>VCCN01005798.1:2247644-2264015 GCA_006491835.1 Architeuthis dux
TGTTCGCTATCGCTACTCTGAAGTTGCTAATGTTCTCTATGATCTATAGACTGTGGAGTTGAAGTTTTCTCGTAGAATTTGAATAATTAGCTTCGCGTTTTGAGCTATAACATTTTAAGCCCAACAGATACAAATGGGAAGCATACACCGTTGGAAAGCTGGTAAAATTCTCTTTCTAACGATCTCTCTCTATATATATGCATATATCTCCTTCATGAATTAAATCCACAATTTTGCCTATAAAGTATACTTGAGATTTCCTTGTAAAATCCTGAAATACCTATAAATTAATTTTCTGAAAGAGAACATCCTAAGGAATATTTTGGTAGCCTAAATGTAGAATCGGGGGGGGGGCATACTATATAGTCCTGGGGGCAGCAGGTGCTACCACCTGCTGCCCCCGGACTATATAGTATACGACTGGAAAAAAGGATTGTCTATCGTTGAACTATAGTTAGCAAATTAGTCGCAGGAGCCATTTCAAGTGAGTTTGATCCCCATCTCCATCAATTTTCTTCGCTTCTGCTGCTTTGACCCCTTCGTTTTTACTCATAGGAAGAATATGAAGAGGTCTTAGATTCGATCTCATGTGGATTTATAAACTCAACCTGATCCCGTATCCTAGTGTGATGGTTAACATGAAAGTTTCGCATTCCAATACTAATAAGTTTGATACTTGCTGGTCGTTCCGCTAATGTGGCCTTGCGCCAATGCTGGCTTTATACAGAAAATTAGAAACCGTCAACCAAAACTGTCAACATCAACATAGGTTTCTTTAGTTTTTAAGTGGGTCTGGCTAGCTGGCCGCACCAATGGAGCTATAGGGCTGAACATTTACTTCTTATTATGTTTAGAAAAAAATGTGTTTTTGTATTTTTGAAATTCCCCCCTAAATAGGTTTTTAGTGGGGATTCAATTTGTAATGTAATTTATGCTAAATTGGTCCCATAGTTTGTGTCCAGTAGTGTTCACGCTTGTTGTTTTCTTTTTAAATCCGGGCTTTTTTGTTGATCACCGCCCAACAAAAGGCAAGAGAAGTAACTTATTCATTGATGGCCTCTTTTTCCAATTCTTTTTTAATTGATCACCCCCAACACGGCATGCTGCCAAAAGACGTTGGTCACGTTACGGTTTCTATTGAGTGACTAACCAGATCGTGTATGTATTATTTCTTAATTTAAGAACACATTTAAGAGTGCTTTTGAGTTCCACCCTCACCGGGTGCCCCGGGAAACTGGCTTTGTGCCAAGGGTCCGACAAATATCTATTACAAACATAACCAAAGGAAGAAAGACGCTGAAGTGAAGATACGATCCTCTGGTATCTGTCTTATAAAGTCTGCAATACCCACAAGGTAGAAATATCTATTTTGACGTTATGATTTTAACTGTATAAATCTGACTGCAAAGAGCACTGGTGTAAAATTTCAGGGTGGTGGTACGGTTTCGCACCTCCCCTTAAAATCAACATAAAAAAGTAACCTTAATCCTAACCATATCTTGGCTTTATGTTATAAATTGTCCGACAGTTCCTTCATCACAATCTTCATGTAAAGCCATTGATTGTTCGGAGATATGTGTCTACATGTGTCTGGAATCAATTCTGCCAGCATTGGTCCCGTTCAAAGGAGTGACATAACAAAGGAATGGCATAAATACCGTATCATAGGAGTGACATAACGAGGGTTAGGGTTAGATTACGTTGGGATTTTACAAATAGATTTTCATCCATTATGGGCTACACAATTAAATCTTACCTCTAAGTGAAGAAGGAGTTTGAGAGCTCCAACTGCAACTGCTCCAATTGAGAGCACGAGCACAACTGAAAGCTGACAACTTATTTATGGTTTCGGATAGGTACTGTATGCTTCAGAAGCAATGAGTTTATTGTCGTTTCATTTTATGTTTCAGATGTACTTCTGAAGCAGTACAATTGATTCAGAAGCATTTTACATTGTCACTTCGTTACGGTAATATTCATGTCAGTCCTTTGAAATCTATCTTCGACTTATCACTCTTTTGTTATGTGACTCCTTCGTTATGTGACTCCTTCGTTATGTCACTCTTTTGTTATGTCACTCCTTCGTTATGTCACTCCTTTTTTACTAACCCGTCGGCATCAATTGATTATTTCATCCTTATTGTATCTGAAACGTGCTCCATGTTGATCAATGAAATTGTTTATTTAATTCTTTCCTCTGCTGAAGCCAGCGTTTTTTAATTAACTTAAGGTGGAAGTACAAAGGTTCACTAGCGCTTTTAAGGGGGGGGGGTGCGAAACCGTACGAGTACCCAAATCTCTCCAATATCCAGATACCTATTTTTAGGTTCGAATGCAAGAGAGCTTTTTTAAAAGAACGAGGGTGTGGATGTGGGTGCTATGGTTAAAGCCTTGTTATTTTAATCTGAGAAGAAGACATTAAGGTCTTCCATACCAACGCACAAATCCACCATAAACAAGATGTAAGCATACCTATAACTTTATCCAATGATCCACGGCCTAATCACTAGGATTAAAATTAAAAAATAAATCAGTCGATTTATCTTTTAATTTTGGGATCGGGTAAGATTTAGATGTCCACACCTTTGTTTTTAATTGAAAGCCCCCCACCCCCGTCTCGATAGATACTTAATTGTATGGCTATCCTGGGGTTCCCAGTCGACAGATTCCCCCCTCTCGACATCGCTGATATTATCCAAAGGAAAGCAGTTTGTCTGGAACTACCAAAGGTAGGAAGTCAAAGTTGGTATCCATCCATCTTAAGGGGGCTCCACTCTCTGGTTTGGAATCAGAGTTGTCCTTGACTGGTTGCCAACCATGACTAGAGAACTCCGTCTGCCTTGCTATTTACCCATAGCTGGATGACAAGAGATGGATTCATGCCTTTTCCAAGGGCATTGGTGAACACAAACTGTCTCAGTCGGAGTTTGAACTCGATTCCATTCTCCGTCATCACTCAATTTTCTCCCTTTTGTTTGGTAAACAGTTGATGTAAATTTGGTGTAAAATCTAATTTACTGTTTTCTAACCAATGATCAGCATCATCATTGGCGGCTTAGTCACAGAAGACCATAACCGATGCGCCCCCGGAGTGTAGTCTGCACAGTCCAATTTGAGAGTAGCAGCCCTGTTTCACCTGGTGCAGATGTGTGCAGCACGCTTCCTTCGATCACTCCTCTCTCTGCTGCAAGCCGACCAACCCTCTCATCCGCGTCAGTCGCCAGACATCACGATCCTCAGCCTGTATTTCCCAGCTGTCTGGAGAGATATTACAGGATGCTAGGTCAGACGTCCTTGAATCGGAGTAAGGAGCGGCCGATCCGCCTGGTTCCAATGGCCAGCTGTCCGTAACCAATCAAATCAATGAAAACAGGAAGTTTCTCCGTAGTCACCAAAGAAAAAACTTTCATATAGGAAAGGTCCGCCAGATTCGTGTCCATTTCTATGCAAACTTGTTAATCCACTTCGTTGCTTTCTAGTTTCTTTACAGCATTTCTCAGGTTCACTGCAGATTATTATATACATGTACATAATCTCTTATCCGGAATTCTGAAAACCGAAACCTCTCAAAACCGAACATTTTGCCAGGGTCGTAACATGAAATAATTTTCCAAAGTCTACATTCACATCCTGGGTTCAGTGGCGTACCGTAGAGGAAATGGGGGTGGGGGGCATTCCCTATGCTCTTTCTGTCAACTTTCTTCCTTTATTCGGCCTGCACGCCCACTTTGTCGGCAAATTATAGGCCTGCCCCCCCCCCTCGCCCAAATAAAAATCATTACATACGCTTCTATCTTGGTTTAACACCCAGTCAATCAGCATAAGAGCCTACGTGTTTACTAACTGGGCAGAGCAACAGTAGCCACTCAACAGAGAAGACTAGTCATTAACAGAAGCGTAGCTGAGGGAGGGGCTATTTGAAAACGCCCCCCCCCCGTGCCCCCAATGGAGGCGGAAGGCAAAAACTTTATAAAGTATAGTTCACCTAGTACATTTCTACTGACATTATACAATAACAAGGATATATTTGTAATGTATATACATGAATTGCATACATAATAATTCAGCCTATGGGGTTGTTTTTCACCAATTAAGTGATAGTGCATGTCTATTTATTGCAAATTCTCCCTTTTCATCAAAGCACACTTAATGTTGGGGGGGACCCCTCAAGGATCCAAGCCCCCTAGTCCCCAAATCACTAGCTACGCCTATGGTCATTAACCTTGATATCGCTGATTTTGAGGAACTACGAAAATCAGTTGCTACACCCTAAGTCTAGATCAGTGGTTCCCAACCGGAGGGAGGATTTCCCCCGGGGTGGGGGTTAGTCCAAGGGGGGGGAATAAGGCTATTAGGTAAAAATAAAATTCCAGTCTAGAGATAGGGTTTTCTGCACGAAGGCTCGAAATAAGCTACACATTGAGAATGATTTAAAATGTGCTCTCTCACTAATAGACCCGCAAATTGAAGAACTAGTAGTAAAAAAAAAAACAAGAATAGAGATCACGTTGATGTGTATATCAGTTACAATAGCAGAATTCTTTTTTTGTAATAAATTGGAATTTCAAATGATGTGTTCTAATTGTTTTCGCTTGCTTACTTTGAGTAACAAATACACAGCAGCAGCTGTACACTTATAAAATTAAACTAATTCTTAGTATGAAGCTGTCTAATTATATGTAAAATAAAGTTATTATTTGAAATTATTCTCTGTTGCAACTTAATAAATGGAAGAGGGGGGATACTAGTAATCTTATAGACAAAAGTGGGTAATGACTCGAAAAGGCTGGGAACCACTGGTCTAGATGTTCGTTCCTAAGCTCACTTCCGAAGGATTTTGGGGGTATGGAGTCAACGTGTTAACCAACTGAGCCCCCATATAGCCACCCAACAGATTAGACTAGCAACAGTAGATATTTATAACACTGTGCGTATATTGCTGATTCCCCCCCCCCCGAGTACATTGCTAATCAAGGCGAAGGACGTATGGAATGAAAGACTTGCTTAATGGCCAATGTTGGAACATTTGCCTTAATATACAACACAGCTGCTTACGAGAGTAACGTGCTTACCATATGAGCCACGAATTCCAATCTGAAAGAAAAAAAAATTAGCATGAGTACAAATAGTTGTAATCTGTAATAATAATTTGTGGCGAAGTACATGTTAAATAACGAGCCAATAACAACAATATAGTAACGTAGGTATTTTTGGCAACAATTATTTATTTACTTCACGAGTTGATAGGAGGTTGAGGGTGGTCGAGCTGTTAAAGGCACGGAGAATTGGCTCCTTGAGGGCTCCCCTCCAACATTAAGTGAGACTTGATGAAAAAGGAAAATTAGACACTAGACAGTTTGCACTCTCCTCGTACTAATGCCTTTAAAGAAGGTATGTATCCATCTGTTCCACTCTGCCAATACGTCAGCGTGGCAGGGTAAGGCCCTTCACCACCACCCCTGTCTCCTACTTGGGGAAGGGAGATCTATGTCTCCCTTCGACAGGCCTGGCAAGCCGGAAGTAGATTGTGGTGGATTGTTCATGTAAAATAAAGGAGAGTGGAAGAAGGGGACGGACGAAATGCAACCGCCGTCTCCACCACATCGCGAGTATAAGTGGAAGAAAAAAACAAACAGAAGAAAAAACGAGTTGATAAAAGAAGTTGATTGTTCACTTTTATTAAAATCGGTGTTTTTTTTATATTTTCTTCTTTTGTTTATTGCTGAAAAAAAAAGACATAGATTTAAAAAATCACAACTACTAAGAAGAGAGAGAGACAGACAGACAGACAGACAGAGAGAGACTGAATAATTATCTCAGTGGGTCCGGACCCACCTCACCTTGCTCGGGTGACACACAATTACATTTTTTTTTAATATCTAAAAATGATAAATGAAAACCCCAAGTAATCATAAATTAACTTTAAAAACAAAATGTATTATTTTATTTTTCATTTAATAAGTAAAATGTCTTCCGTCTTGTTCTTTATAATGTTTTTATTTATTGGTTCTGCGTTAAATTTCTTTGATTAATTTTTTTAAAAACTCTTTTGTCAATTTTACCGTGCTAAAAAGCTATGACTCAAATGTAAGTGAAAAATGTCGGATCACATCACATATTACTTTCTTGATGTTTGAAAATTTGATTTCTTTTTCACGTATTCATTTGTAAAAAATAATTTCCTATTTC
The DNA here is from genome assembly GCA_006491835.1 of Architeuthis dux. NCBI lineage: Eukaryota > Metazoa > Mollusca > Cephalopoda > Oegopsida > Architeuthidae > Architeuthis > Architeuthis dux. Next base: position 2,253,834 of record VCCN01005798.1, read on the forward strand.
GTCCCCCCCCTACACACACACACACACCTGCCAGTGACGAAGCTAGAGATTTGGGGGCCCGTTGGGTGGGGTTTGGCTCCTTGAGCGGGCCCCTTCGAGATTTAGTGAGATTTGATGAAAAAGGAAAATGTTCAACAATTTTTTTTCCCCAATGAATTTTTAAAGCTTATAAAATCACAAGATTGGGGGGGGGGCAAATAGCCCCCCCCCCCTTCAGCTACGCTACAGCCCCCTGCTCAAAATCCTGGATCCGCCCCATGAAAGAGAAATTGTGAACATTAACTAGCTGGCAGAAGTTCTCGTCGGTTTTAAAACACTAACACGAAAAAGAAAAAAAGCTAAGAGAAGAAAGAAAGAAAGAAAGAAAGAAAGAAAGGAAGGTGACTCAGTACTTGAGGTTGCGAAGTGCCAATTTAAGGAAATACAGAAGTTGGGTGCTTTATAACTTGCCAGTACCTAAAAATTAAGAGTGTGTACAAAAAAAGAGAGAAAGAAAGAAACGGTGTGGTATTGTATAGCGAAACGTGTGAGTTGGTTGGTACCTGTTATCGTTACCTAAGCTGTTGCCACTGCTGCCGTTCGTTGCTACTGCTTCGTGTTGACAGTCACGCACCCACCCCCGCGTCGTTTAGCGCTCTGGGGAGGCTACAGGGTTATGCGTGTGTGACACGTGTACGACCTAAGTACATGTGACCGGCAGTCTACTCTTCATTCCCCCATTTGTCTCTCTCTCTCTTTTTTTCTCTTCTTTTTTTCTTCTCTCGCACGAGGTTGCCGTTTTAGCCATTTTATGGCCAAATTTGGCCATTTTGAAAAGCATGTGCCCACGAACTTTTTGGTTTGGTCATATTTAAATTTTGACTTTGTTGCAGTTGTTTGTTTTTAAAATAAATTCTTATTTTTGGTGTGTATTGCAGTATTGCTATGTTTTATAAACAGTCATTATTATTAAGTTTGTTTATACTACTATTTACCTTCATCTTAATTTTTCAGTTGCTTTTTATCTCAACTTTACTAAGGCCGTCATCGTAAAGTTGCGATAAAAAAACAACTGAAAAATTAAGATGAAGTTAAATAGTAGTATTAAAAAAATAATAATGATTTACAATACTTCATCTAATAAAAATACACAATAATAATTGTTTTTATAAACAATTTATGCGTTTGGCTATTTTTGGCTATTTTTGCGTACTTTTGGCCAGAAACGTCTTCAACTATTTGGCAACTTTAACTCACATCTGTCCCACCTCATTCTTTGTAGGCTGTCGGCTTTTTTCGTGACATTGAAATTGATTTGTTTCGGCCACATTTAATCTAACCATTTTTATCAAACACTCACCCCCCCCCCCCCTTCTAACTCTCCTTTCCTCTCTCCCTCCTTTCATCTCTAATTCTCCCTCCTTGTTCTTTTTTTTGTTTGCTCTCTCTTTCTCTCTCTCTCTCTCTCTATTTCGGTTTGTCTGTTTTTTTTACTATCACTTTCTGTTTCACTTTCTCTGTACCTCTCTTTTCTCTCTCTCTTTCTGCGCATAAGTCTTACCCTTTCTCTCTTTCAACCTTTCTCTTAATCGTTCTGTTTCTCGTTTTTTTGTTTATCTCCCTCAATTGTTATGCTTACTATCTTTCTCTCTCTCTCTCTCTCTCTGTTTCTTTCTTCGAATTTCTACTTGACAATCTGTGTAATTGTGTATCCAATTGGTATGTCTATCTTTTTTTCCAGTTGTCTCTCTCTCTCTCTCTCTCTCTCTCTCTCTCTCTCTCTCTCTCTCTCTCTCTCTCTCTCTCTAGCTTTCTCAGATTCTACCCGTCTCTTTCTCTCTCTTTTTCACACACACACACACACACACTCTCTCTCTCTTTCTCCTTCTCTCTCTTTCCGTGCTTGTGTCAATCGATATCCACCCACGCATTTTCCTATATAAAAAATCTCCACCTTGACTACAACTCTACATGCATCTTTTGGGATCGAGTATAATGTTTTGTTTTCCCCCCTTTCATCTTGTGTGTGTGTGTGTGTGAGAGAGAGAGAGAGAGAGAGAGTGTGTGTGTGTGTGTGTGTGTGTATGCATCCCTACTAGTGGTTGTAAAAAGCAACGTCTGGGTAGAGTGTGTATGTTATTGTTATTATTTACCCCTGCCAACAAAGTTAGAAAAGGCAGGACCTAATGGCTAAAGGATGAGGGTGTTTGTGAAGTGGGAGGGGAGGGGGGGCAACTTTTCGTCGCCTCATAAAATTCCCATCGGAGGCCCCTGGGAAGAGGTATATGTATTCATTCATGTCTGCCTGCCTTGCACACAATATCTCCAAAAGTTCTCAATGAATTTCAATGATATTTTGTGGTACCGTGGAAGAATTAATTAAATTTTAGGGCAGATCCAGAAATTGTTTTACTGTTACTTTCCCTGCACCCTAGCTACACAAAATCTACACAATATCTCCAAAAATTCTCAATTAGATTTTTTGGTAAGAAAGAAATGATTAATGTTCTTTTTCGATTGAGAGATGTGATTTTCAATGCATCGTAGCTATATATGAACTGATTTTCATTCGGATTTAGTGACAATGGCGTTGGCATATGTATGTGCTCTCTGAGTGCTCTCTAATTACAAAAATACAAAACAAACATTTTATGTTAATACAAAAGTGACGGCAATAAATAAAATTCATAATTTTTGAATAGAAAATAATTTTTCAAAATAAACTAAAATTCATGAAGATAAACATAATACAATCATGTTTAAAATTGAAAGTTAATGCTATGTTTCGTTGACGCGAGAATTTCTCTATTCGCCTCCACACGACGGCACATTATGATAGGAGGTCTTTTTTAGGGTGGGGTCCTGCACGCGAATGTGCAGGCAGAGGTGTGGGGAGGGGGGAGATCCCAAGTTCCCGTGACTAGAGACTTGAGCGGAGAGAATCCCAAGCCCCTGTCACTGAGACAAATGCCACGAGGACCGGGATAAACTGGTCAATGCTTACAAGACGAATCCTGTACAAAAGCTTCTCAGGACGAATCTTGAAACATGCTAATGATGATCGCCTCCCAACCAGCTGGCCAAGATATCCTGTGCAACTCCTCCCGGGACGAACCCCGAGCATGCCACAAGGACCCCTGAAGGGCCGTGGTTCTCTTAACTTCGAGGCTATGGTGGTCTCGAAGAACAGATATTACACTTTGATCTTGAACTAAAGGCCGCAAAAGGCGCATTCCGATCTAGACGATCATGGAACTAGGAGTGCCGTTTTTTATGCATCCGAATCTCTCTTCCCCCTCTCTCTCTCTCTCTCTCTCTCTCTCTCTCTCTCTCTCTCTCTCAGTGTTGTATTTTGTTACATCTGTAAGCACGTGTGCATGTTTTACTGTTTAGCATGCCATTGACTTTGACCCCGGTCGAGAGAGAGAGAGAGAGGGAGAGAGAGAGAGAGAGAGAGAGAGAGAGAGACACACACACACACACACGTGGATAAAAAGTAATTCCAAAAATTATGTAGTCAATATTTAATTAATAAAGAAAGTAGACACAATGACAGAGGCTTAGCTGGATCTTGGGGAGGCTTGGCTCCTTGGGGGGCCCTCTCCAACATTTAATGAGATTTGTCTGTAGAAATGCAATTGGCGAACTACTATTTATAAAACTTCAAAAGAGCTACGCCTCTGAATCAGTTCGTATTTCAGTGTCTGTTCACATCATCTTCAGAACCATGAAAATCTTTTGTTGCTGTTTAGGAATTTAACAAAATGTGTGTGGGGGGGCAGTGTGTGTGTGCATCAGAAAGAAGAAAAAAATCAAAACCTGCTTAGAATAATAATATTTGCCGGATAACGCCAAATTTGACACGAAGAAGTCATTAAAAACGAACTTGCTCAGAACGGTTTAAAAGACGGGCGCGCGAACCACTGCACATAATTCAACAATTAAGAATTACCAGTGGATGATTGTAGCATATAAATGAGTTCGAGCCTCACATTGTATTTCATTATCATGACTGCCAGGTTAAGCTACCACTGACTCTGACAGTGACTGTCAATCAGTGTTTGTAAGTGCATAAACACCCACGTCTTTTAGCCATCCTGTTTTCATCCGCTATAACCCTTTTAGCACGCCATACTATATCAAGATATATCTAATTAGCAAAATAAAAATAAATGTATTTATTTCGATTAAAGTTCATGGTGACCACTGAAAAGGATCTCTTCTCTTATATGGATTGGCACTTGAGACTGCTATGTCATATTATTTGAAACGACGCCAATTTTTAATTAAATCTGACATCTGCGGCCACGAACAGTTAAGTGTGTGTTAATGTGTAAAATGCATCAATTTGTATGAGTGTACATTACGTACCATACATGTGTGTTTAAATGCAATTTTATACAAAAATGAGCTATTGGCATTTAAAATGGTCTTGCTCAGAGGCGTAGCTGATGAGGGAGATGGGGCGATTTTAAATTGCCCCCCGGACACCCAAAGGAGGGGAGGGGGTCAAAAGCTTTATGAATAGTAGTTCACCTACTGCATTTCTACTGACATTATACAATAACAAATATCATTAAATATTAGGGGGGGGGCTTCCTTTTATCACAAAATATTTTTTTCCCATTTTGCCAACCATTCAACAACACGACTCTTACTCGGGTAAGTGTTCAGATAACTATTTCAGATGAATGAAATGCGTACACTCAGGCACGGGTCCAGGGGGTAGTGCCCCCCCTTCTTCCTGCTCGGGCTAAGCACAAATAATCATAACCGTAAAAACATTTATTACATCCATTGTCTAATTAGACAGATGGAGTAAAAAAAAATAGATATCCGCCCCCTACTCAAAATCCTGGATCCGCCCCTGGCACTGTATACATTACATATCTGTGTGTATAGAATAGTGACGTACAATAAAATAATGTAGTAGAATAATAACGCGGAAAGAATGGGGAATTTAAAGGAAACAAACAAGATTAAGTATCCTTACCAGAAGTGAAGATTATAGATGTATTAAACAGACTGTTGTGAACAAAATAAAAGTAAAAACATTGACTATACATACATATATATGATAATTATAATGACATTTATTAGTTGAGAACCTATATTTGCCATTTGATTTCATACATATATATATATATATATATACACACACACACACACATACATATATATACAGATCTACCAAGTCTCCCGCATTTCGCGAGACACTCCTGCATTTTGCAGACCTACTAAGTCTCCCGCATTTTGTTGATTATCTTGGTTTAAAATTATGTTAGAGATAGGTTTTCAATACACTGAAATAGCTGTTTCAGAGCTTGTAGAAATTGAAAATTCTTTTCGCCCCTAACAATGGTGGGGGGGTGGCATTTTTTAAGAAATCTCCCTCCTGAGAATTTCTAGACATTGGCAGGTGTGTATATATATATTAACATCTTGAGCTGTACAGTTATCCGGAAGGGATCTCTAGCCGATTTTAGCCATTTTCAAAGACAGTCATTGAAAAATCTAGCCATTTTTAAAGCCAGTCACCATATTTTGGCCCTATCAATCCAGGGATTAGCCATAATGCCAAGTCAATGTGAATGAGCTTTTAGTCAGGGAATAAACAATTGTGTACCCGTGTGTACTTCTATACTTCCGTCGGGACTTTTATACATAAACTTACCTGAAAGATTCATCACATAAACAACCCTGAATAATATGACTGCGTAAGTGGGCGTTTAAATCTGTGAATGTGTGTTGTGTAATACTAAAGGCGTGGACATCGGGGTAGATGACTCTCTCTCTCTCTCTCTCTCTCTCTCTCTCTCTCTCTCTCTCGCTCTATCTATCTATCTACTTACCTACCTACGTATTATCTGCTGGGGCCTGCTGCATAAGCTTATAGCTCTCACATGTCTGGAGGGACGTTGGATTATAAAAATAAAATGAAAGAACGTGTTGCAGATTTCAGCTCAGCTAAACATGTCACGCCAAGTGACCCGATGGATGGATGGATGATGATGAGACATGATGAAAGTGCGAATTCCATTCCATATTATCGGTCAATTCACAATTCTTTGTTATTTCCACCGTGAATTGTTGATACTGTCGCACTTAATATAATAAATTAAGTTCTGAAAAGGTTTAGTTTTGAATGTTTATAACTGAATGATTAAGTCTATCTATCTATCTATCTATCTGTCTGTCTGTCTGTCTGTCTATTTATGTTTGTCTGTCTATCTGTCTACTTTTATCTGTCTGTTTGATGTAAATGATTTCAAGAAGAATTGTGATGTTTATTACATCACCGCAAAAGGTTTATGGCCCGAGACATTGTGTACAAATATGATTGTTATGATGTGATGTGTGCTAGTGCTTGTATATACAAATTGTATACTTTTTTTTCACACTAAAATAAAATGTTCTAAAAAAAATGTTTATTTATGTCTGTCTGTCTATTTAAGTCTGTCTATCTGTCTATCTATCTATCTATCCATGTATCTATCTATCAATAATACAGTCAGTGTGCGACTGCGTAGCGGGTAAAAAGGCGTAATTTGCAAAGAAATCTTTTTTTTAAAATCCGGCTAGTGTCCGTCAATTAACGTACACATACAAAATAAAAATTGGTACATGGTACAACTTAGCGAAGGTGGTCCCGATTGGAGTTACGTGACGTCACGCAGATATGAGACCTGTCGATAATTTATGAAGCAAAATGCAGTAACAATATAATTTATATTATATATACTTCTGTTTTACTTTCATGAATTCACTTATTTCTTCTTATTTATGTGCCATTTTCAACATGGAGTGTGTACGGGTGAGAAATGTTCACACTCACACCCGCGACGCAACGTCAGCAGATTTTCTGTGAGCTGTACCTAAAAATTACACAACGATCATAAAAACAATATCTCACATAGCTATTGGTCTCACTCTCAACACGTGTTTGCACGTATATTGTGAATACAAGAATACCTTGAATAGTGCGGTTTCGATTAGTGCGGGTTTTGATGTAGTACGATATTGCTGTACTAAATATAAGCTGAAAACAAAATATTATAATAAGACTTTGAACAGTACGGAAAATTTTGGAACGTATTAACCGCACTAATCGAGGTATACCTGTAATACAATCTATCAGCGTAGTTTTGGGGAGATTGGTGGTAGGTTTACATTACAACATTAGAGGGTGCCTGGGTGTGTATGTCTTTATGTACAAGAAAGAAGAAAGAAAAAAGAAAGTAGAAAGAAAAAAGAAAGAAGAAAAGGGTAACGAATGAAGGCACAACTTAGCGATGGTGGTCCCGATTGAAATTCTGCTGACATCACGTAGCGGGCGTGAAGTGCGAACATTTCACAAATGGCGCACAAATAAAAAGAAATGAGAGAATTCATGAAAGAAAAACAGAAATAAATACAGAAATTATATTGCTACTGCTTCTTCTTCGCTTTCATGATATTTTTTTTCTCGACAGGTCGCATATCTGCGTGACGTCCAATCAGGACCACCTTCGCTGAGTTGTACGGAAAGAAAGAAAGAAAGAAAGAAAGAAAGAAAGAAAGAAAGAAAGAAGGAAGGGTAAAGGAGATATTGAGTGAATTCACTCATTTGGGTACGGGTATATAATTGATTTTTTTTTTTTTCAAAAAATCTCTTCGCACAGGTGAAGGACTTGTCTAATTCCTCTAGATCTTCTTTTTTTTCTTCTTTCCCGATAGAAAAGCAGTAAAAACAAAACAAAAACGTGTATATTTCGAACTGGAAGTTACGAGGTGATTACCCTCAGCTACCCGGTCACCCGTCTCCACCTGGCAAATCCTATTATTTGTCTGATTACGTCATCAACAGCACTAAACAACACAATGACATTATTACGCTCTTACTGGTCGTGCTGGGAAGATCTCTCAACTCGCTATCCGCCTCCTGTTGCTATTTAAACGTTAGACCTATTCACAGCAATGAAGAAAAAACAATAAGGAAACAAAAGACGGAGAAAGCACCCAGAGAGCGCATACCTCTGCCAATGCCATTGTCACTAAAAAAAAACTGAATGAAAATCACTTAATTCATAGCTACGATGCAGGGGAGGTAACTGTAAAAATTCCTGGATCCACCCAAAAATTTAATCAATTCTTCTTTCTTTAACCCACTCTTCTACAGAATGTCATTGAAATTCATAGAGAACTCTTGGAAATATCGTGTGGACAGACAGACAGACAGACAGACACAAGTGAATACATATACCTCTTTCAACTTTGTTGGCAGAAGTAAAAGAAAAAACTATCATTAGATCTATGAATGTGTAAATTAAGAAAACTTTACTCCTATTTTTAGATTATTTTGTTCATGATATGTTGTACACTTGGATGATTGCGCTGGAAGTAAATTTTGGTACAAGTAGTGTGGTCCCTAAAAAGTGCGGTCCTTCCTACAGAGCTAGTAGTAGTATTGCTTTATTTTCACATTCCATATTGAAATCAAATTATGGATAATTGTATATCCAATCGACAGAATATGATAATTATAATGACACTTATTAGTGAGAGCCTATATTTGCCCGGAGTCAGTGTGATTCCAATGATTGGTTCCAAATTAGAAGCAGTAATTTTTTTATTTATTTTATAACAATTGAAGATGTTACAATGAAAATGAATTCCAAGCAGTAATTATTAATTTATTTTAATACAATTAAGTTGTAACATAACATATCATTGAGAAATGTGCAACAACAGATGGTCAAAAGTAACACTGTGTTTATGATCATATTACTGTCACCAAATGAATTCATCGATATGTGACGATAACATAGTAGAATACACTCTGAACATAGCTTTGATTTTTTCTTTCTCAAATTCTTCCACATGCATTCAACTAAGTTAGGTGAATTATACACATGCTCTTACTATCTTTTGTGTGGGCCCCCAGATATTTAAATTAAATGTGATCCAAGAGTTCATGATGGTGATGATTTTCAAATAAGGTATGTTTCAATAAATACATAGTTCAAATCCCATGATCCTTATTGGACCAAGGGCCCATTTAGGCCTTCCGCAGCAACTAGCTGAGATCCCAGCCCTACGGGCAGGTTTTCAGTTAGTTTAAAAATTAGATAACTATTAAAAATATTTCAGCATTTTCAAAAATGGTAAAAATATCAAGATTTAAACGGAACTGGCAATTTCATGTTGAGAAAACTAATACTTATGTTGCCAATACTTTAATTCTATGTGCAACTCATACATTGTGGCCTTATGCCAGACTAAGTTAAACTTAGTAAATACCTGTAAAACTGAAATCCCAACCATTATTAATTTTTGACTAGTATTTTTTTCATCTTAATTTCAATTGCTTTCCATCACAACTACTTGGGCCATCGCTATACAGCACGTATCGAAAATAAAGAATACGTTCTAGGCAAGACTCAAACTTATATCCCTTTTGCTTCGGGAAACCTATCTTAACATGATAACTTCTCTAACCAATTGAGCCATAAAAGCTTCACAGTTGGCAGAAGAGCAAATCTAACCATATAAACTTATTCCTTTTTCTTTTTACTCGGCGCTGCCATAATTGATGTTAGAAACTGTCAACCGGAACTATCACCAACACAGTCAACATAGGTTTCTTTCAGTCTTCAAGTTGGTCTGCCTGTCTGGCTGGCTATGTATGTATCATGCGTGCAGGCAGCACCAATGGAGCTAGAAGGCTGTAAATACTCTTTATTATGTCTAGAAAAAACGTCCCCTCCCACAGCAAATAGGTTTTTAGTGGGGGGGTTCAATTCGCAATGTAAGTTTAAGCTAGATTGATCACAAGTTTGTGCCCACTTGTTTTTTGAAAATTCAGACTTTTTTAGTGATAGCAAAAGAAGTAACTTATTCATTGATCACCACCTTTTCCAATTTTTTAATTGATCACGCCCAATATGGCATGCTGCTAAAAGACAATTTCAGTTGCTTTGCATTGCCGGTACTCAGACCGTCATTCTACAGCCATTAGTGCAGATTTGAAATAAAGAATAAATTATTAATGATTGACAATGCTTTATCTAATAAAACATCCAAAGCAAAGTAATACATATGTTACCAATACTTTATTTCTATGGGGAATTCACACACACACTTGAAAACTAAATTGGCAGAACACAATCTTCCTGTACTTTATTCACCCTAAGCTTTGGCCTTGTGACATAAGCAAAGCTTAGT
>VCCN01005798.1:2283887-2297368 GCA_006491835.1 Architeuthis dux
CCTTGGCAGGATGCAAGTCCACCAATGGGATACTTTCCCCCATATCATACTGCTTAGATTGCACTCAATTTGCTGCTGAGTGCACAGGGAAATTTGTCCTAATGAAGAGTTTTCCACACTCTTCAGTCATACTGGGAATCAAACCCGGGACCTTCGGCATGTGAGGCAGACGTGCTAACCATTACACTATCCGAGTGGACTAAATAACTAGTATACTAAGTGCAATAGTTACCATATTTATATCTGTACAAGGCAAAAAGTTTTATACAAGAATTAAAGATCAAAGTTACAGTTTGCATAATACATAAATTAATATTTCTGTCATTACTAAACTGCACATGACAAGTGATTTTCAAAGATGATGGTGATAATTCAATAAATAATGCTAGAAAGCACTCAGTGAGTGTGTACCTCTCCCAACGACATTGTCACTAAAACTGGATGAAAATCAGTTTATATATAGCTACGATACAGGGGAGGTAAAAATGTAAAAAATTCCTGGATCTGCTCCAAAATTCTTACTTATGGCTCACCCTTCCACAACATGTCATTGAGAACTCAGCGCTTGTATGTCATCTGTTTGGCACATGAATCCAAGCAAATAATGAAAAATTGCTGTTGTGATCTCATTACACACACACATGCACACCCCATATATATATATATATATATATATGATTAGTGATGAAAATATATATTCCATGTGACTGACCTATATCTGCCAATGTGTGAGGATAAAATGTGAAAAAAAGAAGTCAGATGTCTTGAGTTGAGTATTTTAAGTGAGATTATGTCAGTAGCACAGTTGAAAATGATACTTGTATCTCTGATTGTGTGCATATAGTCAACATAGTTTTCTTCAGTTTTCAGGTGATTCTGATTTTTAAAGGATTTTTTTGTTATTAGATATACAGATATTATATTAGATATATTATATTATATTAGATATTAAAAAAAAAAGAAGAAAAATAACTCCTAGCCGTGCTTGATTCATAACATAGAACACAATTACTTTATAATATGATCATGAGACATCCAGAAAGTAAAAAAACAATATAGCTATATAAAAACATGATTCATTCCCAATACATATTTATAGATGAGCATTTTACCTATGTAAACCTCAAGTAAGTATATCAACTCAATGAGAGGTGTGAGCTTGTTTTTGTCGGTTATCTCATTTATATCAGGTCTAATTTGAGACAAGGAGAGATGGCATGAAATCTGTAATCTTCTACAGGTTTCTATACATGATTGTTTAAATGTTTCTTTGATTGTCCTTGAAACTTCTTGACACACTTGCAATCCTCCCTTTCCACACCAGTGTGGCACCACACCCTTTGGAAACCACTGCACTAAGCATAGAAGATCAGGAGTTACTGATCAAACTGGCATGAACTTTGGCTATTGCCGGGATCTACCGTAAGTTCACCCACCTGATAGATCGCCCAGGAGCGGTTATTTTAGGTGGGTGTTTATTTGGGGGGTAAGTTTTTGTAGATGAAAATTTGAAAGCATCTATGTTTTAATGCTCTTTAGTATAAAAAAATCAGGCACCTTGAATACGTATATAATAATTAAGACATCAAGTCCAAAATATCTGCCAATTCGTTGTATAAACAAAAAGTTGCTTCAAAGAAATTAATTCACTTCATACTTCTTCATTAATGAGTTTGAAAACTATATTACTTATTTATTACAAAAATTAAATTATTTTTTGTTTTTGCAGATACTAAGTACAGTCTATATAATATAGAGACTGTATTTAGTATATATATATATATATATGTGTTCGGCTCTCGTGGTAATTTAAAAAGAAAACACTGTCCAAAGAAGTACCAAATACGATTAATATGAGTTGTCGATTGATAGTGATATGAATAAAAACACGTGAGTCATAACTTTTATTGTCTTATTATGCTCAATTTAGCAGTTGTGATGGCCTTTGAATAATGGTCCTGGGCTATTATTTGGTCCATTTTTTTCCACCCAAATTTGGCAGTTTTCCCATTTTACTGCCCTGGGTGATCTTATGGTAGATTCTGGTAGGATGTGAATGAAATCTGAGCAATTTCCTCACAAAGTATGGATTTCCTTGATGATAATGACATGCAACTTTGTTGATTATTTTTTGCTTTTAAGCCTAAGATTCCAGTGAAGTTGAAGAAATAGACCTACCTTTGGTTTCTGATAAGTAACAAGTTTATTGAACCTTAGCCAAATTATTTTCAATGACCTTTCTAAATTGACGAATAAATATTTTTCTATTTTGTCATTATTCAAAGCCAGTGACAGTTGTAAACAAGGTATTTTTGATTCTGACAAGATAAAAGTGACAGCTATTATTTCATTTTATTTATTTTTTTGTGTGTGCATGTGTGTAAATATATATCCATATAGTGCTGAGGTCTTGTGTTGGCCATGTGTGAGATATGATGCATTTATATGAATATATAAATTTATATGATAATTATAAAGCTATTTATTAGTTGAGAACCTATATTTGCCTGGCGCCGGTGTGATCGGCTGCTAAATGAGCGGCCTAAATCGTAAATATAAATAAAGAAACGAGCCCCGTGCCAGGATCAAACCACATCCACCCTGGAAGCAACCTTATACACAGGTTCTGCTCTACCGATTGAGCTAACAAAATTCTCATGGTAGGCAGGAGTCTTTTAATCCTACACTTTGCTGGCCTCCCTACTCTCACAATCATAATTTAGGCATGAATATAATGCGGTTCTCTATGTCAACAGTATGAAATCAAATGATAGATAATTTTATATCCAACAGAATATGATAATTATAAAGACATTTATTAGTTATAACTATCATATTCTGTCGTTTAGCAGTCATTCACACTGGCACCGGGTAAATATAGGTTCTCAACTTTATAATTATCATATTCTGTCAGATATAAAATTATCCATCATTTGCTTTCATAAATTTATATCTATACTAGTTTACCCATGCCATCAAAAAATGATGACAGTATTTAAATATATTTTCTATAGTTTTGAGAAGTGTCATTAACATTCAAATAGTTCTTTGGATGATTGAACTCCTTCTTGTTGTTTGTGTTGTTAACACAATGTTATAAGGGTTACCTCCATTGAAATTAAAAAACTTCTGTTTACCCCTTCACATTCAGATATTACAGCTGAAGAAGGCCGAAGAATGGATTGACCAAAATGTTGTGTTAACAACACAAACAACAAAAAGGAGTTCAATCATCCAAAGAACTATTTGAATGTTAATGACCTTTCTCAAAACTATAGAAAATATATTTAAATACTGTCATCATTTTTTGATGGCATGTCTGAAGAACTATTTGAAGTATTTAAATAATTTTGCAATTGCAATATACTTAAAAAATATCAAAAACATTATGTTGCTCTGCATTGTCTTGTTTATGTTCAATCAGAATGAACCCAGATTTTTCATGCATTCGAAAAATAAACCTAAAATCTAGCATTCCAAGGGAAATTATGAATCACTACCACCCTCCCAGTCTATCAATATAGGTTTCCAATAGAATCTCCTCCTCACGTTGGTCAATTAAATTATTTAAAAACAGGTCTGGTTAGTCAGGTCTGGTTAATAGGAAACATAACATGATCAATGTCTTTTGGCAGCATGCCGTGTTAGAGGTGATTAATTAAAAAATTGGAAAAAGGGGTGATCAATGAATAAGTTACTTCTCTCACCTTTTGTTGCATCGCTAAAACTCTGAATTTTCAAAAAAACAAGCATGAATGCAAACTAAGGGACCAATTTAGCATAAAATTACATTGTAAATTGAACCACTCACTAAAAGCTTTTGGGGGGGGACAAAAAATTGTTTTCCCTACTCATTGAGGGGAGTGTGCGTGCAAACTTTCAAGTCTTCTACTATGAACGATTAGGGCTGGGCGAAGATACATATAAATATCTGAACATATCAATAACCTAAACCCAGCCACAGCATTTAAACCGGTCTGTTGTAGGTAGCAGTGATTAATAAGGTAGATTACTCTATAATTAGTCTGCTCGTATGGTGTAATGGTTAGCACATCTGCCTCACACGCAGGAGGTCCTGGATTCAATTCCTGGTATAAGCGAAGAGTGTGGAAAACTCTTCATTAGGACAAATTTCCCTGTGCACTCTGCAGCTAATTGAGTACATTCTAAGCTGTGTGATTAGGGTGGAGGTATCCCTTCAGTGGACTTCCACCCTGCCAAGGGGGTGGTCATAAAAACTTGTAAGAATAAAGTCCTGGTCTTGACCAAACTTGAAACTTGCAAGTATCACTATGCTGACCCATGCAACAGAAACCGGGTCTTCATCACCAGGTGTATACTACATTGGGAGTTGTATCTTAAGAGATGGGACGCTTTACTTTTTTTACTCTACAATTAGCATTTAATAGTGATCCCCCTTGATAAATGTTACAGACAGAAAATTTAGACTATCACATGGTGTATTTTGTAAGTATATATATATGTGTGTGTGTGTGTGTGTGTGTGTGTTTGTAAAAGATTCCTGCTGGCAGAGGTAATTCAGGAATCAAACTGAAAAAATTTGGCTACATGTACTGAGTAGATATGTTAATATTCTCAGTACATTCATAAAACACTGACAATATCATTTTTTCATTTTTTCATTTGTAGAAGATCCTAGGTAGTTTTTGCTATACTGAACATAGACACCCACATAGCTGTTTGTCAAGTTTCCAGGGATGACCAAAACCGTGGCTTGCAAGCCACATGTGGCTCTTTGACTTTTAATGTGCAGCTCGTGGAAATATATTGGCTGAGATCCTTTTCTCAGTATAGTTAATATAAAAAGTAAATAAGAAAAAAAATTCACCGGGTATGAACTGTGACCACACACAATTAAAATGTAAATTTAATGTTCATTGTTAGTAAAAATATTTATTAATGTTAATGTTAGATTTGAGTCATTCTTCAGTGCTCAGGGAATGAATGGTGGTCAGCAAGGAGGACTGAGGTAATGGATAGGGATATATAGGTGTACTTTGTGATTACTGAAATCTAATACAAATTAACAGTTTAAAAAAACTACCTATGTGAATAAATATTATTGCGTACATGTATTTGTTGATATATATATAAAATTTTTGTAACAAAATCAGTATGTAACAAAAAAAACATATGTAAATTTTGTTTATATCTTGCTTTGGCCACCACTGATATATGTTGTCCAATTCACTGTATACACTCTCAAAGGAGGTTCTCTACAAGAAACCGTCAACCAAAACTGTCGCCAAAACTGTCAACATAGATTTCTTCAGTTTTCCAGTGAGTCTGGCTGGCTATCTATCTAAATTAGAAACCGTTAACCAAAACTGTCACCAAAACTGTCAATTTACAATGTAAATTTATGCTAAATTGGTCTCTTAGTTTGTGTCCGGCAGTGTTCATGCTTGTTTTTTGGAAATTTTAATTTTTTTTTACTGATTACAACGCAACAAAAGGTGAGAGAAGTAATATATCCATTGATCTTCCTATTTTTTTTATTGATCACCCCCAGCGTGACTTACTGCCAAAAGACATTGGTCACATGATGGTTTCTATTGAGTGACTAACCAGACCTGTCTATTATTTATTTCCAAAGAGGATGATGCACCCCAGGAGTATATATTCTGGGTGTGCTATGTGAGTGCTGCACACCCACCAAAGATGGTAACTTCATTATAAACATTGAACTCACTGAATAACATAATCTTGCATCATAATGGGAAACTAATTTTTCTGCCCGTTGCAATAAAATATTTTGGCAGTTTGTGCATAAGATAAAATTCATCACTTATTTTGTAATTTATACAATTTATAGAATGTTAGAAATTCAGTTTATCTATGCATGCCAATTCATATCATTTGCAATTTGCAATCTGTACTATGTACAGAAATAGCTTAAAATGTGTACATTAATTTTTGAGTAATACTTATGCTAGAGTAGTAGGTTTGGCATAGTAGCACAGTGTACATCCTGTTATAATAACTACTATACGCCACTGATGCACACCCTTTTCTTTCTATAGATGTTCAGCAGTCTGATGATTGAATAAGGCAGGATACGGTCATATATGGGTAGGAGTTTCAAAGTTCATGCCTTTTAAAAGAGCACTTTTTGTATGCTTTTCTTCTGAATGAGTCATGACATAAGGATAGAGGTGTCCCCCATTATAACACGAGTGTTGGGTTCCAAGAAAGCCAACCGCATTACAGCCGCAATAGAATTTAGCTATTTTGGAGCTAGATGTAGCTCTTTTAGAGCTAGAGTGCTGTCTAATACTAACTAGTCACATTTAACTTTTTTTTCCCAGTTTAATCTTTTTGCCAGCAGCAAAGGTCTATATAAAAGTACTAGCAGGGAATCCTGACATTGACAGGGAAAAACAAACCTCAAATTTGACAAAATTAGTGACAAAATAATGCTTAACTGTATGTGGGAGTGTGCGTGGGCCGTCCCGGGTAGTGCAAGAAGTTATTTGATCCCCTGGCAACGCCGGGAATCCCTGCTAGTTTTTAATAAATGATGTAATATTTTAACAAAATAAATTTTGAAGATTAAAGTTACATTTAATTTATTAATAATATGTAATATATTTCCTAGATTTTAGATATATATATCTGGAGAATCTAGATGTTTCTAGGTGTTTTGAGATGTTTGTTGACTTAATTTTAGATGTAAACTTGAAAATGGAATTGGCAACACTGACCTTGCTAGATCTTCACACAAGAAAAGAACTAGCACATCTACGGTCTGACTTTCAGGCTTGTTTTTAATTCTTTGTCTTTGTTTACAATTTGTGGAATGTTTGTATATTAACAGTTTGTTTGTTACTTATGGGTGAGATGGGGGGTGTAATGTTTATGGCTGTATGTAACAGAATAAGGTCAGATGGCAACAACTGCAAAGGTTTACCCACAAATGGCAACTATGTAATAAAATAAGAATGGCAGCAATGTAGCAAAATTAGGTTTGATGGCAAGAGAATAGGTCCCTTTGAGAGATGGGAAACCATAATTGGGGGCTGTCTGGACAAAGGGGGGCAGAAGCTATTTATTTGGGTGGACCAGCCCAGATGAGCAGAAGCAACATGGCCATTCTTCCATTTGGGGCCTGAAGCTGCCTATCACATACTTTTATGTAGTAGCTGCCCAAATCGTTTCTTGTTTTGAAAACAAGGGGGTCTCCTTTTCGGACCACATAGAGAAATAAAATGCAAGATGTTTGTTTTCTACACAGCGTGTTCTGCCTTGTGTGTTCCATCGCCACAGTTTTCATAAGGTGTGTGCATTTTCACCCCCAGTAATGATGGCAATGCTACAGGTGTTTGATTTAGCAAGAAGCCACAGATGTTCCATTTGATGCTGTAGTGCAACATGTAGTCTATTCTGAAGATAACTCTAAACTGATTAAAAAAATAAGGAATATTTCTGCAGTTGGCAACACTGTGTAAATCAAAAGGATCATTTTTAACTACACTCTTTGTACTTCCTTGCATGCTATTGGTGTGCTTTTTTTTAGTATAAACCAAATTTTGTGCAAGACAGTGAATTGACAATAATATGTGAGTGTGTCTCTCTGAAACTGTGCCACAAATTGAGTTACTTATTGGAAAGAGCAAAGCCTATCTATCTCATTAAAAAACCTCCTGCTTCTAACAGAGAGACATTTCCCCATAGAAATTCCTCCAACAGCAAAGTAATAAAAACCCTACAAGAAAGTGTAAAGTATGTTTACAAAATGTAAAACAGTGAGAGAGTAGATACAAATCTATTGAATGTAAGGTGGCCTTTATGTGTAGATCTAAGTTTTAAGATATTTCATACTTGTTTAAATTGTCAAAATATTTTATTTTAACACATTTATGTAAATATTACATTTATTAGATATTCTGTTGTACATATTAGTTGATTTGTATGAAAATAAAGCCATTTTAAACATGCAATGAAGACTTTCTATTTTGATCAATTTTTTATAAAAAAAACCTATTTGAAAATGCCTCCGGGCCCCCAATGGAGAGGAATCTCCAAAAGTTTTAAAAATAGTAGGTCACCTACTGCATTTTTATCGACATTATACAATAACAAGGATATATTTGTACATACATGAATTTCATAAATGATAATTCAGCATTTGTAGTTGTTTTTCTCCAATTAAGTGATAGTGCATCTCTATTTACTGGACATTTTCCTTTTTCATCAAATATCACTAAATGTTGGAGGGGGCTCCTCGAGGAGCCAAGTCCCATTGGCCCCCAAATCTCTAGCTGCTCACTGTCCTGGCAAGTATGTCAGCCATTTTGGTGAGCCTTGTCCAGAATTTTGAAGATTGTGATTATGGCAAATACCTACAAAAAGAGTATTAATAATTTATGTAGTTTCATGACAAACTATATTATTAATTCTTTTTGTTTTTCTTCCTTATTGTTTCACATATTGATAGTGCCAGATTAAAGCAACTAGAGGATCTGGGTTAGGACAGGGCTTCTCAAAGTAGGGGTCGGAACCCCTCCAGGGGTCGCTTAAAGATTATTGGGGGTCGCAGAAATATTTGAAAATCTTTTTTAAAGAATAATTATGTAACTAGTGTTATTTTTTATTATCTCTATACAAAAATGTACTCCTTCTGGTGCTTTTTGTGAAAATAGGTCAATGCTATTCACTGATTTTTAAAAAAATAGATTTTAGTAATTTATTATTTTAAAAAATAATTTATTTTTTCTCATAATAAATGCTGTAAACAGATAACATAGATTATAAATACATGGCAATTTTGACATTTTTTATGTCTTTATTTGTTTCTGATACTTATCATTACAAATGAAATAGAATTAATGGTAAATTGTTGTATTTTTATTTTTTTGGCAGGAGGCCAAGGCCCCTTTAGATTATGAAGCCCTGGGTTGCAGCCCGCTCAGCCCACTCTACCCATATGTACATCCAGCACTGCATATTAAGGTGTGACTTATAGTAGACTTATCCCCTATATTCAGGTCGTGATTAACACTCCCTCCTCATGTTGACCAGCCTGCAGGAATATTGTCAATATTAAACCAGTTTACGGTGCAAAAAGTTTGGTGACCCCTGGTATAATAAACTATTATACTATTCAAAATTTTGAATGGTGATGAATTTTTTGCAGAATGAGTATGTGTCTTTGTAAATCCAGACTTAAAGTGCCATCTACTACTGTATACTTATCTACCTATCTCTGTCAGTTCATATGAGTAAAAGTAAAGCGTCCATCTCTTAAGAGACAACTACAAATGGAGTATACACCCAGGTTTCCTTTACATGCATCAGCTTAGTGATCCTTGCAAGTTTCAAGCCTGGTCAAGACCAGGACTTTATTCTTACAAGTTTTTATGACCACTCCTTTGGCAGTATGCAAGTCCACTGAAAGGGATACCTCCACCCTAATCATACAGCTTAGAGTGTGCTCAATTAGTTGCTGAGTGCACAAGGAAATGTGTGGTGTCTGTTGCATGCGTCAACTTAGTGATCCTTGCAAGTTTCAAATCTGGTCGAGACCAGGACTTTATTCTTACAAGTTTTTATGACCACCCCCTTGGCAGGATGCGAGTCCACCAAAGGGATACCTCCATCCTAATCACACAGCTTAGAGTTTACTCAATTAGTTGCTGAGTGCACAGAGAAATTTGTCCTAATGAAGAGTTTTCCACACTCTTTGCTCATACCAGGAATCAAACCCAGGATCTTCTGCGTGTGAGGCAGCCGTGCTAACCATTACACCATCCGAGTGGACTAGTTCATACTAGGGGTGTTCAGAAAGTTTTGAGCCCAACATACTTAATGACATGACAGCAGGAAAAGATAACTTTTGTTTTATTTTTGTCATCGTTAACTTCAATACACTTTCAATACAGCTGTTCAATGTCATTTAAATAGAATTGTTTGTCCTGTTCAGCCAACCACTGTTCTGTAGCTGACTGCAGTTCTTCATCACAGGAGAAATGTCTGATCTTCAAATGGTGCTTCAAATTTGAAACAGGTGAAAATCACAGGGAGCATGCAAGTCTGGTGAATAAGCTAGATGAGATAGCACTTCAAAATCACATTCACATTCATTCTTTAACACCAGAGCCGTGTGAACAGGTGCATTGTCGTGAAGAAGCAGGACACCGGCACACAACATTCCACAGCACGTTGTCTTGATACATATTCAAATTTTGTAAAAACAATATATATAAACATATAAACAGTATATAATAACAGGTCTGGTTAGTCACTCAATAGAAAGCATCACTTGACCAATGTCTTTTGGCAGCATGCCATGTTGGGGGTGATCAATTAAAAAATTTGAAAAAAAAAAATGAATGTGTTACTTCTCTCACCTTTGAGCAGTGAACTCTTAAAAAAAAAAAACCCTGAATTTTCAACAACAAAAAAAAGCATGAATGCTGCCGGACACAAACTAAGGGACATATTAGCATAAACTTACATTGCAAATTGAATCCTGTACTAAACCTATTATGGGGGGAAATTTAAAAAAAAAAAAAAAAAAAAAGAAGCTTTTTCTAGGCATAATAAATAATAGCTCTCTAGCTCCACTGGTGTACACACAATACCTACATAGATAGCCAGCCAGCCAAACCAACTTAAAAACTGAGGGAACCTATGTTGATAGTTTTGGTTGATGGTTTCTAATAAGGCAATCAAATAAAACTATAATTTGGAATCACTGTCAAAGGGATTATAGTCAGGCTCAAAACCTTTGGAACACCCCTACATATCTTGATTTGTCCATGTCTTTTTTTCTAATTCTGGTTATATCTATTTCAGACTGCTGTTATCTATGTATTGCAATCTCTCTATCTATTTATCTATCTATAGATGTGTGTGTGTGTGTGTTTGTGGGGTACATTTATACTTGAAAACATTTATAATATAAAAAGGTCTTATCACTTTGTTTGTTTCTTTGTTAGTTTTCGGTCATGTTAATACAAACAGAAACAGAGGAAGGGGTGCTGCAAACACACAGACTCATTATGGGCTGCTGCTGGTAAAGATAGACAGGCAATGGCTACTGGTAATATCACTACTACTACTACAACTGCTGCTGCTGCTAATGTCTTATTTTAGTTTTTTATCCAATTCTCTAGCTTTACCCTTTTAGAATTTAAAAAAAACAGAAGATATGAAGAGTTGTAGAAAATGACAGGAAAATTTGTGGTTTGCATTTTTTGTTTGCAATAAAAACATTTATACTAAAATATATACAGGTATACCTTGAATGGGGGTGATCAATGTGGCCTGTACGCATGATACATACATATATAGCCAGCCAGCCAAACCAAAACTGTCGGTTTGGTTAGTCACGCAATAGAAAGCATCACTTGATCAACGTCTATTGGCCGCATGCCATGTTGGGGGTGATCAATTAAAAAATTGGGAAAAAAAAAAAATGAGTTACTTCTCTCACCTTTTGTTGGGCAGTGATTTCAAAAAAATTGTTTGCAAACTGATATTTGCAAAAATTATGTTTGCAAACTAATATTTAAAAAACATAATTTGGATTCAAATTAATCCCCCAAAACATGTTTATAGAGGTAATTATGTCTGCAAATGTAACAACTATGGTACATATACGAAAAGGTAATAACTATGGCACATATGTTCAAATATAACAGCTATGGCACTTAAATTAGGGCGTGCTTTGATGTAGTACAGTACAGTACAGTATTGCTGCACAAATTAATATAACTAAAGTATAAGCTGAAAAAAAAAACACATTAAATTATAAAAAGACCTTGAACAGTGCGGAAAATTTTGGAACGAATTAACTATTCAAGATATTGCTGTACTTGTATAATTGATTCATACGTAAATAATTCCATCATTTCTGACGGTTAATATGCTAGTAGAAACATAGATAATTATATACATAAAATATTTAGAAATTAGAAAACCTGTTGATGAAGTAATTTTATACACTATTGACTCAAAGTTCAAAGTATACAGTTAAGCCTAATCACATTACAGTGAAAGCTTTATGTTTGCAAACTGATATTCCTGATATGGGAGTATCACTCTCATTACTCACTAATATTTTGAGATTCTCATCTCCACTTTCTAGCTTTTACTTCTGCTTTCTGTCCCTTAATAGTTGTTACATTTGCATATAAATTTCATGCACTAAATGTAACAACTATTATGGGACAGAGGTAGTATGATTTTCAATAATTTTCAGATGTCGAAACATTGCTAAATTTGGAGATGAAGCAAGAATTATACTCAGGTTTGCAATGACTGGTGTCAAATAGAAATTTGTACTACCTCTGTCCCATAATAGTAGTTACATTTATATATACATTTATATATGCAACTGTAACAACTATTATGGGACAGAGGTAGTATATTTTTAAATATCTCTAATATAAATGTGAGTTTGCGTATATGTGTAGGTGTTCACACCTGTGTGTGTGCATGTGTGATTTTCTAAAAAACTATAGGAGTTAGACCCATAAAACCATATATATTCTGAATTAGCATAATGCTGGGAAGGTTTTATATAATTTATTTGGAGCTACACACATACATAGGTGTAGTACCTTCATTAGTCTTTCAAATGTATGGATACATTTTTAAAATGTTTAAAAATCGTAAACTGTAGAGTCAAAAATGGGTTTATCAAGATTTTAATTAGTACTTGTACCAAGCGTTGTTTGGTTTTTACTTTTTCATCCATTTTTTAATTGGCTAGAAATGACCGCTGGTTACCTCAAATGAGGTCTACCTCACATAGCCTATGTCACAATTGGATGTCTTGTGAATCTTCATGTCAATGGGCCTTATAGTTTTAGCATGATAGTGACATGAACACACAAACAGAAAGCTCCTATATAGATAGATAGATAGATAGATAGATATAGAAGTCAGGTCATCATTATCATGGTGAGTGCGAACACAGACACCACACTATTATAAATAATTTGCAATTTGGACTAGAAATTGCTTTATTCTCCAAGTTAGAGCATTTTAACAATATTACACTAACAAAACTCTTGCTACAATGTGCCGTTATTGCTGTGCTATGGTAACAAACCCAAAGATTTTTATGCCTTTAAAGTCTTTCGTTCAGATGAAAAAGGAAAAAGCTATTTTAATCCAAAATTGATCGCAGGAGGTCAGCACCACCTATCCTATCGAATTTGACCGTATCAACCCTACCATTTCAAAAACATTTTTGTACTTTATAGCAAACTCAATATTATACTAGAAATTGATTCAATTGGCTAGAAATTACTAGAAATTACTAGAAATTACTAGAAATTACTAGAAATGATCTTTGAGGTAAACCTCACAAGGCCTATGACACACCTTGGTCTTGTAATTTTAGCGTGATAGTATATAGACAAACACACAAACAGAAGGCTCCAATATTAACAGAGATTTATATACTGGAGGCCGTAATGCATTTGGTAAAAATATCTAACCGTGTTTCT
>VCCN01005798.1:2305733-2315761 GCA_006491835.1 Architeuthis dux
GCTGCTGCTGCTAATAATATAGGAGGGACAGCCCATCCTGTTCCTCAGTTAAGGCACGCATACCCCCCCTCCTCATAGTATCTATTTCTCTGGCTGCTGGCTGATTTCACTCTCACTGTCACTATCCCTATCAGTCCCCACTCTCTCAGTGAATTGCACAAAGAAACAAACTGATTTATATTCATAAGGATATAATATGTAAACAATCTGTCATTAACAAATATTGCCACAAAAACCTGCATTATCACCATTAACCAATCGCTTATAAGAATATTGACCAACTCTATTAATAATAATAACTGTAACCACAGAAGCATCCATATTAAGTATGTCATATTTTAAGAGGTGATATTAGTCATTAATTTTCAGTAATAATAGTGTAATCACTGATAGTAATTGTTTAGTGAAGTTATTAGTGGTTAAAGATACTGACAATACCTTTAACCACTGTCATCGTTATTATAACTACTGCAACAGTTGCAATACTAATAATTGTAAAAGTTTCATTATTAAAAATAATAATATAATAAATCACGTTATTTGAGTTTAATGTTTATTGTTTAGCTAAGTTTTTTAGTATTGGTTTTTGGTAATAATTTTATTTTAGACTTTGGTTTCAGACGTTGGCGTGTAGTATGGATATTATTTGTCAGTGGAGTTTGAGACTTGTATTAGTAATGGTTATAATAAGAGCATTGTATTAATACTATTTATTATTGGTAGTTTTAGTGTCGGTATTATCTGTGGTAGTTACTGGTGTTTTAAGAGTCTTCATAGTCGGAATAGTTTTAGTGGTTGTTGTAATGGTAACCCTCTTCAGGACTTACCCTTTTTCAGCCTCGTTTTGGTTTCAATTCTACCAATAATAGCCGTCAACCACGTCACATGACCTAAATAATCAAGCATTGCTGTATCGCTACGAACGAAAGGCAAACACCGAAACCGAGGAAGAGTATTTTTTTTTTAAAGGCTTCGAAGGTAAATTTCGCTTCTTGTTCGCATATTTTATTCGTTTCCACCACGATAAATAAGCCTTACCCTATCGCTGGACCTTCGAAAAGGTAGTTTTCGGGGGAAAATATTACCGAAAAGGTAAGGTTTTTATAAGCTGCTTTTCGGAAGGGCGACTACCAAGTGAAGCTGTTCGCCATCTTGACGCGAAAAATTCACGGAGGCTTTTGTTTTTTTCATGTTTTTACCAACGTTCCGACTCGATTTATCGCTTGTTTTCCTTTACAAAACTTTGCTTCGTGCATCAGGGAACAAGAACAAATGTAACAGGACTTTATTAATTCGATCCTTATTCGATAAGTGGTTGTTTTATATGGATATATGAACGAGAGAGAAAAATAAGTCTGAGGAAATCTGTCCCGAGTGAAAGGAATAAAGAGAGAGGAGGACATATTGCTTGTTGGTTTGTGGTTTATAACCCCCGTCGAATGTTATGTTTCTGGTTGAAATTGTACATTTAATGCTTTATTTCACCCCTTCACTTATCGTTGAAAATATCTCCTTTGTCCAGTTATTCATCTCGTCTTTATTGAAACGATTCTAAACCTAACACTTCACGTGTTATACTTCGAAATGCACCGTCATCTCTCCTTTCTTTTAAAACCTGATTTGTATTAAATATGGAGACTAAGGCTGATATATCCGCTCTTCCTTCCTTTAATACCATCGGAATATCAGGTTGATATTTCTAATATAATCTTTTTTTAGTATTGCTATTTCCCAATCCTGTTGTCCTAACCTTCTTTATAGACGTTTTAATGTAACCTTTTATCTTTTTTTTATTAAGGATCTTGTGTTAGAAAAAATCTACAGCTGACCCATATTATTATTATTTTTTTAATTTTTTTTTCTTCTAAATAATTGTGTAGGACTGTAAAGGATACAAAATATTTGTATATTTATTCTAAAGTCAAAGATATAAAAAATAAGATTTAAAAACTGGACCATCTTGCTCTTATCGTTTATATAACTAAGTTATTAGCGATATCACCTTGGTGACTTACTGACTTTGAATATTTTTGGTATTTTAGCAGGGTTGCCAATTTAGATAATTTTTTATTTTTCGGATTGGGGGGTTCAGTGTTGCCAATTTTAGATGTTTTTTTTTTCTTTGTTTTTGGGGGTGATTTCCACATTCGAAAAATTGGAAATAAAATATCTAAATTGGCAACCCTGTGTTTTATTTAGCCTTAGCAATTGTAAATCCTTATCATCCTCGCCTTTGTTCTCTTGAAAAGAATTCTTTTGCATAAAGGGGAGTAAAATTAGGTTTGTTTGTATAATTTATCAGCTGTTCATAGCTTCCTTATGTCTAAAAATAAAACCTGTTCCATTTTGTATCCAAGTTCATAGCCAACAACGATTATTTATTGGAAAATATTGTTTATTTTTAAATTTTAGGTTGTGGTTTTGATCTCACTCGTGTATAAATGATAATAATCGACTTAAACTTATAGTGATACATTTTTATTAGTAAAAGTTGCAATTTAAAAAATTAAGGTAAAGGTAGTCATAAAATTTTTAAATCTGTTAAGTTTAAAAAATGCTTCATTGACTCATTTGAATGAATATTGCCAATATTTTTTTTTTCTCCAACTTGTTTAGGTTTTACATGCACTTAATTTTGCCTTGAGATTTTATTATAATTTATTTAGACAGTCACATTTGGAACGATCGTAATTTTTCGAAAGGTACACCAATCCGTTTACTCACGCCGCAAAACCTATTTTTTAAATTTTGCCTTGATTTTAATATTATAATTTATTAAGTCTAATTTTGAACGATCGTAATTTTTCTAAAAGGTACAATCTGTTTAGTGTTTACTCGCACCTACTTTAAACTTATTGAATTATAAAATACTTTTTAATATACCAGACACATTCTCCTGTGAGAATGTATTTTAGTTTTTATGAAAATTTAGTATTTAATACAAAAACTATCCAAAGGGGGGGGCGAAAGTCGGTAATTTTTACATTTAGATCTGAATCCCTTAAACGAACCTTTTCCATATTTGTTCTTGTTGTTGTAAATGTTAATTGCTTTGTTTTTATCCGATGAAGAAAATTGTCATGTGATATTAGCACAGGCTTCTGATACTGGAATGAATAAATGGACTTAATGAATTCTCTTTGTTTATTTATTTTTATCTATTTATTTAAGAAAAGTCTAAATGGGTCTAACGGTAAGTTGGTAAAGAGGTTAAACGTTCTAATAGGTATGGTAAATAAAGAGTATGTATTGTAGCAACTTTTTCCCCCTTCAATACGTGAAGATAAAGTAACTGGGTGTGAGCTATTTCGTTCGGTTTCAAGTTTTTAAATTTAATTGTAAGATTGACAAATTAGCTTTAAATTTGGAGATACATTTTTAGTTGTAAAATAATACCCTAAATATTTGAAGTCACTAGTGGGTTTGTGTTAGGGTTTGACTCTAATTGAGTACACTTTTTTTTTTTTTTTTTTTTTTTTTTTTAGAAAGGTCTGGCTTCCAAGTAAAGTATGAAATATGTATACAATGATTGCTTTTATTCAAATGTTATACTGTTTTTCTAATTCTGATCGTTATTCCAATAAAGGGTGATTAGAAGTGATCACCATATTGACATGATTATATAACTTATTTTATCGAAGGAATTGCACTTGTATTTACAATTCTGGATTTAGATTTAATGTCTCCCGTTTTAATTTTCAGCTAATCTTGAAATATGGTGACTAAATTCCAGCATAGAATCATTGAATACTGACAACAGGTGTCTATAGTTGCACATGTTAACATTTTTATTGAAATGTATTTACAGTACTTTCATGTCTCATTTGATACTTTAAACAAATGTATTGCTAGAAATGTCATTTTGTAAATTTTTCTATGCCAAATGAACAATTTACTGAAACTTATCTTAACAGTAAAACTGTATTGATATATAAGGAAAAACTTATTCCATCAATTTTTTAAAACAGTTACCCTGAAAACTTGTAATCACTAGTTGGTTGAATATTGCTAACGTTTCAATATGGTATTTTCATAGTCAGTGTTTCAAGTGCCATTGAAACCATACTTTTGGAGTTCCTCTTGAGTCTTTTCTAACCTTGATGCACCTGAAAACTAACATAATCTTCTTACTGTTAATAGCAGAGGGCTTTTTAAATCATTTAAAGATAAAAATAATGTTGGTGTTTCAAAGTAGGATTTATCTTAATATTAAAACCAGTGAGTGAAAGTTGTTTTAAGTGGTTTATTTTTCTTCCTCTCACTACAAAGTATTGTCTTGTTTCAGTCTGCAATTTGTGTAAGAAAGATGCCATTATCTCGTTGTTGGATACTTTACACCTGCTGAACTGAGAAAAATTATCAAATCCTGCTAGAAAGCAAAATGTCGAAGGATCAAGGTAATCTAGGAATTGTACATAAAATATTGCATATCTGATCAGTAATAGTTTAATAGAGTTTTTGTAGATAAATACATGTTTAATACTGCAGATCAGTGTTGCGAAATTTGATGGAATGTATTTTCAAATTATGTATTTGTGTTGGAACTAGATAAATATTGGATCATTTTTTTTATTTTTATATATTTTAAATTTCTATTTAACTGTAAAGTGTCTTATTTTTGACTGTTAAGACTACTGGATGAGTGGATATAATGAGCATGCTGCTGCTCCACTGTAAATTGTTAAACTTTGAAAGCCTCTGTATATATTTAAGTGTTGACTGCCTTTTGATTCACAATTAGCAGACACTTTGATGTTTAAATTTGAAAAATCTCATGACTCTTGCACTAGATTAATCTGTTTTCATATAAAACAATTGCTGGCTGGTTGGTTATAATTACTTATAGTTGTGGATTTGGATCTGCAAATATTCATGAATATTTTTTTTTTTTTTTCTGCAGACAATTTACTTGACATTCCACAAACCAATTGAAATTTTTAGTTTCAAATTATAGAATATTAAATTGACTCTAGGAATAATTTGCTTCTCAGAAAATTTGAAATCCTTAAATTAAAACCTTGTTTGCTCACATTATCTCTTCAATTCCTTCTCAAATTTGTATTATCTGATTACATGATTCCTTTTTACTGATCTCCTTCCCATCTGCTCTTGTAATAACCTTTTTATTTACTTGAAACCTCAAGCTTGTGTTGTTTTTTTTATTTTTTTAAATATTCATATTTTCTTTTATCTTGTGAAACTGGACTAGAAGCTGCACCCCTCACAACATGCACACTTTCTCTCCTGACACTGAGACTTTCTATATAGATCACTGACTTAAAAGGAATAGTTTAGGTTTTTCAACAATAAGGAAAATATTAATAGTTGTGGAGGTTTTTCTTTTCTGACCAAGAAAATGTAAGAACTCTTTCCTGAGACTTTACTTGGAAAGTAACTTAAATATAAAACAAGTTGCAGTAATGGCAATATGTTAATTGCATTTAAAAGAATCTGTACCATAATCAGTAATTTTGTTAAATAACCGCCAAATCATCCTTGTTACTATTTTCTCAGTTGCAGGTTTGGGTTCAATTACGAATTTTCTTAAATATTGATAAATATAATTGGCATTTTGATAGCTAACACTATACAACTTTTTACTCTTCTTTTTTTCTTCCCCTGCTCCTGAGTAATAAGTGTTGTTTTCTACTTTATTATGTCTAAAAATTATAGAAAATGTCAATTATTCTCTTCAAACTTTGCTTTTATGCTAAATTTGTACATTTTTAATTACATAAAGTAAGAAAAACAGTTACATATGAATATAACTGTCCTGGCCAAAAGCAAAGTTTGAAGGGAATAATAGCTAATTTCTATTCTTTTCACACATAAGAAATTAAGAAATAACACTCACTACCCGGGAACAAAGACCGTGTTCCACTGTGTAATCAGTGATGCACTTTTTCTTTCCTCCTCCTCCATCTGATTCTTTAGTCTTTCCTTTTTTACCTCTCTGTGCCACTCTCTTGAATGTTTGATTTCCTCACTTTCTGCACACCTGATGTTATTCCATTCATCCAGGACAACAATCAAAACATAAATTGCATTGGTATGTAACTGCACTCAAAATTTCTTTTTAAAAAAAAAGAAAACCCATAATTCTTGTTTTTCGTGCATATAAGAATAGCACTTAATTGAATAGGTTTTACAGATTTTTGTATAGTATTTATAACTTGAAACAAAAAAATTTCTTACTATTGATCAAATTTCTCAGTTTCATGTAATTGAAATCTTTACTCGGCATGTGAATACAAGAATCTTAACCCTTTCACTAGACCTTAGAAATTCAACATTTCCTTGCCTTTGATTTGATAAAGCTAAACTCCTCTTAATTGTATCACCTTATATTACAAAATAGATTTAAAAGAATATATTTACAGAAATTGCTGAACTTTGATAACTCTTTGAGTGGGTGAAGAATTGTCTGTTTACTTTATAGGGCTGCTGGACATGGAACAAAATGGGAATCAAAACTTATCTGCAGGTAACCTCTGCCGAATGGGATGTGGATTCTATGGAACTGCAGCATTAGACGGAATGTGCTCTAAGTGTTATAAAGATGCAATCAAACGTAAACAAAATTCATCACCTGTGAGTGGCCGCATCAGCCCAGCAGGAGAGGTTGATAAAGTTGGCAATGTGACTGCCTCACTGGCACAAGCATCTCTAGGTAAAGTGATTCAATTTTTATTTTTCCAATCCATTTTTTTTTTTTTTTTTTTTTTAACAGCTATCTTGCACAAACTATTTGTATGGCTTTATCTCCTACTTTTGCAATGAACTGATCATTGTTGTTTTTTTTTTTTTTTCCTCCTGTCTGTAACAATGGACTCTTTCACATAAAGGTAACAATTTTACTGATAAAAATATCCACTGAAACGAGCTCAGTTTCTTTTCTTAAAAAAATCTCATAGAAATTTAAATATATCCATGAATATTTTCATGGGTATAAACTAGTCTTATATAATACCAATGTCATCAAATTTGTTTGTGCAGATATCTGTAGCTTATTATTTGCAAGTTAATTTTATCTAATATATATTTTAGTATAAATGTATTTATTAAGATAAAATTAACTTGCAAATGATAAAAAAAACATGTCCTTTTTTTTTTTTTTTTTATAATTTAAAAAAAATTTTTTTAGCGTGCTCTATGCTAGTAAGTATATAAATAATAATACTGGGTTTTTACATGTGCTTTATTTATTGTTCAGTGGGTTGGTGACAAATTAACCAAGGTATGTGGGTTATCTATTTGTGAACACGCATCTCATTTAAACTTGTGTCTTTAAGGTGAAACATTTACCTCATCATTGAGGTCTATTAAATTGCCCCCTTACAATGAGTAAAGTTGCGTTCTTTAAATTTGTTAGAACTATACCTCTTGCATCAGTCAATTAGAACTAATTGCAACCCAAAATACATGAATTCATATATTTTAAAGATAAATTTGTTTAAGCAAGAGTTACACTATTCTAGACATAGCTTTTACAGATGATTGACTGCTGAAGGAAAACGGTTTTTGGCTTTACTTTAGTCAAGCTTTCTACCCCCAGCTTACTAACTTGGTTAGTGAACCATAAGACTGTACTTTTAAAGTCTTCTAATGAATGATACAGATATACCTTGATTAGTGTGGTCAATTTGTTCCAAAGTTTTCTGCACTGTTCAAGATTTTATGATTTAATGTTCTTTGTTTAGCTTATACTTACTGTATTAAATTGTACAGCAATACTTTAACAATACTACATTAAAGCCTGCCCTATTAAATTAAAACAATAGCTGATGTTACTGTTCTTGGTGATCTTTGTTTGGAATTGAAGAAAAAAAAGAATTATGAACCAAGCATATTGGTTGATTTCTTTCAATATTTACAGTATGCAGACCGTAATGATTAATATTGTTGCAGAATATATTGGAATCTTTTCTAGGATCAGTATTGTAATTTACTAGCCAGACGTTAACTTCATTTTCAATGCAGCTTAATATCCAATATGAACTCTCACAGTTTGTTATTCTATTGGGTGTAGAAGCACTTCTTACAAGACTATTTTTTTTGGCTGGCCTTTTAGATAAGTAATATTACAAGTGTTTTTCATGACACAAATTTATAAACAAGGATGTCAATTAGTAATCAAAGAACTTTGCAATTCATTTCAATAAAAGGCATCTTTTGAATCTATTAAAGACACAAAGAATCTTTAAAACATACAAAGTAAGCATAGTACCCCAACATTTGCTCACGGGTTGGTTAAAATATTGTCATGGGCCGTAGGTTGCTTACACCTGTTTTAGAGCAATGGTTCTTAGTCCCAGGTCATTTTACTCCCCCTTTGATCCCAGGTTTCCTCAATTCCCCCATTTTGAATTGTCAGCTAGTAAATATTTTCACAATTTTTATACTTTCCATTATAATGAAAAGTATAAAATGGTGAGAGAAAAAAATTACTAGGAATTTTAGCCAGGACCTGGCTAAAATTCCTCCCATAGGAGCCAAGTGCCTCCCATTTAAGAATCACTGATCTTGTGGTAAAACACTAAAATTTTAAAAGATTGTCAAATGAACGTTGATACTTAGATTTATCCTGAGCACAGTGCTGTATCTTATTTTATAAAAAAAACACTTTTCATTATTTATTTATTTTTTTTAATTTCATGACTGCATTGCAAATATAAAATATAAATTATAAATTTTTGTATTTAAAAAAATTTAGCTAATTGTAACCTTTGTTTTTGTAGGACCATCAAATCAAGAAACTTCCACTTCGAATATAGTCGAAGGTGCCACTGGTGTTGATACATCAGTGCCACCAAGTATAAAAACTGCCACAACTACTGTACCTGTCCCTACCTCCAGTCAAGATAAAACTGTAGATAAAAATGAAGAAGGAGCTGCAGGTGAGTTAGTTTTCTAATTTATTTTTCTGCTCATGCTTAAATATGTTTAATGAATAGTGTTGTGTGTGTGGGTTTTTTTTTTTTTTTTTTTTTTGTTAGATTAATCTTAGCATTCAGTATTATGGTATCGTTTTTCGTCTTGAACAATTGTAGCTTGTGTATTAATGTTATTTCTCTGTGGCACTATCCTTATTAGAATGTAACTGTTTATACATATGTCCTCAAAATTCATAACTCTGAAACTACTCAATCGATCTGCACCAAACTTGGCATGAATCCAAAATATCCATGCAGAGATCTCAATTACTTACAATTCATAACTCCGGAACTACTCGTCTAGAGGAAAAGCCAGCAATTTGGAAGTCAAATTACACATTTGTTTGTTTGGTTTAAGTAAAAATAAGACTTTTATTGAACAACATATTTAATGTTTTGTTGCATCTTTGATTCAATCCTCCCAGAACTGTTTATCTTTTTCGGCAAACCACTGCTCTGTGCCTTTTTGCAGTCTTACTAGGAATTGAACTTTCTCCCTTTTTTTTTTTTCTTTTTTTTTTTTTCTTTTTTCTTTCTTTCCTCATTAACTCCTTCCTCCCTGAAAACGACTCTAGGCGTGGCCTGATCACACCAAGAATCATGGTATCATGTTTGCATTCTTTCCCTGAGAATGACTACAAGCGTGAAGTGTAGCGTTTGTTAAATTGGCTCTGATTAGTCAAATTAGTGGTCTGTAGGGGATCTCTTAGAATCTCAACCAATCAAAATGATGCTTACAAATCCTTATGGGGGAAACCTGTAACCTATTTATCCCTTCATATAACAGTAAAAGAAACTCACGCAAATTTCAATTGAGCCATGTGGTAATCTAAAATGGATTCGAGTGACTTTAGCGATTCAGAATTTATGGGATTTTCACATGAAACCATACTGCTCAAAGAAATATTTTACAACTAGATTCTATCAACATATCTGATGTTGATATAAGTGATTTTGACTGACTCTAGCGATTCCAAGCTTGAAAATTACGATCATATAGTAAACACTGGAAATCGTGATCAGTGGATGATAGCTTGCAGAACGTATATTAAGGATTTTACAGACATTCTTGGACCAGCTACACAATTACCTGAT
>VCCN01005798.1:2327128-2338149 GCA_006491835.1 Architeuthis dux
TACAATTGCAAATGTAACTATTATGGGAGGTATTTTTTTTTTTAACCTCCCCCCCCCATTTTAAATGTTAACTCATGAATGCCGCACTAGTACCAAGGAAAGTTAACACTTGAAAAATAATTAACAAAACTTGAATATAGTCTAGAATGTCTTGATAGTTCTTTTCATTGTATGGTAACCTTCAAATGTTAACTCTCAAAAGATGCTTAAATTTGTTTTCAGTTTGGTTTGTTTAACTAAATAGTTTGTAGCTCTACTTGGAAATACTGTATATTTTGGCGGATAAGACAATCCATGAAGCATCCAAAAAATTGGTTCCTATAACCCTGAGATAAAAACCATGAAGTTCGGACTAAATTGGGGTCTCATCTTTTCTGAAGGTTGCCTTATACGCCGAAATGTATACAGTGTATGGAGAAGAAACAAAATTCCAATTAAGATAAATCTTTGTGTTTTGTTTCTTGTTAACTTTTGTTGCTTGATATTGCCTATTTTTCTCTCCACCCCTCCGCAAACATTTATCAGATTATTTCCTTTTTAATTATTCCCCATCCACTTGTCTCAAAATACTACTTGTGTTTGGGGACAGTTTATATCCCCACCACCCCCAATTCTGAAAATAATCCATAGATTTAAAAAAAGAAATTGTTTTTATTTATTTTTTTTCTTAAAAAGCTTCAGGGTGCAGAATAACAGCCAGACCTTGAGGACATGTCTATTCATAAGTGACTTGCAGGGTTGTCAGATTTGGCGAAGAGCAGATAATCTGAGATTTATCTTGGAGACTTACTCGACACCAGCCTTGGAATAGCGTTGAAATTTTAAAATCGACAGTCTGGTGGTCCCACCTCCAGACTTGCTTGATTTCCAAATTCGACGCTATTCTAATGTGTGCTGAGTAAGTTTGAGATAAAGCTTGGGTTGTCTTCCCCTTCTGGCCAAATCTAGCAGCCCTGCTGACTTGTCCAACCAAACTCAATGCCAGAAAATTTAAACATTGTCCAACCAAAAGTGATTTCTGAAATCCTTGTCTTCAGAATTCTGTAAGAACAAGTTTTATAGTTTAATAAAAACAGATGAAATAACACTTGTTATTTGTATTTTATTTAGGCTGAAATTTAAAGTAAGGTACAGTGATATTTGATTTGGGCATCGTGTCCAGCCATTTCAGGAAGGGAAAAAAATGGTTATTTCGCAACCTGCCTTTTTAAAAAAAGATTGTCAATTTTACTTTGTGTAGAATCCGTCTCTTGACAAAAGTAGTTATTGCCCTTCAAGTAGGCTTAAGTTTCATATCTTAACTTGTCACTTCTTCCTCTTAGTCTTGTTAAACCTTTATCTAATGTTCTTGCTCATTGTTTAGCCACTGATACCTGTTATCACCCACAGGACTCACCTCCAGTCAGGCCCCTGACACCTGTCCATACAAACCTACCAATTTAATTCAACCCTTTCACAAATTGAAGCTAAAGCTTAATGAATAGTATTTTTGTAAGACTCTTGAATAAAATATGGTTTTCTTAAATGGAACAATTTCTTGTCCTTTTTCATCCGGTTTTTAAAACAATTTTCCTAATTGTTCCCCACTGTCAAACCCCCTCTTTCCCTGAAGTTTTGAGGAACAAGTGATGATACCTTGCTTTAAACCTACTTTCTGTGTACTTATTACAGCAGTAATTTTCCCTTGGGCCTCCTTTTTAATAAAAGTGAAAAAGATGAATGCTCACTAAGTTACTATATGGGATATAATTGAATTTTTATTTTTCCCTTTGCTGGCAAATAGGCTCCATTTACAAAGTTTTATGTACAGTAAGGGGAGACAACTATTCTAGATGAAGTGTTCACTAACTCCAGAAATATTGCTCAGAGGAAGGGTAGATGTTGAAAGCTATATGCATAACTAGTCTAAACCTTGAGACGTAAAGCTATTTCTTAGGTAGCAGTTGAGATATGAGGCAAAAAGATCATTTTAGTTTATATATACAATGTATTTTATACAGGTAGTAAGGCTTGGTATTTTTAAGCTAAAACTATTTCTAATTTTGTAGAAAGTAGTTCTAAGCTTGGAAACGTTTGGGTTTTTGTCCCTTAATCTAAGTCTTGCCTGAAGAGACTTTTATCAGTTTCTGAACTGGTAAAAGTGAATACGAGGATGAAGTGAAGAATTACTCCCTTTTCTTTCAACACTTTTAGCATATTAAACAACTTTAATTTTGAAAATGCTTCTCATATTTTTACATAAATGTTTTTGTGTATTAACTGTGTGCTTTTAAGATAAATATAGATCAAACAATTCTTTGGTGTTGAGTACATAGAGATCGGGCTCTAATCTAATTTTTGTATTAGCCTTTAACTTAACCAGCTGACTTTCTTTCTGAAATGTTAAACTGATACTTATGAATGCAATTACTAGTGATGAAAAAGTCAGCTGTTGTATATTTTACAAGTTCCTAATTAGACTGAATTCATCTTTAACGAATTGGGAAATTCAGCTTTGAAAGTGGTTCAATTTTTGAGTAATCATGGTGAAAATAAGTAATGCCCTATTAATATATATAATATATATTTTAAAAAATCATGATCACTGTTATATTGGACAGGAATATAAAAAATTATTATTTTATTATATCCAGATTTAATGAAACCTTTGTTTTGGCTGTTATCCTGACTCTCTAAAACCATAACTGTGGTAATTCTCTTGTTTCTTTCATACTAGAATGCTACTTCTATCTTTAAAACAGAAATTAAGGGAATCCCTCAGTTAAATTTTAAATCTATCATAACCTATGCATGCAGATCTGTGTTGCAGGAACAAGTCAATTCTTTCTACCTCAGAACTGCTTTTTCAATTAATTTATTAGAAAATGTCAACATAGGTTTCTTTAGTTTTAAATGGGTCTTGCTGGCTATCTTTTTTTTTTTTTTTTTTTTTTTTAAATTTATTTAAGTTATCCTTGCTTATCAAACCATTTTTAATCCAATTTTTGTAATTGGAAGAACTCCTACATTTGTACCTTATACCAGCCTTTCTCAACTTTTTTAGACTAGTGGAACCTGTGCATCGTGTTCTGTGTAGCGGAAGAGGGTTTTTTCTTTTCCTTCATTCCCCTCACCCAAAGGATGATAATATAAAAAAAATATGCGTATTTCTTATTGTTCAAAAAAAATTTATGAATTTTTAAAATTGTGATGAATAAGTTTTCTTTTGTGATTTACTAACATCTGCTTCTGTTGTCTAGTTCCGATTGTAAAGTTTCACACTCCCTCAATTTGTGCAACTTTTATCACCAAGTAAGAGAATTAATGATAGAAAAAAAAAACAGTAAATACATAAATTAAATTGTTTTGTTGTTCACCCTTTTCAACATCAAGTATGTGAAACTTTACAACCTTTCCCTACATTGTGTCAAAATGTTGGTAAATAAATCACAACTTTTATTCATTCAAATTAAAAAAATTAATTAGTATAAATTAAAATATTACTCTTTTGACTTTTCCAACCCAGGAAACCAAAATTGTGACTTTTCTTATTACTTTTTTTTTTTTTTTTTTTTTAGGTCAGGGTAATGCTATATTGTGACTTTTGTTCTGTGAGTTTTTCCTGGATTATTTTTAAAAAAAATATATTGTAGACTTTTTTGGTCCGTGCCTCTTTCACACTAAAACTAAACAGAAGGCACAAATATTCATTACTTTTTACTGAAAATATACTGAAAAATACATTTCTTTACAGGAAATAGGTATGCTTACTTATCAATACAGTTCAAAGGATAAGTAGTGAATGAATAAGTATCAACAATTTTATTGAAATCTAATGATTAGTTAATTTTTGGTAGAATTTTAAAATCTGGACATGTTTGTGGGTTTTTTTTTTTTTTTAATATTCTGCCTTAATTTTCTAATGCAAATTACGTTACACCGTTTTTGTTGATGTTCACAGCATAAACTTTTCACACATATCTCTGGGTTTATATCGTAGAAGCAAATAATTTTTAAACCAGAATTCTTTACAATCTTTCTTACTAATGATGCAAAGATTATTACGAAAGAATTGGTTATTGTTGCGTTTACTATCCTAAACACGATTTCCCCCCCCCCCCAATGTTGCACTTTTTGTATTATGGAAGCATGTACAGAGTATTTATTTTGAGTGTACATAATTCGTATTGATTTTTAGTTAAATCTTTGTGTTTAAGCATTTATACTCCTTGAATACATTTGTATCCAATGGCGGGTAGTTGAAAAACAGTCTTATTTATTCATCTATAAGAAAAATTGAGTTTAAATGTGAATTTCTGACAGAACTTTTTGTTTGTTGCAAAAGTCAAAACCAGATCGATGTGTATATATTTTTGATGTTCAAAGTTTGAACACATTACAATTGATAATTTTGAAGAAAGTATGTGTTCTTAATCTCCAGAAATGATTTATAGAAATATAGTGTTAAGTGACTTTATTTTATTTGTCTGTCTGAACTCCTGATACTTGTTCAAGCAAAAGAGACTTTTAAACTGACAAATGCATTATAAAATGCACAATAACAGTTCCTTTTAATTTTCATGTACACTCAAAGTAAATGTCCTGTATGTGTTTCCATAATACACTGTGGGTTTCGTTGTTTAGGATACTAAAGTTGGGGATTCTTTCAGTCCAGTTGCCAACCGATTGTGACCTAAGCGTGCTTACGACATGAAAATGCTCTGCGATTGGCGGCAACAGGATCATTTCTATTAAGATTCAATGTCCTACGATTCAATCGTAGCCAATGATTATTTTTGAATATTTGACTTTAACCACTTTCTTTTAAAAGAAAGTGGTTTTGAAGTTATCCATGTTTTAAATAAAATTTCGAATTAAATTATGGTCCATGTGACGCAAGACTTTTTGAAGTGATTGAGAGTATAGTCGTAGTGACATGAGTACCTAAAGTCTCGGTCGGCATTTAAAAAATACGAATGTGACTCTTTGCAAAAACTGACCTGAGTTCGACTGATTCAGTCGGCAACTATTTGATCAGATTGTAGTACGACCTGAGTGTAGCTTTACTTTTTCTTGCATTGCTGTGTGCCTTTTGCCTTTCCTTTAAGTTATTCTTTTTGTTTTTGGCCAGCGGCTGACACTATGGTCTATCTCTTCCAAAATTTTTGCTGAAAAACTTTGTTCCAAAGGTCAAGACAAAAAGGCACCAGTTCTTATTGTTTCATTGGTCACGTTTTGGTGACTGTAAAAGTCAAGCAAAAGCCAGGAATCCTTTATCGCAAATATGATCTGGTCTAAACTCAGAAGTTTCGTACAACAGACGGAAAGGTATGAGAAATTCTGAATCGCAACAAAGAGGGCGGGGAGAAGCAGGGTAGCTAAACTGGCTACGCATATCGTTAAAAAGACGTAGCCCAGAAGTTCCCTTGCTGGGGCCTGGTAGGGAAGGTGAGTGCCCAGACTTCGCATCGGGGAATTTTCTTATTTTGACTTTTTGTTTAATTCATTTTCCCATTGGAAAGTCCTACCATTTCAGACAAAGGAATCTTTGCGCCCCTTCACCGGGGGAGGGGCGAGTTCCCCCTATTGCTACACCACTGCCTGTATGTATAACATTTTCGTGTAACCCCAGTTGAGAAAGGCTGTCTTATACATTTGACAAGTATCAGACATTGAAACTTGCAAAAAAAACTTTTTTCCTTCGGAAGGCTGAAATTGGTCTGAATTAAAAGAATTAATCCTCCAATAATTTGTCATCTTAACAAGCACACGCACCCTTAGAAATGAAACAATGGCAACTAACATGAAAGAGAAAAGGTAAAACTGCCTACTTATCCGTTTGTACATTTTTGCTTTAACAAGCTAAACCAGTAAAATGCAAGCTATTATAATTCAAAGAACTAGAATCTGTTAACCAAAACCAAAGGTTTCTTCAGATTTTAAGTGGGTCTATGTACCACTGGAACTAGAGGGCTGAACAATTTTAACATTTACTTCTGTCAAGAAAAACTTATTTTCTTTTTATTAGATGAAGCATTGTCATTCATTATTAATTTTTCCCTTTTATTTCATCTTAATTTTTAGTTGCTTTTCATTGAAACTACTCAGTC
Source organism: Architeuthis dux (assembly GCA_006491835.1). Lineage (NCBI taxonomy): Eukaryota > Metazoa > Mollusca > Cephalopoda > Oegopsida > Architeuthidae > Architeuthis > Architeuthis dux. The sequence goes on from VCCN01005798.1 coordinate 2,333,218, forward strand.
AGTTTATGCAGTACGTAAACAGCACAGCTAGGAAACAAAAGCACTAGCTTGCTTGCCTATTTACAGCCACTGATTGAGCTACCAGAGCTTATATGGTTGGCAGAAGATCAAATTTAACCCATAAACTTACCCGTTACTTTTCTCCGGTTGTTTGCGCACCATGTTTGTTATTTTTATGTACACTAGTTGTATTAGTAGTGGTGGTTATCTAGATTTTCTTTTTTTTTTATTAGATGAAGCATTGTCAACCATTATTAATTTTTGACTGGTATTTCTTTCATCTTGATTTTAGTTGCTTTTTTTTCTAAGTTGCTACTTAGCGCAGATCAGAAATAGACAGTCTACAGCAGTGAGTGAAATAGACTGACTGTCCAAGTAGGTGTGATGAAAAGTAACTAAACTTACGATTAAAGAAATACTTGTTAAAAATTAATAATAGATTTAAACACTTGTTAAATTACCTCCCTTCCTTAATACAAACTTTGTAATTAAAGATCAGATTTACATAGAACTTTTTTTTTCTTTTCTCGTTCTTTTGGTATTTAAACACTTTCAGTGCTTTCCACAAAGATCTTCGTCGATAACATTCCTGTGTCACAGCTGCTAATATGAAGACCTTCGTTTTTCTAGCAGTACTTTACTTCCTATACTTAACTGATGTAACTATATGACCAAGTTTCCTATCATGGAAACAGGTAGCACACTAGAGATTTTAACACTTTCAATACAACTGGGTTTTACAGTTAAGAAAACTAAAACTGGTTCCAAGGAAGCAATAAGGTTTTGGTCTTAATTTAACTTCTCCAAATCTGCTTCATAACTAAATTTCACTTCATACTGTCAGGCAAAAATCCACCATGGGATTTATTTATTAGAACTCTAATACTTTTAAGTAACATTTAAATTCTGCAAATAAAGCAGACACTAAACTTAGTTACTTAATAAAGCAATTTTTAATTATTTATTCTTTTTATTAGATGAAGTATTGTTACCGTTTATATTATTATTTTAGACTACTTTTTACCTTCATAACTTTTAGCCAGAGTTGATAGTTGTATAAAGAAAACTGTCTTTTCTTTCTACAGCAATGAATAAACAGCGCAATTGGAAATAAAGAGTAAGTCATCAGTGAGAATCAAGATCACATCCCTCAACCAGAGAGAAACCCAGTTTACCCTGGCTGCTATAACAATTCCGCCACACAGACTTCATAGTTTAACAGCGATCACATTTACACCTTTTTAAACCCACCCTTTATTCCAACTATTGGTGCCATGTTTATATTTGAGTAGTAATCTTAATAGAGCAATATTTATTTATTCTTATTAGATGAAGTATTGTAACCCTATAAAGACAACTAAAAATTAAGATGAAGGTAAAAAAAAAAAAGTCAAAATTAAAAAAATATTGAACTTACTCTTGAGTACCGAATAATCACCCCCCCCCCCCACACACACACACATTAATTTTTCTGACATGATGAAGATCCCTTTCTCTATCCTAATAAGAAAAGAGATTTGACTCCACACACTGGGCATCTTCCTTTGCAAGTCATCATAACTGAATATTTCTTTATATACATCTTTTGGCACAATATCGTTTTCATGGACCAAATATTTGACATCTCAAAGAGACACTTTTCCTAGTTGGTGTCATGTGATGTAAACCATTTGATTATTCTACAAGTGTTTCGTCAATGAAATTTCTCTTTTTAAACTTCTTTTCCCTTCAAATGAATTTAATCAAAACAGTATAGATATAATCTAAATTTACTTACCTTTATTTAAAGCTTCCGATATTCAGACAAATCTGTTTTAATTAGAATATATTATCGACACCAACATTATATTCACAATAAAACCGTAAGGATGTGATATTGTTTAAAATCAATTTAATTTAACCGAATAAGAAACAATGTAATTTAAACTAATTTAATTAAGAATTTAATTGAATTTAATTTAATTCAATTTAAATCATTGTAATTCAATTAAAAACTAAAAAAAAAAAAATCAATTTTATTCATTCATGTAACAAAGTAAATTATATTGCTATTGTTTTGATTAAAATAATTTTGTGTACAAAAAAGCAAAAGAAAAAGATTCTGTTGATGAAACACGTATGTTATTTTTAAAACATGGCTGAAAAGCGTATATTTGGTGATAGTCCATACAACAAATACTCTATGGAGGAAAAAGGTTTTTCCCCAGGGTTGCCAGATAATTGGAGATGTTTCTGGCCAAATACTAAATTTTTTTTATAAAAGCAATTATTTTAATTAGATGTATTTGTAAAAATGAATATTACTATTTAACTCCATCTTAATTTTTCAGTTGCTTTTTTATCATAATTTTACGGTGACGACCCGAGTATTAAAGTTGCGATTATAAAAAGAAACTGAAAAAATAAGATGAAGGTGAACAGTATTATTACAAAAATTAATATTAATGATCGTTTATAAAACATTGCAATACTGAAGTACACACCAAAAATAAGAATTTATTGAAAAATACTAGTGCAAAAGTCAAAATAGCTAAAAATTTAAATATGGCCAAACCAAAAAGTTCATGGCCAAATGCTTTTCAAAAAGGACAGATTTGTCCATAAAATGGCAACCCTGGTTTTTCTAACCCTGCCTCTTATTCCAACAGCTAATTAGATTTTAACCCCCCTATTATTCGGTACTCAAGAGTATGTAACTGTTATATCAAACTGACCACAACATTGAACATGAAAATATCAATTTTATAAATAAACATTATTTAACTTGTACATTAAGAAGAACATAACAAAACATGCAGATACTAGGTTTTAAGAAAGGAAAAAAAAAAAAAAACAAGGTTTATTTTGTATTTATTATATATGCATACATTGCATGTACACTTATTCGGTACATACATACATACTTAGATGCGCGCATACACACACAGAATCTGTGTGTGGATATTTACATATGGTACATGTTATTTCATCGGGAGCGGGGAAGGGGGGGTACTTTCATTTTGAAAATGTTTTATATGGATGTATAATTGAAAACAAAAAACATGAGCTTTTTTTGTAGATGGTTTTGAGTGAAATAAAGTATAAAGTTTTATACAGTAATGGAGTCATTTCCAGGAACAAAAAATGTATATGTATATGCCAAACCAAAGAAAGATGTTTCTGTACAGTCCCTCAATACAATGGCAAGAGATTACCAGCTAGGGCCAACAGAAAGATACTGGAACTGGATTTACAGGAAAAATGAAGATTACAACCTAAAACAGTGATTCCCAACCTGGGGTCCACAAAGGTATTACTGGGGAGCGGGGGTCCATGAGCTTGTTGAGTAGGCAAGCCTTTCAAAAGCCTTGGGTCTGTGGGAAAATTCATTTAAATAAGAGGGGTCCTTGGTAATGAAAAGGTTGGGAACCACTGACCTAAAACCATTTCATATTGTTTAATGCCCTTTATTTATCTAAAATTAAACGCGCCTCAAAATCGGAATAGTTATTTGATACTTTAAAAAAATCTTTTTTAAAGAATTTTTCCAGAAATGTATAGTATGATCAGGGTTGCCAGATTTGGCAAGAAGGGGAGATAAGCCAAGCTTTATCTCAGAGACTTACCCAAGACATGATCTCCCCTTCTGGCAACTCTGAGTATGACCAAACCTAGATCTTCTATTGTAAAGATAAAGGAGGTTAATTTGGTCATGTGAACATCACATTTTTCGGATGAGCAGAAAATGATTTTTTTTTTCTTCCACGTTTATTGTTACAATTTTTAGTTTTAGGTTCCTAGAAACAAACCTATACTTTTTGATTGTATTACATTTTGATATTTGTAGATAATTTTAAAGGCATTTTTTTTATAAACTCTATCAATGTTGTCAAATGATAATCTATTTTTAATTTGAAAAGTGGTAAAAACAAAAGGGGCAGGGGGTAACAACTTTAGCCAGAATCTAGAATATAAAATGGATTTTAAAAAGCCTTTTTTTCCATTTTTATTTTTTCCATTTAATAACTGCTATGGATCAGACAAAAATAAAATTAGCCAAGCTATAGCATTTCTTATTTACTTTTTGTTGCTTGTTTTTAAGTCAACATTTATGGCCAGGATCTTTTAATAAAAAAAAAGAAAAGAAAGTTAGATCCCACTCCACTCATAAGGATAATTTCCAATAATAAACACAAACCAATGTTGTTTCATAGAACAAAAAATACAGACTGATCGGGCAAATAACAAATATTTAGTGCTTTTAGTCATTGTCTATAAATTGAAACATTTATACAGCAATATGGACTGCAAACACAACAATGCAACTACATTCAAGCTACAAGAACCTTAGTCTTTAGATGCGCTAGTATCTATAGCAGCGATCGCCGTCACTGACTTACATACTGAAATGTTAGTTACGTCCATTGCTCAGTGTTGACAATCTAAATGTTTTTGGTTGAGTCTAGATATCAGAAATTGCTATTTAGATGATTTTTATAAAGTAATATTTTTATTTAATAATAAGTAACACTTTTAATAAAACAAGAAAAGGAACAGACTTTGTTCAAAACCTGCGATGTTGTTTACACAATTTCTGATAGAATTTGGCAACATTTGTTTCTGTAATAAAACTATTTATTCTTTTCTTTTTTTTAATCAATTAGAAACAATGTGAAGCTGTTAAGAGATTTTTAAAAAGACTCTGAAAATGCAGACTGGCTGGTTTTCTTGAGCCTTGCTACATTTTTGTTTGTATCCAAGAAGTGTGTACCTATTTGTGTTCAAAAAAGATTTTTGGTTCTTAAATTACGAATGCCTTTTCTTACATTACATTTTTCATTTCAAGAACTGATTTAAAAAAGAATTATTTGACATAAAAAAAGAAATCCTCTTTATTCACCCACTCTCAAACTTATGAACGCTATTAACCTATTCAAATTTGGTCTGAACAAA
>VCCN01005798.1:2350263-2360996 GCA_006491835.1 Architeuthis dux
GACTCACTCGATTTCAAAATTCGATGCTATTCCAATACCTGTGTTGGGCAAGTCTCTGAGATAGAGTTTGGATTATCTCCCCTTGTAGCCCAATCTGGCAACCCTGCACCTAACCCACCTGATAGAAGTCATTTAAGACAGGTAAAAGAAAAACAAAGATGTATTTTGTTGGCATTCATAAACTATAAATGGTTAGATACGTGCAACAAACATGCAAGTTGAAGGGAATGGGGAATTACTAATTAGGGGAATGCATCAACATTTTTGTCTTTTTAGAGTTGCTGTCAAATTGAAAATAAATTCTTTATCATCAACACAGTGGTGTAGTTCCCTTTGTTTGGGAGAGGGGACAGTGTTCCCTCACTTTGTTTGGGAAGGAGAACAGTGTTCCTGCACTATCTGTATACCACTAAAATTGTCATTCTGTTTATCTGTTCATACCCTCAAATTAGTCGAAAGGTTATATGTATAGGCTTGCTTCACTGACCGGATCACTACACTTGTGTAACGAAATACACCCAGATCGTGTTACTGGTAGCCGTTGAAATTGGCCAGATTTGAAAATAGGAGAGGGCTGTGTTAAACTGCGTACTTAACAAACTGGACAGATCGGGTTACCGGAAACCGTTAAAAGGGGCTAGATTTGAAAATAGAGGCAGTTGGGGTTGAGATCTGAGGCGGTTAGCAACAGGTCGCACAGGGGAGCGTCCCTGCCCTTCAGGGCTGAGGGAGGTCAGAGCAAGTTAGAAGCAGTTACCAGTTTGAGATTTGAATCTGGGGCAACAGGTCAGAGATGAAGTTGGCTTCTCCCACCCGGCTGGGTGGAAGAGGGAGGAACCCTTGATTTTCGTAGTAGTAACTCGGAAAAGTGACCAACACATTTAGAAAACTAAATGCAACAGGATTCAGTACATCGATGTAATCCACAAACCGGCCCTGAGGAGACACTTATCGACAGAAATCAAACCCCAGATTTCAAATTGAAGATTTCTTGAATTTTGTCGTCTTTCCTCTCCACATACGTGGGAGAGTCTTTCTCTGAAGTTAATTTCCCTCCACAGAGAGTTCAGCTCCCGTCAGCAGACCCAGACAGAGAATCATCATCATCACCATCAACCCACAGCCCCGGAAGAAATGATCTCTCTTTCTCTCTCTCAACATCTCTTTCTCTCCCGGCACGAAGAAGAAGTTCAACCAGTGTTATACTACTATTTGCTAGACTCACCATTACACTACTGCATCAATGTAACATTCTTGTCTTTTTTTTTCCCCATCAAATGATTAAGTTTTCTTGCAATTCAACACTTATCAATTATAAAACACTGAACAGTAATTAAAATAGATATTTGTTTTATTAGATCCTCATAATCCAATATATTTAGGTATATATTCTTGTTTACAACACTTTAGTGTCAAAAGTTTGATACTGTAACAAACAACCAAATTGTCCAAAATTCTATTTAATATTGAAAATTCATGTTTATAAATTTTACTGTGTGTTTATTCTTGTAGACTCCTTGTGGGACATAGGGGCCACAAAGTAGGTTTTTATGGGGTGGAGTTGCTTGCCCCACACCCAAACCTCCTCCTTTACCAAGGCCAGCTATTCAATAGATTGCCTTATGAAGCTAAAGGGCTCTGTCATTTACCCATAGCTGCAGGGAGAAGTAGATTAATGCCTTTCCCAAGGGCATTATTGTGAAGTGAATGGAAACAACCTTGGCTGAAAATTGAACTCTGTCCACTTATTCCATTTTTTATGCTGGTAACTGTTACACCATTCCACACCTACACATTTTACTGCAGGCCAGCATCATTATGCTTAAGTGGCATTTTTATGGCAACTAGTAAAATATCTGATGCTTTGTTAACAGTATACTTAGGGGTGCAAATCTAAATTACTGTAGTTGCCTGATGCAGCTATCCCCAGCAAATCTTCCACTCTCAGATACCCGAAAGAGTTCAATTTCTCATTTTTACTTTTTTGTCTTCTTTCTTGACAGCAGAGTTCAGCTGTTCTCCTTCAGCGAATATCTTTGTTTCACCCTATCCTTTTGCATACAGCTATACTGTTTTTCTCTCCCTCTCCCCTGCCCTCTTCACAGTATTTATGTTGTGATTCCATTCTCAGAACCTCTCCTTTACCCCCACCTCTTTCAACGTGAAATTTTTATTTTCAGTGTGTGACAGACAAACATGTTACTGATTAAAATGTAGATGTGACTGATGGACCAACACATTGGTTACTATAATGTAGCTCAAAAATTCATATATTATTATGCCTAAGTAGCAGTTTTATAGCCATGATGATGGGTGTGGTTATCCAGTGCACTGAACAACAGAACTCATTCTTCTTGTGTGCGTCTGATCCATTCTATGGTGTACCTTCCTTATGTAAAGTGAGGTACTATTTAGTGTCAAGTAACAGACTTTGTTGGAATGGAATGCCTAACAAAGAAAGGAGTTAAAAACAACTGCGACCTGTGTTGCAGGCATTTCTGATTATAAAACATAAGAATATTATGGGATGAAAAGATTAAAGAAGCTGAAAACAATATCATTAAAGAGCAAGGTACAGGACAGCAACTTAAAATTGGTTGGGATCTCATTCCATGCAATACATAATTGGATTAGTTTTCTTTGATGCCAGTTATTTAAATCAACATTATCTACCAAATTAATGAATAATTGAAGTGGCCATGTGTATTTAATGTTAAATTTGAGCAAATTTTCAGAACAGCATTCTCTAATTTATTTCTATAATTGTAATGAAAAGTCTGAATACAAAAAAGATTTATCAACTCTCCATCTCGCAATATTCCAATGGATCAGCTTTACAATGTCACTTATCCACAATGGCTTGAAATACTTTATGGATCTGACAGAACTTTAAAGAATTTACTAAACAATCTACAATGAATTTTTATAAAATCTACATTTTCTGATTTCTTTTGAAGAAAAGTTCATCTTAAAATCATATACTTTTCAAAGTAATTTTATATAGTCACAATTCAAAAAAATGTTTTTTTAATAACATCTTGAAATGCTTCTATACATATAGATTTTAGATTCATAAATAAATAAATATAAATACAAAACAGTTTTATGCACTGATTTACTTGGACTATTGTCCTCATCTTGGTTGTTATAGTCATGTTTTGTCCGTTGTACCCACCAGCTTTCTTTAGGTGTCTGTCATTGTTGGTAAGCTTCTGGGAATTTTGAACCAAATCCTACATTCAATCCACAGTACAAGGGTAGATTGTTCTCATTCCACTGTCCATGTCAGAGAAAATCTTGTATCAGTTAATTCTTTGAGTATATGACTCAGACAAATACAAAAATTATACACTAAATTTTAAGTATATTATTAATAAAACTAGTATATGCTTGGCATAAAAAATGACGACATATATGAAATATATGGATACACATTGCATTTTATATACAAGGATAAGAGATTTGCATTGCAGTGAGAATAGTTTTCTGTTGACCACAAATGGATTTTTATCATTATTTGTTTTAGTTTATATTACTTATTATATTTTCATTATTTTTTAAATTCAGCATTTGGATCATGTTTCCATCGAGCATTGTTAGTTTAAAAAAAGAAAAAAACTATAAACAACCTATTATCGAATAATAGTTTTTAGTTTTTAATTTTTTCGGAAGAAAAAGTCTCTTAGTAACTTCGAAAGTTTGTTAGTTTAAAACAACAAACAAACCTATAAACAACTTAACATTTCAGAGACAGACTAGCGACACCAGTTCAGAATGTCTATTTTCAACACGCGGACTATGTTTAACTTGGTAACTAACACTGCTGATGTTTCAGTGATGTCACCGGTGTCAAGGAAAAAAGCATCCTTTTAGATTTGCAAAGATTTAGGGTGCTTGATGGGAACATGATCCCAGCATTTTTACTATGTCATCAGAACATCAGATTCTATTTTACTATATCATGTGGTAACCTACATAATGATAGTACAGATGAGTTGCATTTCTTAATGTGAAAGAGAACAAATAAATACACATGGCATATTATTTTAGTTAGATTCACAAAAAAATAAAATCCATCTATTTATCTCTCAAGATTGCAGGCCTCAACCTGACTTCCCCATGCTTTTCCCATGGCCAGTTCTATGTTGGATATTTAATGGTTGGATCCCTGAATAACCTTTTCACACTGGCACCCAATGGAAGAAGCACTAATGTTGTGTACCCAGAAGCCCTGTCTAGCTAAGGGGCATCATTTGTTTTGTTTTGTGCATCAGGATATTTTTCAGTAACAACTTTTCATGTTTAAATAGTGTAAATAATTTTTTTTTTTAAATTTGTTTTCTTGTGTAAGAAGAAATATATTAAAAAACACATTTTTTTCCTGTGTTATATTGACAGTTATTTTTTTCTTCGGGTAACGCTGGGTATTCCTGCTCATGAAAAATATAATCTGGTTTGAAATGTCACAGCAATGTACACTTCACTTAACTCTTAAATTCATAAACCACTCGAAACTGCTTGTAATCAACAGTGGAACTCTTCAATATGAATAGCATAGAAAAGTGAAAATCTGTCAATTGGATTAAAAAAATATTTTTTAAATTCACTAAATGGTCAAAGGGAGATAATTTAAATCAGAAGTTATTTCCCATGAAAGTGACATTCTATTTTCTTTGTATGAATTTAAGAGTTAACTGACAAAATATTTCAGAAGAGAAAATAAGACTACATTTTCATTTCAATCCAAACCTACAAAAAGGGAAAAGCCATGCTTAAGGTTTGTGCCATGCAAACATGTTGAACATTCCAGACAAAAAAAGCAGGCAGCAAGCAGTTGTATCTTACCCATCAATCACCGTGTCTGGTGTAGATGCACTGCCAGATGAGGGGACAGGGGAAGGGAGCGTTTCCTGCTCAGTTACCCCCTCCCCAGTAACAGCATCAGTAGAAAGGGCAGGTGTCTCAGGAGTGTCAATGGCAGATACAATTGTCTTGTCATTCTCATCATCCGCCATCATTTCCAGCTCTGACAATTCTGTCAGGGTAGAGTCGAGGTCAGCTTGAATTTGGGACAAGACCTCTTCCATGGACAGATTGCCACTGTCAGGAGGGGAAGAGTTTTTGTGGGTGAGTGAGACAGCCAACATCACCATTGAGTTAACAAAGCAGAGCACAGTAGGATTTTCTTATGTTAATTAAACATTGAAAACTTTTAGAGCAGAATTTCATAGTGGCAAGAAAGGAGGCAATTAGAAATCATTATTTCGAGCAGTGGTTCTTAACCTTTTACCCCGCCCCCTTCTTAGCAGTTGGAACTTCTCTCCAGCCCCACTTCAACCAAATGATTAGTTATAAATGGGTATTGCAAATATGTGAAAAAACAATTTTTAATATATTATGCTCATCATGATATTATGCAAATTCCAAAAATAATTACAGAAATTCTAACTTTTTTCCTGCGGGCCCATGCCCTCCCTCTTGAAATTGGGCATGCCCCCCTGGTTAAGAACCACTGATTTTGAGAGTTTAATACTTTCAGGATCAGAACTTCAGAAACGGCTCAAAATTTTAATTATGAAATGGTAAAAATGTATCAACGCAAAAGTAACATCTACTGCCTTTGCTAAAAAATTTCAAAAATATATAATAATCATTTTCATTATGAATGAGGTCTGTCCAGAAAGTATTCAGCCATTTTGAATATCTCAATAACTGGTTGCACGACCTTGATGCAATTTGGGAACCAATCAAGCACATGGGGTTACTCAGTCGGCAGTGAGGCACCATTGAGTGAACATGTGTGACTGCTGCATTCAGCTTGCCCATTCTTCATATCTTGTACAGAGTTTTTGGCAAAACCTTGCTTCACCAAAGTCTGTCATTTTTATTTTTTACTACCTCTGTCCCATAATAGTTGTTACATTTGCATATAAAATTTCATATGCTAAATGTAACAACTATTATGGGACAGAAGTAGTGTTTTTTTTTTTTGTTTTTTTTTTTTACTTTGAGAAGGTTAATTGAAATCAAAATGGCAGAACTGTATTAGAATTAAAGCTGGAATTACTGAAAATCCTACTCAAAGTGTCTTTGTATGATGATATGAAAAGATTTTCAAACTTTTTAGCACTTTTGTATAAGAAGCCTAACTGAAGACGTAATAAGTTGACAAAAATACAACCATTCAAAGAAATTGTGAAATTTATTTTTTGCCACTGTGGCTCTTCATTAGAGGCTAACTTTTGAACAATTTGAGCAATTCTGAACATGAAAAATATTAAATTTGGCCTTTCTTGCAAAAGTAACAAAAAGCTGATAGCACTGCGTAACAAATACCTACTTTTTTTTGTTCCTGGGTAATAAGTGTTGTTTTCTAATTGCTTATGTGTAACAAGTATAGAAAATGTCAATTATTCCTTTCAAACTTTGCTTTTGTGACCAGGACAGTGATAATTTGAAATTTACTTATTTCCAATTGTAGTAGTGATCTATTAATTCTTAAAGTAAGAAAGATAATGTGAAGAAACTGCTCTAACTCCACAATCATGGGTAGATACTTTTATCAGATGCGTTACAGCCTCCAGTGTATATGTATATATAATCTCATAGAAATTCAAATATATCCGTTAATCTTTTACAGGTAATAACTGGTAAATTATAAATAGTAGCTGTCAGTCTACAGAAACATGAAAAATAGTTTAGTATGTCAAAATTACTGATTTATTCCGAATTAATTCAAAACTTCTCAAAAGATTTGTCACAAATTAGGCTGAACAATAATACCAAATCTTTCTCTAATTTTTAGTGTAACAAAACTTCTCCATGTTTAAGCTTAAAAAGCATTTTAGCATTAAAACATTAATCTTATAGATATTTTCTCTTGTATTTACAAATTGCTTACCTTCTTATATCAGTGGAATAACATATGTTCTTTGTGTATATTTTTATTTAGGAAAGAAAGAATTTCTGTGTAGACCTTTGTCTACACCAGTGTTTCCCATTTTTGGACTAGCGTACTCTTTTAGAACATATATTTCATCAGCATCCTCCCATAAAGTCAGTCAAAAATGATACATTAAAAATTAAATTTGAATATTAAAAAAAATTTAGACATTTATTTTATAACCAAAAATATAATAGTACAAAAGTATCTAAAAGCACATGAGGTAAGTGGTATTTATATTCATTATTATTTCCCCTTGTATCCCCTCACCTCCATACCACCCTTTTGCTTTCCAGTGCCCCAAATGGGGCAGTAGCCCCCACTTAGGGAATCACTGGTCTGCACTTTCATGTTTATAAAATATTATCTCCTTTTAAGCAATAAATATTTAATATAATAAAACATTTTGCAGGTCATCTACCTGCAAAATGTTTTATTATACTGATAAAAAGCTGCTGTAAATAAACATTAATTGCAGCAAGCAAAGATGACACACATTGTTAGAGTAAGACTTCAAATTATCTACCATCCACAAACAGAAAGTAGGCAAAATGCACCACAACCATTTTAGAAGTGCAAAGACAACAAAAGCTACCAAAGAAAAAGTGACAATTGAGTGATTTACAAAACACACCAAGGCAATAGAACAATCACAGGCAGTCCATTCTCATCACATTGTTAAAGAAAGTAAACAAAAAGAATACAATAAGCAGCTTGTACTCTAACTTCTACCAAATTGCAATTTTTTCCTGAATAAAAAGAAAATATTGAAAATTCTCCCACATCATGGAATACCAGCCGAAATGAGCTTTCTTTTTAAACCTCAAATAGTGTTCCCTTTAAGCTGCATGGCCACACACAAGAAAAGAATTATGCAGCACAGTAAAATTTTAATGCCACGCAGAAATTTTGAAAAAAAAAAAAAAAGAGTCCAATATTAAAAATATTGGATTAAATAATGATAATGAATAAATAATAAAGAAAAATCAATATACAGAATAAATCATTTCTCTTTTTATACATTTTTTGTTAAAAGTGACTTTTGTTTCATAAACTTTAGACAAAAAACATCAATGATTGTCTAAAAGTAAAATTATCTTCTGCACATGCCACTTATTCAGTTGTTCACAGGCTTTTTGGTCCCATTCAACCCATGAACAAATTAGAGGGAACATTGCTCAAGTAGCATTCCATTAGAATAACAAGTGGACATAATTATGCTTGTAGGTAAAACTGTTTGAATGTAGAAGAAAAGGGAGGGGGATACATTACACCAAAGAGTTAAAAAAAAAAAAGAAGTTCAGTAGAAGATTTCATGAATATTTTAAAGTTTAATACAAACTCGCTTGGAAGCTGCCTTCAGCAGCCACTAAGATCGATGTTGAGTCACTCCCTATTTATTAGAATTTATATTATAATTATATACAAATAAATAAGGGTAACTGCTCTATAGTTAGCATTTAATATACCTGGAGTTAACTCCCTTGAGAAATCGGATCATTATAAAATATAGATTATTGAGGTGAGCACAAACAGACCCCACACTATTATTCTAAAGTTGCAAATTGGACTGCTTTATTATTCAAGTTAGAGCATTTTAACCGTATTGCGCTAACAAAAATTTTCCCTTTAGATATATTTATTTTGGGCATTGGAGATTACTTTGAACTAATTGTGAAGTATAATATTCCGCAAATGCCAAATATTTCTATCAACAAAACAAATTAGAAAATTTTTTAAAATGCAGACAAAAACAATGATTTTTTTCTTCAGTTAACTTTCATTCAAATGAATAAGAGATCAACAAATTAAATAAAAACAAATTAAGATTCATTTACCTTTCAAGTTTTTCATGGTCTGTCTCCATCTTGTTAACTGAGCCATTTGGCTCTGTGTGTCCAAAAGTAGTCATCATATTGCCTGAGCTGGTTTTTCTGTAGGATTCAAAAGCACTATCATGACCCTTGTCTTTTATGGGGACAGTTTCAGCAGTTGGATTTACAGTCACTTCTCTGGAAATAGATATAGATATAGTAACTCTTAAATTCATTCCAGTAAAAAAAAAATCTTTTTAAAAATAATTCAATGGGAGTAACTCCTGACTAAAATTACCTCCCTTGCATTTTTTGGTAATTTGTTTTATTCTTCTTTAATCCAATTCACAAAAGAGTTCCATTTGTTTATCCTATTCTTCAAAGAATTCCACAGCGGTTACAAGCGGTCTATGAATTTAAGAGTTAATTTTTAAATATTTTTATTAAAAATATATACTACTTCCATCCCATAATAGTTGTTATATTTGCATATACATTTCATACACTAAATGTATGAACTATTTTGGGACAGAGGTAGTATCATGCATACAAACTGTCAATAAAAACTTATTAATGACCTGTTTTTTTTTGTTTTCTTTAAATATCATGAGGCATGCATAAAAAATAATGTGGTCTAACAAATTACAGACAAAAAATCACCATAAATAGACCTTTTCAAAATTGTACTGTAAAGAAAGATTTCTTTTAACGCTTTCATTGTGCCAATAATGGATATTCTAATGTGCAGAGAATATGCTAAAATAGCGATAAACTTGCCAGAGCTAGGACTTGAATTTGTACTCATAATTCTGTTTAAATATTTTATAACATCATTTGTTCAAATTTTTTAAAAAATTGCTTCACTTCCTTTATTATCTCCCTTATATTAGACGTAAATGTGCAGCATATTGGGAAAATGATGCCTAGAAAGAGACTCCAATTAAAATAAGATGTATGTTTATTAGAACAAAATATCAATTATAGCTGTTTGTATTGGTTTGTTCCTTATAACGAAAAACTGATTAAAAAAAATAATTTAGAAAAAACACACGAGCTTTATTAGCGTGAAAATAAGGGTTTAATATAATTTAAAACAATTTAGCTATCACTAAAGAGAGTTTATCTCAAATTATTGTGGAACATGTTTAGACAAATTCTATTATTATTTGGAAAAAAAACTTTACTAATTATCTACCTTGGTAAATTGCAAAATTATCTCCCTTAGATGGTAGTAAACACTAAAGAATCAACCAACATTAAAGTACAGGTATACCTTTATTAGTGCGGTTAATTATCTCCTAATTTTTCTCTAGTGTTCAAAACCGTTAAAATTATAATTTAATGTGTTTTTTTTCCCACCTTATATTTAGTTACATTAATTTATACAGCAATACCATAACCGTACCACATCAAATCCTGCAATAATCAGAAATGCACTATTCAAGGTATTGTATTTAAATTATTTTAAATCTGCAAGTTCTCTATAAAGACTAGCTGTAATGCCAGTCTTGGTTAATATTTGTTTTTAAAAACAAATTGTCTTAATATTTTGTTTTTCTATCCGGCAATCTGTCCTGCAAACACTTAGGCTACATAATCAATTGACATTTTGAGATGTCATATTTAGTTCAAAGCATTTTCTCATTAAATATAGAGAAAATATCTCAGATTGTTGATTCTTGTTAGTAGGTAAAGTTATTAGCAGGGTAAGAAAATAATTTCATGCCGCAAACAAAAAAAGCATAGGTTAATTACAAAAATATTGGAATAAAGAATGTGTTTAAAAAATGTATTCATGTATATATACCTGTATATACAATGGATTCCGCTTAAGCAGAACACATTGGGATCACAAATTTTGGTCCCTATAAGCAGTCGTTCGTTTTAAACGGATTTGCATACAAAGGACAAAAACATACATACGTTTTATTCTGTTCTTGCACAATTGGTCCTACTAAGCGGTTATTCCCTGTAAC
>VCCN01005798.1:2363068-2376692 GCA_006491835.1 Architeuthis dux
AAAAACCTTTTAGCAACTTTTTGTTTTCGAACAAGTGAACGAATCTTGTCCAAAAGATAAAGCGCTTTCAGCAGTATAACCTGACATTTTCAATATCAGTGTAGAGTTGAATTATTTAGTATCATGGTTGAATTGTATCTTGTTTAATATTTTCACTGTTAAATTCAGCGTTTGCAGTTTATGTTTTTGTCAGTTGCTATTAGTGTTACAGTGATTTGATGGTTTTTGAGCATTAGAGATTTTTCGTTTGGAGGAGTTTTTTTTAATTACTAGATGCATTTAAGTAATTAATCAATTAATTTAATTATTAAATACATTTAATATACCAATACCTTGTTTAAAGAGGGCATTGTTAAGTGTGGGGATTCTTGACTTTGATAAGTGCTTCTATTATTTGCAATCTATTAGTGCAGTTGATTTTATACAGTATTCAGGTATTATCTACAAGTATTTTGCGAATGGGAGTATCGTCGTTTAGTGGGTCGAGTATTTTTATATGTGTTTTTATTGCACTTTGATCTGAGAAAGATCAAGGATTGATTCATCTTTTTTCTCGATATTTTTATATCACAGATTAAGATAGTTTTAAGCAATGAACGTGTTTACACAAATTTCATGTACTGTCTATAATTTTGAGAAGAGTCCTTATCATGTTGTTCAGTCTACTGAACTCATTTTCATGTTTTTTTGTAACCACATTTCAGCCAATCCATTCTACAGCCATCTTCACGTGTACAATCTGTAGGGAAAGAGAGGGGTCTCTTTTCTACAGAAACAATGTGAACAGAAAAGAAATAGTTAATATACTGTATGGATTTCAGTGTTGTTTCTGATCCCTGTGTATAAATATGGAATCACCCGTAGATTGAGTGTGTTGGCTAACTCTCGCATTATATAAGGTTGATTATTCTCAAGTAATGTCTTCATTTGACAGCTATCAACCTCAACTAGTCTGCTAAACCATGGAGCATTTTTCAGTAAGAAATATGCAGTACAAAACTGTGCAAACCACTTTGAGATGTTCGATCATTCACAGTAACTTCTCTATAAACTGCAGAAATCATTTTTGTCAATTTTAGCTGCTTTTTACCTTTTATTTCTTAAAATCTAAAAAAAACAAAAACAAAACAGGCTAAAAATATTACTTATTTTTTTTCCATCTTCAATGTTAGAACCAATAAACATAAATACGCCAATTTTGACAAATATTTCGGTAATGTCCAACGATTGGCGTGTAAAATGGGAGATAACTGTTAAAATCAACTAAGGATTATCTCCCCTTTCGATAATCTGCTGTTCAGTCTTGAATAACTTAAAAGCAACATCATAGAAAATACGCTGTACAGTATAAACAAAACATGAAAAAAATATTATTCAAGACTGAGCCGCGAATTATCGAAAGGGGAGATAATCCTTAGATGATTTTAACAGAGTTCAACATTTATCTCCTATTTTACACGCCAATAAAGAACAAACTTTTTGTCCAACCCAATATTTTTATAGCTAAATTAACATATTAGGTAACCAAAAAAATGTGTGCGTGTGTGTGTTTTCCCCACTGATATGGAAGGAATTAAAAACAATATAGAAACAAATTTATCAAGGAAAAGACTTCCTACCGAGTCTAGAAATATTTTCCAATAAGATACAAGTGTATAAATGCTTTTTGAATAGAACTCCTTTGGCTTTGATGTGAAAAAAAATATGATAAAACTCTAGTCTGAGTGTTTCTTTAGTATAAAGTCTTATTAAACATGACTATTAATTCCTAATTACACAATACTATTAATTACTAATTTTACCATAAAGTCCATAGTAACTAATGCTTAACTCATTAAAGCATGAAAGTGCAAGATTTGATTAAAAGCCAAGAATTTAATTATACATATGTGAAAGCATGAGATGTGGTTCTTTTTGCCACAAAATATATAATCAAAATACCTTTTTTGTAGTAAGGGGGACATCACATTTTTGAGCTGTTGGGGTGGGGGGAGGGGAAGGTTAAGAACCACTGATCTAGAGACAAGAAAAAATGAGAATATCATGGGTGAGGCAGTAATCCCCCAAATAAGGCTTTCCAAGTTATCTTGAACTATGCAAGCAACATGGGATTGTGAATGGTCTTAAA
Organism: Architeuthis dux; assembly: GCA_006491835.1. Taxonomy (NCBI): domain Eukaryota; kingdom Metazoa; phylum Mollusca; class Cephalopoda; order Oegopsida; family Architeuthidae; genus Architeuthis; species Architeuthis dux. The sequence continues at coordinate 2,365,197 of VCCN01005798.1, forward strand.
GGAAAACAATTTATTTGTGGTTGACTTGCATGCTTTTTAATCAATATATTTTTGGACTTTCAGAAATTGTGCAGAGCATACATCGCCTGTGATTGTTGTTCCAGGTTGTGGCAGATTGTAATCCACAATACCAGAGCTATTCCACCATACACGCACATCACATTTTGTTGAGGAGTTTCCAGTCAAATTTCCACAGTAAGTAGTCAGGTGTGTGATTGCTTCTGATTGTAATAGAAAACCCTTTTCTTATCACTAGTCAATAATTGATTAAAAAAACAGTTAATGTTTTGGTGTGAAAGAAGAGACGAACATACTGTGATTTGTTGCAGAGTCATAGCTGGGGACGGAGGGCCTCTTTGGGGCCCAAAAGCTTTATAAATTATAGTTCACCTACTGCATTTCTATACAATAACAAGGATATATTTGTACATACATGAATTGCATAAATTATAATTCAGCCTTTGGGGTTGTTTTTCACCAAATAATTGATAGTGAATGTCTATTTATTGCAAATTTTCCTTTTTCATCAAATCTCACTAAATGTTGGAAGGAGACCCTCAAAGAGCCAAGTCCCCCACCTCCAAGTCTCTAGCTATGCCACTGATTTGTTGCTGTTTGTTTTGTTCACCAAATCCATAGGGTACCCATTCCTTTAGTGTGTATCTTTTCCTGATGCAGTACAGGTGCAGATATATAATGTCATCATTTTCGTTGAACCTTAATGCAAGCATAATTCTCTCGGATAGTGTAATGGTTAGCACATCTGCCTCACATGCAGAAAATCCCGGGTTTTGATATTGGTATAAGCAAAGAAAGTGGAAAACTCTTCATTAGGACAAGTTTCCCTGTATACTCAGCAGCTAATTTAGTACACTCTAAGCTGTGTTTAAGGTGGAGGTGTCCCTTTGTTGGACTTGCATCTTGCCAAAGGTGTGGTCATAAAAACTTGTAAGAATAAAGTCCTGGTCTCAACCAGACTTGAAATTTGCAAGGATCACTAAGCTGATGCATGCAGAGGAAACTAGAACTTTGTCACCGGCCGTTTATGCTCTAATGGGAGTTGTATCTTAAGAGACGAACACTCTACCCCTTTTTTTAATGCGAGCATCTGGCACATTTGAAGCTGATTAGATTCAATACAAGTCCTCAGTTCTTTATCAACGCTTACCAGGTGTCCTTTAAAAAGTGGATTTTTGAGTGACTCATTTTCGACTGAAAATCTTCTGAACCTCTCGAGTAGTATGGTCAATAACTTTACCTTCACCAAATGTTGTACATATTCTACGGGTTGCTTCTACTGTTTTTGTTCCAAGTTTAAGCTCTTACAACCAATTTTTGGGCTGCCATGTGTATTTTACTATACTGTTGGTATGCCCCTTTGAAGGTTATCTAGTATCTGGTGTAGGTTTTCTGTTGTTGAAAGTGCTTACAGACTGTTGGCATCCAAAAGTTTTTTGTTTTTTTTAAAGCTGATAGGAATAAAAGAACATTGAAAAACCGCACAATCTTTTTGGGTCACCTGATAAAAAATGTTAAAATAAACGCATATTTGCCTGACACTTCCATGGATGCATCTACACTTAAACAGAAAAAAAAAGTGGGGCGGATATTCTTGATAGAAGTGTTATACTATCTACAAATAGATTTTAGCCGAAAAATATTTCCATATACAGGTAGATACCTAGTCAAGATTAAATTCATAATCATTTAAGAATATTAGGTATAGTGAAAATTAACCTATTATAAAAAAAACTCGAATCACAAACCTAGAAAAATAGATTGTATTTTTTAAATTTATTTTTTTTATTGTCTTTTGGACAAAAATAAAAACTAGTAAACTAATTTCATTAAGAGAAAAGTAGGGGAAATAACTACAAGGTTAGTAGTAAACAAGGGAGGTTATTCGTCTTTGTAAAGTTGGAAAATTATAAAGAAACCATCAATTATAAACAAACAAGTTTATTTGAATAATAAATCTACAAATTAAAAAATAAATTTCATGGAGAATACCAAAAAGATTCTGTACAGAAAAAATTGGTGTGGTTTTAAGTTCTATAATATTTCCCTTTACTAGAAAAAAAATTATCTTAAAAGGCAATTATTTACCATATGTTTGTTATATAATGAAAACCTACATTTGTTATATAATGAAAACTACGTTTAGCTAATCAATTAACACGACTATAAACAAATGATCAAAATATTTTATTTTTGAAATGAAAGGATTTTGTTTGTTTTATGGTTGACAAAGATTTAAGCCTATTTACAGTCGTGGAGTTTTAAAGCAAATTGTGATGTGAATTTAATTTTATCTGATACTTGTTACCAACAAGTCATCAATTAAAAAAATGCAATTTAAAATGGTGCCAGGTGGGTTACCTTAGTTTGATGTTTATCAATAATTGCTATAATTCATATGGCCAAGATTTTTAAAAACTCAGAGATGAACGTTTTCAGCTTATAAAACTGCCAAGACACATGATGAACAGAAATGTCAGGTGCCTCATTCAGTTGTTTGTCACAAAGGTAATGCCAGATTTGTCCCAAAATTAATGCCAGTTCTAAGGGATGCAACTATTAAATAGTTGGTTCCCTTAAATAGAACTGTCGTTAATTTTGGAACAAATCGGGTGTTACTTTTGTGACACCATATACATATTATATATAATAAAAAATTAATTACATTTACCTGTTTTTAAACTTAATGTTTTAGAACTTTAGATATTTTTTGACAATCAAAGATAACATATCTTAATTTCAGTTAGCTTTAGAAACATACAACATGGTTATTGACCATAAAGCAATGTTTATTTGGTTAAGAATAAGCTACACACAGACACATGCAAGTAAATGCATTTTTAGTATTTGCTCAATTTTGCCTCCCCATCTCAAGGGCCATTTATTCATATTTGAGAAAGTTTTTCATATGTACAATAACAGTTTGGTATATAAGGTAGAGAAACTTGAAAAATAATTGTATTGTTTACAGTGTCTATAATAAAAAATGAATGTGAAAAGAAAAGAATATGTGTGTGGGGGGGATATTTGTTGCTTAAAAATAAAACCTAACAAAGTCATTTTTATGACGACAATGAAGTTGAGGGTGGAGGTGAGAGATGATGATGATGGAAATAAAATAAAATAAAAGACTGAATGAACCAATTTGACTTGATGTGAAAAATCAAGACATAAGCGTTACAAGGGATGAGTGGTTTGGGTGATGTTTCATGCACATGCAGCAGGTGATTAAGCCAGCATTAATGATATTTCAGGTAAGGAAGGCTAGGTAGATGATATATTCTATAATTGAAAAATGGAAAAAAAAGACTTAGAAAAAAACATGTTTAGGTTGGAAAAGTTTTTTTCTTACAATTAAAAATTTCTTTTTATAATGGAAGACTTTTTTCAAGTTAAGAAATTCTGAGTTAAAAAAATTGACATAAAAAATTATGTCAGGATTAAAAATATTTTAGTTAAAAATAAAATTTTAAACCATAAATTTTAAAAATCTTTGTGCCATACAAAAATTTGGAGATTGAATAAAATTTTGAACCCTGCCTATAAATAGCATATTGCCAAGTGATGATTGTTAGAGAAGCATGTGATGAATTTGATGTAATAATCTCAAAGTATTATTTATATAAAAAAAAGAAAAATTATACATTTTTTATATATACTTCAATACAAGACACTATATCTAGTTTACACTCCCTCTCTTTTGTTCAAAATTTATACTTATATCACTATTACTAAGAGAAAAAACATTTAACTACATTGTCAAAAAAATAACTGGTATGGTAAATTTTTACACTCGTCTCCAATTAGAAACAACAAAATTAAACAGATGCTATTTATTGCTTATATGGGAGGCAATTTCATTTTGGAAAAGGGAAACAAAGGACCTAAGATGTTGAAAATTAAAACACAAGCTGGTTCCTATGCACAACAAAATTTGCAAAGGCATGAAGGTTTCTACTCAGCAGGAGACTGGCACTTAAACGTAGGACTTGTTTAATCCTATATATTTTTCGAAGATCATAAAGTATCAAGTTTTGCATGAATAGAGAAAACCATCTTGAGAAACTTATACCTTACCATCAGCAATCATATGCTATACAATCTTTCCAGACACAACATTATTACTTCATGATTACAGGTATTTCCTGCTATCAGAAAGAAGAGCATTCCTATAAAAACATTTTGTAAACCGAAATGACAAAGCGAAGAAGCAATTACCATTAATTTACATGGGAAGATTTTTTTTAGCGTTCCCAAACCCCCAAATAACCTACACATCAAATAACACATAAAACCTAAAAAAATCACTAACATGTAGTAAAAGCAGGAATGATACCAGAGGAAGATATAACTCTATAACAACCCACTGCAAAACAAAAGCTAAATGCTATTTTTGTTTTTTGTCATTTTTCATAAAAACGAAAGTGGCGTATGGCAAACTTTCGAAATGCAGGAGATACCTGTACTGAAGAAATACCAATAAAAACAGACACACACACACACAAAAAAAAAGATATATAGTTTAACTGCTAAATTTGAATGTTAAAATCAGGGGAATAACTATTGATCAAAGTTACCTCCCTTCTATCCTGAGGTAAATTTAAAATTTTTATTTTATTTTAATTCTATTCACAGAAGAGTTCTATTATTTTTTATTCTATTAACAAAAGAGTTCCACTGTCAATCAGAAGCGGTATCAAGCAGTTTTTGACATTAAGAGTTGAACAACAAAATTCAGTTTAAAATTTAGAAAACTTTCATTCTTTTCAAACCAATATTAAGTATCATAACAGTAACATGAAGGACATTTACCACTGAGGCTACACAAAACTAAGTTTAATTATAATGATTACAGAACTTGTATCTTGGGAACAGGGTCGCCAGATTGAGCTACAAGAGGAGATAATCCAAAACTTTATCTTGGACTTACCCAACACAGGTATTAGAATAGCACTGGATTATCTCCCATTGCAAACCATTCTAGCAACCCTGCTTGGGAAGTGTCTTGTATTAAAGTAGAAAATACTTGAAAACAAGCTTCAAGATCTTTAACATGAAGTTAAACATTGCTGAAATCAAACATTCCAACCAAAGAAAGATGAAAGAGGGAGAACAATACTGGCAGTGCAAGTGACATGAGGGCTGGGGGAACCAGGCTCTTCTGTATCAGATAACATCAGCAAAGTCAAACAAGAGTGGGTAATGAAGAAACAAGATGGAGTTCATTGTGTGTGCGTGCGTGTGTTTTTTAATAGAAACATATTGTCAATCTCAAAATAAACCTTTGAATTTTAAGACAGATCTTTATTTTCTTCTTCCATATTGCTATGATGCTCTTCAGATGCAAGCTTGAAATATGGTACAATCCTGAGCTTCACTTGCAGCAAAGATTTCATTAACTTTTCAGATGCATTGCTAATTGCTCAGAGGTAATTCTTTTTCCCAAATATAACAAAGGATTCCTGATAGAATGCCTTTCAATTTGGCAAAGAAAAATTAAGCATCAAAGAGCCAAATTGAAAGAATAAAATACAGAGTGACCCAAAAGTAACGTTAATGCCAGTTCTAAGGGAAACAATTATTTAATGTAATGTTCAGCACACCAGTACGCCAAAACTTGAAAGAAATTGAAGATTCTTGCTAATTAATAGGCCGTGAAAAAAATTTAAATTACTAGTAAAATTGGAAATAATTGGATAAGAAATTTTATTTTCGATTGCTCATCCGATTAATTAGCTAGAGTCTTCAATTTTAATAGTAAATTTTTGGCGTACGGAACATTGCATTAAAAAATTACTTCCCTTAGAACTGGTATTACTAAATCGGGCATTACTTTTGGGACAACCTTTATTTCATTGCTTTCATAATTGCTTCTCTCTCCAGGAATTTTCTGATTATTTTGATGGAACTGAGGAGATCAATAAGGAGATGGAAAACACTTGGCATTTTTTGGGGGGGAGGGGGATATAAGAGAGATTGACAATACAGAAGAAGGAAAGGTTGGTACTTAAACTGGAAGAGGTTCTTTTGTAAAAGACAACAGAGAATTTTTTTTTTTGTCTGAATTTCTGGGATGAGGAATAATCATTATTATACACTGATTTACTTGGACTAGCGTCCTCATCTTAGTTGTTATAGTCACAACAGCTGTTGTACCCTTCTTATTCTATGACAGACAACCAAGATGAAGACAATGTATAATGACAGAAGTGACCTCTACAAATTACTACTTATGTCCCATAATAGTTGTTACATTTGCATATATAAATGTAACAACTATTATGGGACAGAGTTAGTATTTCTTTATTTCCACATCTTGTACGTTATCATGGATATGCAAACAGACAAGATCATAACTGTCTCCAGGTTGCCAGATTGGGCTACAAAGGGAAATAATCTAAACTTTATCTCCGAAACTTATCCAACGCAGGCATTGGAATAGCATCAGATTTGATAGAGTCTAGAGGCAGAGGTTCAATAGTGATACAAGGCTTGAGGCTGGTATTGAACCCCTGCCTCCAAATTTGATGCTATTCCAATGCCTGTGTTGGGTAAGTCTCAGAGATAAAGTTTGTCTTTAACAACTTACAGTAGAATGTTTTAGATGTTCTGTTGCTTTTTTTCACTGAGTTAATTGAAAATTAACTTAAAGTAAAAGACATACATTTCCAAGTTGAAATTCTATAAAAATATACTGTTTACTGACCGAACACTTGTGGTAGATCTTGTTAATATTTCAATGTTTACTCACATCATCAATGGAACGTTAGAGAAAAAGATTGTCACCCTTGATACTTCAAAATTGTTATGCATGCCAAGAATACTTTTTTCTTTTTAGAAACTAAATGTTAATTGTGATTGTTTGCATCTGAGAAAGGTTTTCAACTGTTAAAAAACAACATGGGACAATTATGTCTAAAATGTTAAAATAGACGAAAGAACAACAAATTAATCTTTCGATGCACATAAAAAAAGTAGGTGGGGAAAATTATATATGCGCATACATACAAAAAATGTACTAACTCTATCCCATAATAGTTGTTACATTTGCATTTATATTGTCAAACACCAATCCAAAACTGGAGTTGACTTTACTTTCCTATGTAACAAGAACAATCCTATGTAACAAGAATGGACATATAAAATCAGCATTTCACTACAGAGATTTGAACTTGCGATCAGCCTGGTATGTTTACCATCTGCGCTAAACTGACAAGTCTCCTCCAAAATTTATAGTAGAATTATACAAGGAAGTAGAGGTGGGAGCAGAGTTTGATTCTGGAGCAGCCCGGTTTGTTCCATACACTAAATGTAACAACTATTATGAGACAGAGGTAGTAGTTGTTTTTAAACCAGTCTTATAATAAAATGAAATCTGCAAAATTAATAAAAATCTCGATCTGATACGTACTGTATCAGATCGAGATTTTTAGTAATTCTGTAAATTTCATTTTTTTAAGGCAGTAAATGAAGAAGAAACATTGTTTAATTCAATCTATCATTGTTTCATTGAGTGACCATCTATACAAACATTGCGCAACATACTTAAAGGGTGTATCAACAAGGCAAGCCTAGTTCTGGGGATTCCAATTCCGGGGCAGCACCTCCTTATAGCACTATAAGGAGGGGGCCGGTAGGACATTTCTGACGTCTTCGAGACACTGGTCATGGGGTCTGGGCAACGTACACGTGTGGGCCCCCACGTCAAACTGACCTTGTGTCACATTCTGACCTTGTGGGGAGGTGGTTAAATAACTTCTTAAAGAGTGCCTTCTAATTCTCAGAATATATTGGGCCTCCTTACCTGAGATCACCAAAATTAAGCAATGTCGAGCCTCGTTATTACCTAGTTGGGTGACCGTCTGGGGAAACAAGGTGCCGTAAGTAACCGGGGATCAATCCCTGGCCAAGTCTTATCAAAGACTTTAAAATGGTACTAAATGCCTTTCAGCTAAAGTTTAGGGGTCAGGAAAAGTGGTTGTCGGACCACAGATAGGAGTCACACTCACCCCTCTCCGAAAGTAGCGAAAAGAGAGAGGAGCTTTTGGGTTGCCTCCGACTTCGGCTGACCAGTCATTTGGCATCTTGTTTAGCCAATTCATATGAGTACCATTATATGCAAACTGGTTATAAATGACAGGGCTCAAAATAAAGAACTCTATTGTTCTTTATTGAATATACAGCTATACTTGGCCAAATTGACTATTGGAGTGACCATTTGGAATTTGACTGTCTCCCATAGAAGTAAATGTGCTGTCTTTTACCTTGTAAAACTATGTACTTAAACATTTCTGAAGCATGGATAAATATGTATATGAGCTTGCAAGATGTTCCTGAAATACTTTAGAATGTTTTTTTTCATCTTTCAAGATCTTCCTAACCTTATATATACATATGGTCATGCAAGATCTTCATTCATATATTTACATAATAATGGAAATGGGTTCATAATTACATAAGATTTTAATTTTCTACAGTTTTGCTCATCACCTTTTCCTATTTGTAAATATTTCAAATGGTTATGAAAGACTTTTCATGTTTTTACTATAAGAATGAATTTGTACCAGAGGCATCTCAGAAAAGAAACAGGGGCATGCACACACAGGCAATATCATTTTGGTATAGTAAATATTACCTCATAAACAGAGACGTTGCCCAGAGGGCAACATTTCTGCTTTTATAGAGTGTATCAAGGCAGCAATTTTTCTTCCAAACATATCTTTAAAAACAACAGACAAATTTTGTTTATTTAATTTTGTTAGTTTTTCAAAACAAAATTGAAACTGTAAAAAGTTTTCGAAAGTTCTGAAATTATTGGTCATTTTCAAGAACTTTGGAAAGTTTTTACATCGTTTCGATCGTGTTTTGAAACAGCTTGTTCACAAACAAGAGAAACTAACAAAAAAATTAAATAGACAAAATTTCCGTTGTTTTTTAACATATGTTTGAAATACATATATATTATATACATAAATGCATATAGCATTCATAAATTCAATCTTTTGCTAACATTATCTGACACAAAATGCCTGGCTTCGATCAAAGCAGTAATACTTTTGCTTTTACTACGATTGCAATTATTATAATTATTACACTCAGAGAACTGGCAAGATTATTATTATTCTCACCTGGGTCGGTTAGCGGGGCTTCCGTAATTTGACTCTCTTCCAAATTTATCTACATCATTTGATTTGCAGTAGATCTGCTCAGGGGGAGGAGGAGGAGGAGGGTAGCGATCCATATTTGGGTGGTCCATGTAAGTGCAGTTAGAGAATGACCTCTGGCTATTATAGTCAGAGTCCGTTTGGTATTTGTCCCTATAATGGTTCTCATGATGAGGGGGAGGGGCTGCAGGTGTGCCTGTGGCAGTGGCAGCAGCACCACCAGTAATGGTGGGGCTTTGGTGGTACGAGTCCTTGCGTTTTGCCTCACTCATCATTTGCGCACTGTCCATGCTGTTGTAATGACCTTTGATGGCACTGCCATTGAGATGTGCCTTGGAGGACGGCGAACCACCAGGGTCCGTGATGCTGTTGAGAGCAGCCGGATGTGGGGGTTCGTGTGTGCTCCGAGGACCAACTGGATGAAGGTCAGTTCTGGACGCTATTGATGTGCGTATATGATCAACCCGGTATGCTTGAGCTGGGTTATATTCCCGTCCACTGTAGGTGCTGTAGGAAAAAAAGGAAAAAAAACCATTTAGTTATAGGTTATTGCAAAAAAAAATCGTGTCTTATGGACGAACAATAATATTTTCTTGGGGAGAATAAAATCACTACAATGAAAGGTGCATATGTCACTCTGCTGCTGAATTTCTTCATGAAAAGAAGTTTAACGATTAAATTCATGAACCGCTTGAAACCGCTCTTAAACAGTGGAACTCTTCAATGAATAGAATTTTTTTTTAAATGGAACTCTTGTAAATTGAATAAAATTTTTTTTAAAAACCCCAAAAAACTAAATTGCAAGGGCGATAAATATTTAAACCAACTGAACACTGACTCTTCTTTTGGTCAATACAAGTACTTAATTTCTAAAAAGAAAATAATCTAGAGTATTAAAGTTTGGAAGAGTATAAAAAAACAATACTAAAAATTACTGTATATGCCAGATATAAGACAGACATTTAATTTTAAAAAAAACAAACTATGCAAATATTACACTGCATCCAATGCACTGGTATTATGAGTAGAAGGTAATCTACTGAAACTCGATATGGACAGTTATGGGAGTTGGATGAGTTGCAGTGAGCAGTAGTCTTCCAAATACCCTTGTAAACCTTACGTCTTATAGTCCGGCATGTATGGTAGAAACAAAAAGGGGGAGGGTTTAAACAGTTCTAACTGAGCTTTAAAAAGGTGAAAAGTTTAAAAATGTTAACAGTATGGGGGGAAAATAAAAGGTGAAATATTATTCAGAGTTCATGTGCTCAGCTGGGCATTTGGCAATCATTTTATTTGTACTTAAAAAAAAAAAAAATGCACATTATCCATGTTTTATCAATAGAATGTCAATTTCAAGGGAAATAACTTGATTAAAATTATCTCCCTTCGACCATTAGGTGAATTTTTCATTTAAAAAAAAATTCAATTCACACAAGTTTAAGACTTCCACTGTCAATTACAAGCAGTTTCGAGCAGTTTATGAGTTAATAAGCATTTTACAGATGAAAATATAAGATAGTCTTTTACTTGCTTCTTATCAGACATCATTGTTACAAATAAAGTGTCTCTATAAATATGTTGCTAAAATAAGTGGCAAGCATTTCACAAGACAGAGGGCTGTCAAATTTCAATTAAATAAAAAATGTTCTACTATCCTGCTAAATCATTTGCTGATTGGAATCTAGAGGATAAATTTCCTCCAACTCAGTAAAAAAAATAAAAAATAAAAAATAAATGGGTTCACCAAAAAGCCGATTTTTGCAAAGAAATATACAAGCGTGAAGCAGATATTCTTCAAGTTAGTTTTGTTAATGTGAAGGCGAGAGTAGTCCAACACCACTGAGAAAAAGTTGTTAAAATAAATGTTTAAATTCGCAAAAAAACCTTCAGTGATAACAGAAAAGAAAGTGAAAGAAGAAGAAAATATTTTTTCTCAGATTCATTGAATTCAGACGGTTTGAAGTGGAAAATATCCAAACCATTTATACATTAGAGATAAATGGATTTTTCAACCCTGTCTCATAACATAAAAGATGTTTTAATAACAAAAACTAATCAAAATCTTTCAAGATTAAAAGCTGAAAGGGAAATAGTAACAATCTAGACAACGAATCTTCACTCGAAAAGCGTTTTGTTTAACAAACACCACAATGTTTCTGATAAAGTTCAACTATTAAACACTTAGATCAAAAAACTCCTTAGACCAATTAAAGCTAAATGGATCATTATTTTTTGTTTTAAGACTTCAGGAAGACTTATTGAATATTTTGATTTGAGTTTGTAGATTAAGAAGTTTATTCTGCTATGTATTATT
>VCCN01005798.1:2376844-2392750 GCA_006491835.1 Architeuthis dux
TACTAATAAATATAATATTAATTTGTTATTTCAATATATATATAAAATAAATAACAACTTAATAAAATACAACCTGAATTACCAAAAAGATGGAAAAGATTTGGGAAGATTTCAAACCAGCGTTATAGTAAACCATTGTAAATTAAACTGGCATAAAATCAGGGAAGCCTATATATATCTATCTATATACATACACACGTGTGTGTGTGTGTGTAACACTTTTCAATGATTGCACTGATACTACACTGATCCCAGGCAGAAGTACTGGAGAGCAACACTTTGATATTACGCACAGTGCACAGATACTACACACTGATTCTAGGCAGAGAGCCGGGGAGTGACACTCTGATCCTAGGCAGAAGAGCCAATCCATATGTAATTGTGCAATTTTTATGGGTACTATGCATAGTCTACAATAAATAGCATTAGCTTTATAAACATATAAATTAAGATTGATTTTAAGTTTGCAATATCAGTCAAAGTTAGAGATGGTGCATTCTGAAACAGGATAGCCCCAAATGAATCTATCAAAAACATCCTTATTTCATATAATAAACCAAAGCTATTTGATTTACTTTCAAGTAGTTTAATTTCTGGGAGAAACTGAACCTGAAAAGTTATGTTTAACACTTAATGTTATACACCACTGGAAACTGCACCTAAGCTCTTCTCTAGTGGAAACCACATTTGTTACACTTATTTTTTCAGATGGAATCAAAAACTTTACCTAAAGTTGAAAGGGATGTAACTTTGATCAGTAGTTATTCCCCATGTTATTAACATCTATATTTTCTTGTATGAAACTAAGAGTTAAGTGAAGTAATCTGTTTAAGTATTAGTAAAAACTAAAGCTTCATTGAAAATAAGTTCAAATAAGAAACTAAAAGGCATCTATTAGAGTAAAAACCAAAACACCAGATTAGCGTGATGAGGCTGTGTGGGCTATATCTAGTTTTGCAGTGTATGAGTGAAAAAAGCCTAAAACAATTTTCTGGCCATAAAAACCTCAGAAAAGCACTTCACGCTGTTAGCAATTCTTTTTCTTCAAATTCAGCAACTAAGAAGTGGCTTCCTCAGGATTAGCAAGCAGCTTAAGCAGTATAATTAGGTCCAATCAAAAGGACAGGGCCTTATTTTATATGTTATAACTATTATTATTGCACATCTACTGGCTTAAGTCTTACCGCATAGGTTTCTCATAATTTTTCAATTTGTTTGCTTCACTGGAACCAAACCCCCGCTCACGTAATGTGTATGTTTTTATAGGCACTGGGGGTGGTTCCTTCTTGAAAGGTTTATTGTGAAGTTCCAGTGAAGACGTTTGGTTGAAAGCAACAGGAGAATCTGTTCCTGTGCCTTGTTTCTCTACCACATCCTCATCAGCAATTGTATTCAATGGTAGGCCAGACTTGATGCCAGTTTTGTTCTTAGTTTCTTCTTTCCTGTACAAAGCGAAAAATATATAGCATAGAACCTTTTTGCTGCTGCTTCTTTGTTTCTGTACTTTTTTTTTTTAAAATAAAGGACACAGCAAGAGAATGAGGCATATGGTTTGCAAATTCTGGAGCTTCTTTGAATTTAACTCTTAAATTCATAAACCACTTGTAATTAACAGTGGAATTCTTCAATGAATAGCATAAAAATTCAACAAATGGTCAAAGGGAGATGATTTTAATCAGAAGTTATTTCCCTTGAAATTGAAATTCTCTTTCCTTTGTATGAATTTAAGAGTTAACCCATTAACTGTGGCAGACGCAGCCCAGTTGCAATGTTTTAAATGCAGCAGGGTATAGAGGGTGGCGCAAAATAAGCTGAACAGTTTGTTTTCTCTGTAATCAATGGATCTTCCACTTCAAGTTGCGGAGAGAAAAAATAAAAACGCAGAAAAAGTCATCTGTAACTTTAAGTGGAAGGGTCTCATTGTTTACAGAGACAAATCTCTGTCATTCGCAGTTGAGCAATAAAACTGCAATGACTGAAATTTCAGTCACCTGCAGTTAATGGAGACCCAATGTAGCAATTGTGGGTTTTCACAGAGCTAGGGTGCTAGCTTGAGGGGTGGGGTTGATTGATTGATTGATTGATTGATTGATTGATAACACAAACTGTTCGCTGATTCCATTCTCTGTGCTGTTAACCATTAGGCTGCCCACACCTCCTTCAGCTTTGCACATGAATGAAGTATATAGATAGCACATCAAAAATATATATCCTGCATATATATATATATATGCACAGGCAGCCGGAGTGTTCACGTCCTGTGGTTCAAGTACCCAGGTCAGCCTTACCGTTGGAATACTCCCACAAAGGGGCAGCAGACCCCCATAGCTAGCTCACATCTGTCAGGAGAAGGAAACTCCTGTCAAACCTACGACCTTGGAGTCTTGCTGCTATCCGCACCACCTCGGTGAACCATAGCACACAAAATCTCGGTTTAAAGGGTGGGGGTCAACTGTGCACACGTTGCACTCCACCTTAAAACTCCATTGCACAGGCTTAGGACTATTCACGTTTAGATCCCGCCAACTTAGGACCTAAAAAGACACGGAAAACCCTTCTCAATCTCTGTTCACGGAGTCAAGTCATTCATATAGCAGACTACTGCTCCAGAACTGAGTAAGCCTCAATTTTATTGAAATTGTTCGCTCATTTGAATGTAATTTTTATACAAAGAACATTAAGCAATAAATTTTATTTCCAGGAGAGTAATTAAAAACAAACAAGTACAAAACTTGTTTGGGCTGGAGATATTTAGATGAAATAAAAACAGGTCTGGTTAGTCACTTAATAGAAACTGTCATGTGACCAATGCTTTTTTTGGGGGGTGATCAATTAAAAAAATTGGAAAGGTGGGGGGGATCAATAAATAAGATACTTCTCTCGCCTTTAGTTGGGCAGTGATCAGTAAAAAGTCCGAATTTTCAAAAAGCAAGCGTGAATGCTGCCGGACACAAACTAAGGGACCAATTTATCATATTTCTACATTGTAAATTGACCCCCTTTTCAGCCCTCTAGCTCCATTTGTGTGGCCTGTATGCGCGATAGATAAATAGCCAGCCAGTAACACTTAAAAACTGAAGAAACCTATGTTGACAGTTTCTAATATTCTAAAGAAAAACAATTCATAGCTGATGTAGATTTGGCACAAATTCAGCATACTCTAATAGGAATTAGCATGATTGTAACTTACCGATATTTTGCAGACAGGTCTGATAATTTAGCTTTGTCAACGTTAACTGCATTAACAGGGTTGGCGGTGCTCCGTGTGAAGCGATAAGGGTCGTGGGAAGAAGGCATATTTCGTTCAGTGCGCTTAGGGATAAATAAAGATCCAAATTTCTCTTGGAGCTTGCTGTCGTCGTGTTTATTTACTGGATTGGAGGTATAGCGAGAATAAGAATCACTACTGTATGAGGAAGAATCATTGTAGATCTGCAACAAAGAAAAATAAAGAGTAATCCAGGCATCAAGAAGAAAAATATGACGGATGAATGTAATTTGGTCAACAAAAAACCCAACTCAGACCTTAATTTTGTACTACTATTTCCCTGCATCCTAATTTTTTAGTTGTTTTTTTTTTTATCACGACTCTACTCACTGCTGTAGATTGATGGCCTGAGTTAACAGCATGGATTGGGAAATAAAGAATGAACTCTCGGTGAGACTCGAACTCACGTCTCTCTTGCCAGAGGAAATTTGCAAAGGATAAAATAAATGAGAAATTAATCTTTATTATTATTGGATGAAAGTTAAAGATTGATTTATAAAAAAGACTACTAGGTCTCATATGTAAAACAACAAATATGGTGCAGAGAGTCGGTTATAGGGAGTGAGTTTATAAGTGTAAATCAGTTTCTGCTAATCCATGAAGTCTTCATGGCCAATTGGTAAAAGTAGCTAGGCATAAACTAATCTACCTCTGGCAATGAGGGTGTGAGTTCAATTCTCACCGAAGGCTTACTCTTTATTTCCGATTGTGCACTTATTCGTTTCCATAGAAACAGTGGCCCGAATTAATAAGTTGTATAAAAAAAACTAAAATTAGGATGAAGGTAAAAACTAGTCAAATTTAATAAATAAAATGAGAAATTATTACACTGCTTTGCATTAATATATACAAAATTTGATATGGATTTTTATAAAACCCTAACTCATTTCAAATTTTTTTGGTGAAAATTGTCTCTGGGCAAATAATCACACAGGGGAACTTGTCCTCAGAGGGAAACTGTCCTGACACTAAATTATTTACCTTTTGATCATGTGATGGGCTCTGCTCTGGATGCACAGGGGGTGATGCTGGGTTGTGACGTGGATGATTATGTGACTCATCCCGCTGCCAACTTTCATGAGAATGATCTCTGTACCTTCGATTTGGATGACGATCTGAAACCAAAGAAATAAATGAATTAATAAAAATAAGATAATGTCAGTCAATTTCACAATGGAGACCTAAGTTAACCATTGATTGTCATCAAAGCTGATGTTCTGAATTCAAATATAATTACAGAGGAAGCTGCTTATTGTGATCACTTTTCGACAAGGTTTTTAGATAACAATAACCGGTTGATAACATTAAACAAAGGATATAAAAATTGGAAGAATTGACATTCATAGCTATAATTTAAACAAAGGATATTTATTATATTATTAATTTCATGGTTATTAAACAACTTCACATTATAAAAAAAATTAATATGATTAATAAAAATATTTTAACCTAATTTTTTAATTCATTTTAAATAAAGTGTTTGGGACAGACTGATTTTGATAACAATAACCGTTTGATAACATTATCCATGACAATAATAGACAGCTTCCTCTGTATCTTCTATGTACAAATTGAGATTTTTTTTAAAGTAGTAAAAAGATCAGTCGTCATTATTGGTGGGTATCATAACTGTTTATTGCTTTATTTGGCAATCACTAACAATGAGAACAGTCGATTTGTTCATGAATGCATCTTATACAGAAGTTTGCCCCAAATATGAATGGTAAAGAAGTTAAAGAATATTATTTTCACTATTTTGAAATCACTTCAATGATTAAAAAAGAAAGAAAAATGGATTCATTTTTTGAACCTCACAGTTCTCCTAGAAGAAATTTGTTTTTCCTTTAAATTTTAGGTAACTTCAATCCATTAGACCCTAGAAGCTTCCAGAAATTTGTTTTAGAAAAATTTTTTTTAAAGGTTTTACAAAGGGGGTTCTATTTACAATGTAACTATAATGATAAATAATGATTTTACGAAGGTATGGCTTACACGAGTTATCTTGTTTTCTTCTCATTACTTTCTTTAATACTATCAACCTCAACCCAGAAAGTAATTGTCACTTTATCATTATAGATACATTGTAAATAGAACCACCCTCATAAAATCTTTAAAAAAATGTTTTTCTAAAAACTAACAAATTTCGGGATGGTTGTAGAGTCTAATGGATTGAAAGCACTTAAAATGTTCCCTCAGAACTGCATGGTTCCAAAAACGAATCTTAATCTCAGGCAATAAATATAAAGTTAGGAAAAAAAACTTCAATCAAATTGTAATGAACCAGTTACATGCCTTCATCCACATATTGAGAGCGTAGTCTTTCGCTTGGCGTCAATGTGGCATATGGATCTATATTTGCTCTGTTGTGGCTGGGCCAGTCTCTCGAGAGATTCTGGCTATAGTAGGATGGATAATACCTGTCTTCTGGACGACTTCCATACACATCTGCAAACAGAAATATGTCCAAGAGTTTTGTTTTTGTTTCATATTAAGATTTTTTAAATTTGATGTTCAAAACTCACACACACACACACACACACACACACTCAATGTTGCTCGATTTTTATAGTTACACTCTCTATTGTGCTACCTGTTTCCTTCAGACCACTGATGAAACTGGAAACTCGGTCATATAGCTACATATAGTTACATCAGGGAAGTATATTAAGTAAAGTACTCCTTGAAAAATAAAGATCTTTGTATTTAGCATTTGTGATCCAGGAATACTCCAAACATTTTAATTGTTAATAGCCTATTTCCTTTTTTTCTAACAATTTTTTAATTATAAATTGAACCACATATATGGATTATCATGTTTTGTTAAAGTGCTGCTACATTGTCTAATTTTCTCTTTATACTTAAAACGACAATAGCGAAGTTTGTTTGAGTTTAACATTGATTATCTCCCCTACATCAAGTTTTGCATGAACGGTAAAACACACACACGCACACAAAATAAAACCAGATATGGGTGGTGTTCTATTTCCCTTGACTTGAGTCTTTATCACAATTTCATTCACCCAAAACATAATTTCCTTCTGTTATTGTTTTTATAGTAAGGGGGACATCAAATCTTTTGAGCAGTCAAGGTGGAGCATGGAGCATGGAGCAAAAGGGTTGAGAACCACTGGAATTTTTATTTACCTTCTTTAAATCTGCTTGGAGACTGTTCCTGCTCACTGGGATATGGGGAGCCGCTGCTCTGAGCAGGACTTGTATCCTAAAAACATAAATTGCATCATAAATGAAGAGAATGGAAAGAAAAAAAAGAAATTAGAAATGTATTTACAAAATTTACAAGAAATAATCAAGCACATATCCACACATTAACAGATATAAAACTTTTGAAATAAGTATTATCAGGAGGGCAACCTCTGTCCCATAATAGTTGTTACATTTAGTAGTAATTTTTCATATGCAAATTAACAACTATTATTGGACAGAGGTAGTAATTTTTATCTAATACAATAAATAACTAAAAGCAAATTTTGTAAAAATTTAATTCTTTTCAAGCAATCTGCATGCTGTGACCAAGGGATCTATAAATACTACTCAACCAACGACAAAAAATGCAAACGGAATTAGCAATAAATCCATAGAAATTAAAAGCACAATACAGTTTTCTTAATAAAAGTACAAGTTTGAAGAGACTAATCTTATAATATAAAATGCCTTGTCACTTTCTTTTTTTGGTTTTCAGTCACACTAAAACACACAGACACAAAATGGGCTGTGGGCTGCTGCTGGTAAAGCTGGAAGTAGGCAGGCAACTGCTGCTGGTAATACTACTACTGTTACTGTTACCAATGTCTCAGTTTCGTTTTTTAACCAACTTGTTGCCTTATTGTTTTAAAATTATTAAAGATAGACAATATGAAGAACTGTGGAAAATAAATTTTGTTTAAGGTATGCATTTTTTTGTTTGCAATATATACATTTACACTAAAATATATATTTGTATATCCATATGTATATAATCCTGCCATCTTTGATGCGTATTATGCTAGTACGTCAATTAAAACATTAAATTTACCACAGCTTATTGCTATATAAAATCATGCTTGCATGTCCAATGTTAAAAGGCAACATTTACTTAGAGCTAAACATTAAATACTATGGAATAATGCATTAAACACAATAGATCAGAAAGAGATTTTTATAACGTGAAAAGAATTTGAGGTTCAGGATGAATACTAGTCAGCTGGAATGGAACTTTACATAGAGCAACAAATTAATCATGCCTAAAAAAGTTTTAAATTATTTGCAGAAACCTATTACATTGTGCAACATATTTTTACTTTTTTTTTTTGTTCCTGGGTAATAAGTGTTATTTTCCAACTGATTATGTCTAAAAAAATATAGAAAATGGCTATTATTCCCTTCAAACTTTGCTTTTGCGACCAAGGCAGTGATAATTTGAGATCTACTTATTTACAATTGGACAACAGGTGAATTTGCACATTTTTAATCACATAAAGAAAAACAACTACATACGAATATCACTATCCTGTCCACATAAGCAAAGTTTCAAGGAAATAATAGCCATTTTGTATACTTTTTACACATAGGCAATTATAAAATAGCACTACTCTGGAACAAAAATCACATTGCACAGTGTTATTTATGTAATAGCTTCTGTTTTCTTTTTTTAAAACTTAAAATACTGATAGTGCTTAACACAAAAAGTTGATCAGAAATATATCTTACCAAAAATCTAGCCTTGCAACAATACACAAATTTATGGAAAATTAACCCTAGGAAGTGATTAAAGAAAATTCTTTAAAGTTAATATAAGATTAAAATTTTGATTTCAATAATAGAATTGTTATTGACTCCAACCTTTAAAAAAAAAACAAAAAAAAAAAACTTAAAATTTAACTGAATGCAGAAATGACTTTAAACACCCCTTACAGAAAATAAGACTGGATTTAATAGAGATATAATGAACAGTGTGATTTTTGTTCTGTTTCTCTGTCCTCAACAATGGACTCCTCCACATAACGGTAACAATTTTGTTGATAAAAATATCTCCAACCCACCATTTTAAACAATGGACTTTTCACTGAAACAAGATCAGTAGTTTCTTTTCTACAAAAGTTCAAATATATCTGAATTTTTCCATGGGGATTAACTAGTAGAGACATAAACGAGAGAAAAACATTACTAGTGTAGATTTTAATATAACACCTCTTGTATGATTATACATTTAGTACTTTGAAAAAAAAATTTTCTTCAAAAATGAATAAATAAAAAGTGCCAAAATCTTAAATGTGTGCAGTCATGTGTAATACAGATGATATAATTTCAAAATAAAATTTCAAAATTAGTACAGGATGTACCTCTCTAATCCGGTACTCAGTGGTCTGGCAACTCCCATATTCCAGGACATTTTGAATTTGCCGTCATTAATTTATGGATCTGCCACTAGAGTTTTATGATTTGGTATCAAACCGTGGTTTGAATCGTAAATTAGCGGTTTATAAACAGACTCATTAAACCAAATGCATGAAAACCTAACCGCGGTTTGGAACTGAATCGAAGAACTCTAAATTCGATAACTTTTAATGTTTATTTTAGCATAAAATTAGACAAGTATTTATTAATTTTTTTCTGAATCCTCGAAATTAATTTTAAATACTGTACAACCAATTAAAAAGCTGAGTAAACAAATAAATTTTATTTATTATAATGTAATTTATAAGATATTAATAACAATCTGGAAAACAATTTATTTTAATTTTATTTATTATGATATAATTGATAAGATATTAATAATCTGGAAAACAACAAATTTTAATTTTATTTATTATGATATAATTTATAAGATATGGAAAGCAAAACATGTTAATTATTATCTTATCTCATCGGATTCTCTATCCAATATAATTTATATTACATATACGTTCTATTTTCCATACTATTAGAAAAATCGTTAAAAATCAATATGTTTACATAAGGGTCAATTTCTCTTTTCCGGCATTTTCTGTGGTCTAGTAATGACCAGATTCCAAAGTAGCTGGATTAAAGAGGTACAATTGTATTAGCATTCAGTATACTGGTTTTTATCAAAACTTTTTGCCAAACCTTTTGAAGCTGATCTCGTTTGTAGCTAGGTGGGGAAGGATAAGGAGGTATGGCTGGGATGCGATCAGCAGTGGCTACGCTTGGATCTGAAGATGACCGCATCAAAGGTACTTGTTTCAGGGGTAATGTGTCCATGTCATCCACAGGTCGGTTGAGGGCATGTTCAGTTTCAGGTGATGCAACCATGCTCAAGCGGGTGGACATAGGAAAGAGGAAGTCATCGTGTTTATCATCACTGAGCTGTAAAGGAAAAACAATCATCATATATATACAAGAGCCGGGTCTATCACACTTATAGTATCAGTAGCAGCCATCGGGTTCTCTCTCCCTTCTTACCCTCACACAACTACCTAACCCTATATTCTCTCCCCTCTCCCTTCCTATCCAATTATTAAATTACCTAACTTTCTCTTTTCTCCTCTCACTTCCTACCCTCTTATTAAATTACCTAACTTTCTTTTCTCCCTTCCTATCATGTCTATCAAACTTATAGTATCAATAGCAGCCATTAGCCAAGCTTCTTGTACACTTATGTTAACTGTCAGGGAAGCAACAGATCATGGACTTGTCATAATAATAAGTGTGTTTGCCACAGAGTGATGGTTAACAAGTTAGTCTCACAAGTGATTGTAAGTTCATCCCTCACTGGGTGCTCCATTTTTAAGCCTTGTGCCAGACTAAAGCTTAGTAAATATCTACTCACGACAACATTTACAACTAAAAAGAAAAGTTTCACAAAACATCCACAAGTAAAGAATAGATAAAATGGGGTGAGTACTGTGATGCAAAGAAAAGATCTAACACTCACATTCAATAATGTTTAAAAGCCAGAAAAGTTCTTACAACAAAAAAAAGTAAATTAAAAAGGTATGTATTTATAAGGGAGGTAAAGAAAGGCTGAACAATCATACATAAATGAAAAATAAGATTCAATGTTAACAGTTATAAAATATTTTTTTTAAATACAAAAAGGTTTTCTATATACACCAACACCCCCATAAACGTTGTTTCTTTCGATGTTGTTTCATTATAATGTTGTTGAGAAAAATAAACAAATATATGATAATATAAATTATTGTAGGTGGAATTTGGAATTAAGTGATTTTTCTGACTAGACATAAGTTAGTCGCAAAATTCCTACACTACAATAATTTAAATTAACCCATATTTATATAATTCTGTCTATGGTAAAATCGGTCTCACTTAACATTGTTTCAGTTAAAATTGTGGTTTTCAGGAATGTAACCATGCCATTAATGGGGGAGTTGGTGTAGTGGTATAAAAAATTACCAAAAATATAGTATAAAAAAATGTATTTGGTTTTGTTTTGGTTTTAAAAATCCACCAATACTTACTGGCTTCTCTGACATCCATATTTGATGCTTCTGCTGTGCATCAATGAGCTCTTTAAGTTTGCGATACCAACTGTCACTGCTATTGTGGATTATAGTACCTGTAACAAGAAGAAATGATTCAATTAATGAATAATCAGGATTGCGGTTGGGCATATTCAGCTTTGAAATTTAGAGTTTTACAAAGTCTCTCCTTTCCTGAAGAAAATGCGTTCCACCAGATGTGCCTTTAAGATCAAAGTCTCTTCTTCGAGATGCTGAATGTTTGAGTGTAATTTTCAACTTCTTATAAGAATAAAACAAAATGTTTGCAACAAATCTAAGACATTTTATTACAAGAACATTCAATTGACATTCAAAAGAGTAATTCTTTAAAAAGAATTCCAATAAATGAAAGTAGAGCTGCTCACCTGTGAACAGGTAATTATAGAATTTCTCCAGCTTCATAGATTCTTCGTAGAGCTTCTTCAAGTTTTTACTGGAATTTTTGGCCCATCGAGATCGAACATCTTTGATGGCAGTTTTTCCTTCTGAGCCAATGAAGATCACTATAGGATAATACTGAGCAAAGTTCAATTTTTCCACAGAATCAGGCGTGATGTCGAGAAGACAATGCTTTTTCTAGAAAGAAGAAAGGAAAAGAAAAAGGAAAAAAAAAAAAAGAAAAAATTCAGACTGTTGTCAAACTAGTATCGATGAAGTATTGAAGGAATCTTTTCAAGAGGATATTCTTTTTTCAAAAGTATAATTCTAAAAAGTCAGGAAATAAAACACTTTGCCCCAAAGGATTACACTGCAATAATTTCAATAGAGCAGTTTGGATTTGTGCAGGTTTTGATGAAGTACAGTTAATTAAAATTGTCCTATTACTAACAAATGAAACTAAGTATAAGCTGAAAAAAAACAAAAAAACTCTTTAACTTATAACATGACAAGTGCGGTTTTTGAACAATGCGGACAAATTTTGGAACAAATTAACCGCACAATTCAAGGTATCGCTGTACATGTAGCTTTATGAAGATAAAGCTACATTTATAGACAAATTTTATTTTCCAACTTGAACATTTAAAATTGAGTTTGAAAGTTACCCCAAATCAAATTTAAGATTCAAATAAATGCACATCTTTGCTATTTCAGAGAGATAAAAAGAACAGATACTAGACTTTGATCTAAGAAAACCTTGATAAAAATATTGTACACATACTTAAGAATGATTCAGAGGAATTTACAGGCTTCCTGGCTATTTATTTATTTATTTATTACACTTGTTTTCTTTCTTCAATAAAATTAACCAACAACAAATGTGAGTGATTATCTTAGAAACCATGTTAAATAGGTAATGTTGGACTACCTTGTAAATTAACAATTTTAACTTTTAAATTCATATGAAAAAATTAAATTTTAAATCAAGGGTAATAACTTCTGATCAAAATTACATCTCTTGCACTTTTAGGTAATTTAAAAAACTTTTTTTATTCAATTCACAAAAGAGTTCTATTTTTAAAAATTCTGTTCATTGAAGAGTTCCACTGTCTTTAGGAGCGGTATGAAGTGGTTCATGAATTTAAGAGTTAAGAAAATGATCTTATGCGTCCACCCTCACACACACTAGTCTATCTTTTACATTTTTAGTAATTTCCTTTGATAAGGCTATTACTATAGAAGTGATCTCTATACAAGTGAAAATATCAATGAACAGATGCTTTAACAGGTTAAAAACTATATAAAAACTGTGAGCACTGTCAACACCATTGTCACTAAAAACTGAACAATCGGGTAACAGATCCCAGACTATGCAGTGACAAAAGCTTGTAATTATTATTCATCAATAGTTTGGAAAACAACTACAATGCAGTTTATCATATCAATTTACATTAATTTGACACCGAAAAGTAATAGAACATTTTCAATGAACAGCTTTATAAATCTCAAATCACTACACTTCCATTATGATGACGTCACCTTGATGACATATTACTGCGTTATTACATTTGAAAAAGCCGAAAAATTCTATCTTGCAATATTAACAAAATAAATTTTTTTTAAATCCTGCATCCACCTCAAAATTTAATTAATTGTTCCTTGACCCATGGCTCACACTTCTGCAAAATTTCATTGAAATTCGTGGAGAACTTTCAAGATATTATCTGGACAAACAGCCAGACAAACATGGGTGATCAGAGTTGTCAGATGTCTTTTGCCGCACAAGACCAAATTTGTATGGTCTTGGAACCAAATTAAGTAGCTTCTGTACCAAAATAATCAAATAACTTAAAAATCCAACATCAAACTAAGCTTGCAGGATAAATGGAGTAAAATACATATTTTTTTAATCTATTTAAAAAAATTCTATTTATTGAAGATTTCCACTGTCTTTAAGTAATGTTGGACTACCTTGTAAATTGAAATGTATATTTAAGTTGTATCATATCATTCATGTATAAGGGATTGTTATCTTTTGTAAATTTTCCTTCAGTACCAAATCTGCTCAATTTTAGTCTTGAAAAATACCAAATGGCAACCCTGGGGTAAATACATAAACCCTGTCCAACTTCATCAGCAGATGTAAAAAGGAATTAACTTTTAGAGTCAGAGCACAATGAATCCAGTGTTGCCAACTCAAAAATATCTTTACGCTAGTTTGACTGTCAAAAAGTGCTCAATTTTTAAAAAATAATCAAAGATAGCCAAAAAGACACTAAAAGTGATTAAACATTTTGGCCATTTTCTGGCTATTTTTAACCAGAAAATGGCCAAAATAAGCAAGCGCAAACGCGCTAATTTAGCGCTTTATTGCACTGCCAAAACAGGAAATGCGCTGAATCTATAGAGCGAAACACGCTAAATCGGCAACACTGAATGAATTAACTATAGAGCAGGTCAATTAGTTTTATTACCAAAATAGCCAGGAAGGTCAATCAACATGAAATGGTTTAATTACTTGTTCAGTAACACAATTGACATCCAGCAAATTAGTCCTACTCTCAGGTGTTAATTAATCTTCTAATATAATTAGCGAATCACGACCAACCCCTGATCTGACCTGACAGTGCCAATCTCTCTTCAAGCAGTCTAAATAAGAGATATCACAGATTTAAATAAAAAGAAAGCTTACTGTGATTAGGACAGATAAAAATGACCAAACATAATTACATGATAATACCTATGGTAATCAGCCTGCCTGACCATTTACTCACCTGGGTCATGATCCCATTTATGGCACTTAGCTTCACAACACCTGTCCGATTTTTTTTGTTATCTTCATCATTGCCATGCTTCTCTGTAAACAAAGCAACAAAAAAAAAAAAAGAAGAGAGACAATGATTGGAATAGAGAAAACAGCATTGCCAAATTAGCCATTTTTTGGCTAGATCTGGCTGATTTTTTTTTTCCAAAATTAGTCGATAAAAATCTACAATAGCCAATTAAATCTGGTAATTTTAATAAAAGTAAATGTTCAGTTTTTATTAATAATTTGTTTTGGAGTCTTAGCATATAGTTATTTCATTTGATAAGGGGGCTTCAAATGAGTAACATTAAAATATATCAAATTTAGCAGATTTTAGCTATTTTTAAAGGCAGTTTTAGCTATAGATAACAAACCATACTTGGCAACACAGAGAAAATCTCATTGAAAACACACTTGAGAGGGGTCATTCAAACATGAGGCTATTTTGCCATCTTTCTCTTAATATTCCAAAAGTATAATATTCCAAAGAGGTGTGGAGTGGCATAGTGGTTACCAGCATGGAAAATGAAATCAGTGGACAGAGTTTGAGTTTCGGCAGTAGCTGTTTATGTTCACTTCACACTAATCCCCTTGAGAAAGGCATGAATCCACTTCTTGCTGCTAGCTGGATAAATAGCAGGGCGGTTTGAGCCCTTTAGCCCTGTAAGGCAGTCCATCTAAGAGAAGGTTACTCTGACAGAAAAAAAACCTACAGCTTGGAAGTTGCCATATCTGGTCCCAAGCCCAGGTATAAGAGGAGGGGTGGGTGTCAGACTAGCAACACCACCCTGTAAAACATACTTGCTACTGAAACAATAGCAGAGTGGTTGCGGCCCTATGTTCCAGAGTCTACAGGAATAAATAATTTTTAAAAAGCATAATATCCCAAAGACATTTTAATATTTTCTTTAGCCATCTGAGACTTCACTTTTATTTCTTCCTTGAGCCAGGGTATAAAATAAGAGTGAAGTGTTCCCAAAAGGTGCAGTGATCATCCTGAAATGTGCAGTACTAAAATGACACTATGCACTGGATTTTAATCGAATGCCATAATTATGTTATTGCGCAGTGATAAATTAATCACCAAAGGTTTAGGTTATTCATGTGTTCACACATTTATATGTATCTATGTATCCGGACTTTGCCCAGCCTTAACCGTTCATAGTAGAAATTTGCTCTCACTATCTCTATCTATCCCCTCAATGAGTACGGAAAATGTTTGTTTTTTTTTGTTTTTTTTAAAATTCCACCCCAAAGAGTTTTAGAAGGGGGGTTCAATTTTATCTATCTATGTAGCCGGACTTTGCCCAGCCCTAACCATTCATAGTTGAAACTTTAAATTTTGTACACACACTCCCCTCAATGAGTAGGGAAAATGCTGTTTTTACTTTTTGAAAATTTCCCCCCTAAATAGGTTTTTAGAGGGGGGTTCAATTTTATCTATGTAGTCAGACATCTCTTTCTTATTTTATACCCTACCCTGAGCAGTATTCTACAATGGTTTTTTTCTTCACCAAAATCTTTTCCTTGGCAATCTATTTTCACACTACACAAAGCATTTAATTTTTCCCCATGCATATTTTTCAGCCATTTTTTCACTTCTAATTTTGCCTGAGCTTTTTTTTTATAATTCCCCCTTCCCAGCCCAGTAACTTTTATTTTTCCTTAGCATTCACTTACAATTATCTTATAAGTAATGCTTCAGTGACTAAAGACAGTAATCTGCCAGCATCTAAATTTCGTTTAAAAATGGATTGAAGTAAACTCACGTGGTGAATCGAATTTCTCAGGCAAGTCCTGCAGAAGACGATCTTTGGCAATATCTGCAACAGCTCCAAATATGACAACAGGTCGAACATATCCCCCTGAAATGGTAAATCCATAAAATTAATCAATTTAAAAAACATGTTTCCATATATATACTATAAATGGATATATTTTGTATATATCTATACATACACATACATACATAC
>VCCN01005798.1:2401212-2416289 GCA_006491835.1 Architeuthis dux
TGATGTTGAACTTTTAGAGACATGGATCACCAGAAACATTTTACCAATGAAAATTCTTACAAGTCAAAATTAAATAGGCCAATAATTGTAACCATATTACAAAATAACTTCTTACTTTATACAACAATATTAAATTCCTTGATACTGTTTTAATACAAAATTTTCTTTTACCAACATTGACAACATATCTAAATGATAGCAGTCATTAAAATAACAGGAGGGTTAAAAGTTTCTGCAAATTAGCTGTGTTGTTTCTGAATTGTTTGAAAAGTTTAGCCTAAATTTCTACTATTTGGTCCGTGTAGTTATTTGGCATTTTCTTTTCTAACAAAAGGCTTGAAATGATAATATAGGGTTTCTGTGCAGTATAGTATCATATTTGATCAAGATATTTTGATTAAATAAAACAGAAGCAAACTAATATATTAATTTCCAGCTAGATCAATAATTTGAACATAGAAACTGAATTAAATGGAAACAATATTTCATGGCAATATCTTAACATAGTGAACATACAGGTGACTAGTAGAGGAGGTCCATAAATGTGATAAAAACTAAAAATCAAATTTTTGTGAATTTTTCATACAAATGTCAGGTGATTTTATTCAAAGATTATCTATGCTATGAGCTATTTATTTGGTATTGAAATGGTTTATAATTATAAGTAATGAGCATCTGTAAATTTATGTAAGAGACATTTCATTCAAAATTAATACAAGTGGTCTTAGCACTTTTGATGCATCCCAATTAATTAGAAGGCTTTAAATTACGATTTGACAATATAATTTTGTTTTAAAATCATACAGATTAACATAACATGAATTTGGGCATACAAAGATCCTTATAAGCTAAGTGAATAAAATGTAGATAATTTACTTACAGAATATGACATCATCCCAGTGGTCTCTTCCTAAGGTTTTGGCACGACGAGCAGACTTTCTTCGAAACAGACTTGTAGTCTTGTGTTTGTTAAATGCGTGTTCTTTGTCATTCAAAGATTGTTGCTGGTTTAATGCTATTTGTTCAGCTCTATAGAGAAAGAGAAATAGTATAAATTT
Organism: Architeuthis dux; assembly: GCA_006491835.1. Lineage (NCBI taxonomy): Eukaryota > Metazoa > Mollusca > Cephalopoda > Oegopsida > Architeuthidae > Architeuthis > Architeuthis dux. The sequence goes on from VCCN01005798.1 coordinate 2,402,271, forward strand.
CAAGACCTTGATAATTATAGTTCACTTTTCACTTTCTTGTACTTTGCTACATTTGCGCATCAATTTTAGTACTCCGTGAAAAATGAACTTTGCATCTGCTGATACTTTAGTTTCACATGTTGGTCCTTAAAACACATTATTTGGTTTGCCTAAGGCAGTGGTTCCCAACCGGGGGGAATTTCCCCCAAGGGAAGAATTTGGGTAGTCCAAGGGGGGAATAACACTATAAGGCAATTAGGTAAAAATAAAAGTCCAGTCTAGAGATAGGGTTTTCTGCACTTCTATCTATCAAGTCGAATGCTCGAAATAAGCTCCAAGTTGAGAATGATTTAAGATGTGCTCTCTCACAAATAGACCCACAAATCGAAGAACTAGTAGCAAAAAAACAAGAACAGAGATCACATTGATGTGTATATCAGTTATGATAGCAGAATTCTTTCTTTTTTTTTAATAAATTAGAATTTCAAATGATGTGTTCCTAATTATTTTCACTTGTTTTCTTTGAGTAACAAATACACAGTAGCAGCCGTACAATTATAAAATTAAACTAATTCTTAGTATGAAGCTGTCTGATTATGTGTAAAATAAAATTATTATTTGAAATTATTCTTTGTTGCACCTTAACAAATGGAAGGAGGAAAATACTAATAATCTTATTGACAAAGGTTGGCAATGACTCAAAAAGGTTGGGAACCACTGGCCTAAAGGAACATGTCAACATGAACCAAAGCTTTCATGTCATGTTATTTTTGTAGATAATCCATTTTGTCTATTTAGGCAAAATGAAGATAAATCAGCAGTAATGACATTTGCAATTGTTTTAATAATTTTGGTTTGGTAGCATAACTTTTCAAGTAAAGACATTTGTTCGTTAACTATCACAAGATTAAAAGCAAGTGTGTTAATACTGAGCAAAATGTTTATAATTCCCAACTCACCAGGGTCATATTTACAAGAAAATTCAACTTACCGGCTGCTGTTGGGGATGATCCCTTTTTGCAGCTCCTCATTCTTCTTACCGATTCTGATGGCCAGCCATGAGCCACTGAGTCCCCCATAAAGAGTATCTTTAATGCGCAAGATATCTCCACGAGCAAAAGACAACTCAGAAGATTCACCCTGATCATAAGCATAGTGGGTCCTGCAAAAAAACAAATTGCAATAACATTTAAACTAGAAAGAAAGAATTACTGCATAAGCGTAAAATCAAACAAATTTTAAAATCTGGCAAAAATCAGAATATTATTAGATTTTAATAAAATTTTGTATACATATTTATTAAAGGACAAAATATAATTTAAAGAATTTTCCGTTCCAAATTTTGGAGAAAAATAATTCTTTTTCACTGAATATTTTAAAAAAAAGATTTTCCATAATTTTTATCGATTTAACCGATATTTTTTAATTATATTTTTTTATTCTTTCTATATCGTGCTTTGACTGAAATTCATTTAAAAATATTAAAAGGATGAATAATTAAATATAGCGAAATGAAAAAATATTTATCAGGTGTATTTTTCATATATTTTTTTCTATTTCTTTGTTTATGTAAATTGACCAGTATTTCAAATTATGGGAGCTGCAGACGACAACGCACATTTTTTTGCACAGTGCATTTTAATCTTGTTTATTTTTCTCACTCAAATAATTTTGTGCACTGCATACTGTATTATGTCCCTTTTGTCTACCATATGTTTTTAAAGTCAGGTGTCGATTTCACGCTGAAAACATTTGCTCATACCTAGCCTAAAGACTTGAAAAAAATAATGTATATATTTTAGTATATTTTATTGCAAAAAATATTAAACAGGTCTGTTTAGTCACTCAATAGAAACTGTTATGTGACCAATGTCTTTTGGCAGCATGCCGTGTTGGGATCTACCCCCAAAATGGCTAGATCCAGCTCCAAAATAGGTATATCTAGCCCCAAAATAGCTAAATTGGCAACCCTGCTAACAGCGGCTTTCTTAGACCTCAACACCCATGTTATAACGGCATAAGCCTGTATAACTGATGTTTTTTTTAAAAAGTTAATACTATGGAGTCTGGGTTAAAAAAAACCATAAGACACTTACTTCACATAAAAGGAATCTCCAGCTTCATGACTAGCCATTATTAAATCGTACTCTGAAAAGAAAAAAGATTTACATTATACAAAAACTGACATTACCAGTTAATAACAAACATGGCACAGAAGAGGTTGGAGTAGAAGATGAGTTTAAGGGTTTTAAATTCCCGTAGCTCAGATTGATATAACTTCCTTTACTATTTTTATTTGATCAACCAGAGATAATGGATTCAGCAATATTCTCCATTGATGAAATAACCAGGTACTCTTAAAAACAATTATTCAGATTTTAACTTGGAATAAATAATAATTATGATCCACTTCAACAAAATTGTGGAGGGCCAAACAAATTCTGAATATTCAAATAGTTCTTCGGACGATTGAACTCCTTGGTGTTTGTGTTGTTAACACAATGTTTCGGCCGAACCATCCTTCAGACTTCTTCAGGTGTAAAATCCGAATGTGATAATGTGATGGGGTAAACAGAAGTTTTTTAATTTCAAAGGAGGTAACCCTTATAATGTAGGATTCAAGTGTTTCTTTGTCCTAGTCTTGTCGGGTCTGTTGAGCAGCGGAAGCCACATCGGGTTGAACTCTCTACTTAACAAAAACAACAAGAAGAAGTTCAATCGTCGAAGAACTATTAAAATGTTAATGACCCTTCTCAAAACTAAAGAAAAAAATTCTGAATAAATTTTCAGATTTTAATCAAGTAGCAAATATTTTTTTTAATTTAAGATTTTGAATTTTAAACCTCTGCTATACCGAAAGGAGGCAGCCCAAGAATTAACATGATCATCACTGGGCAAGATGGTTTTGAATCTGATGTATTTCACAACCTAAATACTCAAAAAGATATGAAAATAAGTGGTAATAATTGGCAATTTCCTCTTTAAACAGATTTGAAACAGTTTTGTTTTTTTTTAAATTGAAAAGAAAAGTGTCTTTTACATGGTCACAACACAAAAAAAGAATGTATTATGACACTTACCATCTTTTCGGTGCTGTACACAAATTGTGACTTGTCCCTCAACACCAAGCAAATATGTAACTGCCTCTTCTCGAGTCATCCCAGTAATTTCCACATCATTTACCTTAAATGAAAGGAACCAGCAATGAAGTAGAAAGTAGTAATAAATAATGCAACCTAATAGAAGATATACAGGGTGTTTCAAAAGGATGCAACCATCTTTTTGACAACTTGTATTTTAAATCTAAAAACTATTTCTTTTAAAGACACAAATTACAAAAAGATTACAAAAAGATGATAATTATAGATACATTTTAACTTTACAATAGATGCTGAAAGTAATTTCCATTAACCTGCAGGTTCATAAACATTTTGTTACATTGGAAACTGACACAGGTGACAACACAAAGGAATGCTCGAATGAGGATAGCGCATAATGCAACAATTTCAACTGCTAAATATCTTTGTCGCCAAGTACAGTGTTCCCACACAACTAATATTGTAACATAACATTTACATGTGCATAAATTCTACTCTCTTATCCTTAGGGTTACATCCTTTATGAAACACCCTGTATATGTGTGCATACTCCTCTAGGAGGGCTTTCTTCTACAAATTAACATCTAAATTATTTTATCTCTAATATTTTGGGGGGAGGGAATGGGAATAAACATAGACAGAGAATATTTAAACCACTTGAGATTTGCTGATGACGATAGAAATCATTTGATATGAATAGACATATTGGAGAGCCCCTTGCCAATGTGCTTAAAGCATACAATGAATGCATAATACCAGCTATGACATATGGATGCGAAACATGGAAATTAACAAAATGAACTGAGAACCAACTTAGAATTGCACAGAGACCCATGGTAAGAGCAATGCTGGGGATAACTCTAAGAGATAGAAAAAGATCATGGATCAGAGGGAGGCCTAGGGTGAAGGATATTATACAAATAATTAAGCAACAAAAATGGAGATGGGCTGGACAACAGATGGGGCAAAAGAATAGCAGATTGATGTGCATGGGAAAGTAAACATAGTAGGAAAAGACCAGACAGAAGGTGGAGGGATGGGATAGAAAGGTTCACCATTACACATAGCAGAGGTTAGCGCAATTGCGGTCATCATGGAAGGAATGGGAAAGGCCTCTGTTCAGCGGACTTATAATGGCTGATGATGATGATGATATAGGTACATCAACAAGTCCACAGCCAAATGATCAAAAAAGCATTTATTTCATACAACAAATACCTTTCAACATAAACTCCTTCCTTAACCCATAAGAACCCTCTGAGACACTGGTGTCATATACAATTTAATTGATCTGCACAGTCTCTTATATAATATTATTATATTTTATCCTTGATTTGAACTCCTGAAGTGTACTAAGTGTCATCTACTGAACATCTTGGTGCAGTCACGTGACTGTGTGTCAATTTGCCTACCCAGAATCCCACATAATTTTCCTTCAATTAGAAATGGGTCTGGGTTCTTATGGGTTTTAATACACTAAATTCAGTGGTGGATATTAATCACATAGATTGAACATTTTACAGTGAAGATTTCAGATCAAAATTCAGCTAATGACAATAATCTTAAGACACGTTTTACTACGTTATAAAAAAAGGCTGTTATTTACTAACCTTTAGTATTTGGTCACCTTCTACAAGTCCTTCTTTTTCAGCCCCACTACCAGGATGAACTGAAGCAATAAATATTCCAGTGGCATTTCCTCCAGCAAGTCGTAGACCGAGCCCAACCTCAGGGTCCTTTCGAAAGCTCACATATCTTGGATCAGTTCTATAATAAATGAACATATTCAAAATAACCAAAACTTATGCTAGACCAGTATTTATTAAACTGGTAAATGGATCACCCAAGGGGTGAATAAAATTATTTTGAGGGTAAATAAAACTAAAAGGCTGAATGAAAGGTCAATAACAATTTACTCTGATATTTATATTTTTTCTATACTTAAAAAAGTAATGGTAAACATACACATGTAGCGTCTATATATGTATGTATTAATGTCTATATATGTATGTATTAATGTTTATGACTAATAATAAAGATGCCAAAGTAAGCTCCCAGCAGCCCCCATTCAGTTTCCAGGGCCGGAAGTGAGAATGGGTAAGGCTCTCTCTGGACCAGGCAATAGTCCTGTAAGCACATCTTTTGTTCTCTCCATTCTTTTCTTAAGCACAGCTAAATACAGTTATGGACTAAACACAGCTAAACAGACAAAAACAAACAAACAACAAAGACAATAACAGCAAACATGCATATATAGACATTAATAGATACATATATAAACATTACAAACAAGAAAAGATTGTTTCTTAGAATCTAATTCTAAGACTGTTGTTTACTAACTTTATGTAAAGTAGAAATATTTTTATAATTATTCTGTGTTAATTCTTTTGTCACTCCTAGTTTTCTTTACATACTTTGGGGATGTTCAAAAACTTTAATAAATACTAAAGAAATGAGTTAATTCATGTATTTTTCTCATGATACAAAATGAACTATGTATAAAATCATACACAAGGGAGAATAAGATGAAAACAATCAAACACAGAAGGAAATTAAGTTGTAGGTGAATTAAATTTTGCAATTTAGACTCAACAGTAAATGACACTGAAATAGTTTAAGAAGCAGTGCTAGACCCATCTCTGAGGTTATCACAACCAAATGAAATGAATTTTACATAAAAGCCCAAACTCACCTGATGTTGTGCCTCTTCTCGATGTAACGGCTAGAAAACATAAGGAAAAGATTGTTATTGTTGGTTCAAAATGTGCTTTCTAAACTATGCAATGCAGAAATCAACCCAGTAAACCTCAATTAAAATGTAGCAGGAGAGAAAAAACATACAATCAATCAATAAAATTGACTATTCACAATTTTGATGACAGATGTGAGTTTTACACTACACAGAATATATTGACAAAAACAGTCAGATATCTACTATGTATATTAACTCTTCAATTCATATTAAAATATTCAAATCCTAAATCAAGAGGAATAACTTCTGAACATATTGGACATTTAGGTAAAAAAAAAATTTTTTTTAAATTCAATTCACAAAAGACTTCCATCTTTTAAAATTCTATTCATTGAAGAGTTCCACTGTGTTTAGAAGCGGTTCATGAATTTAAGATTTAAAACAATCAAGGAATAGAAATATATTTCTATTCCTTATTGATTAAAGCTGAAGAAAATTTGTTTTTAAAAAGCTAAGATAATTGATCAGTCTTATATTGACACTTTCAGTGTTTTCTATGAAGATTTTCCAGATTAATATATGCTTTTTAAACATTTTCCCCTTGTTACAGGCCTGAAAACAGAATTTCATCAAAAGACTTAATAATAAATTTATTCAATCTGCAATCAATTAACATAATTTCTTTGATTTTGTGATGAAAACAACACCTCCATTCACCAGTGAACTTGTTTGGCACTCGTAATTAACTTTTGATTATTCGTGGTTCAGTTATAACGCGGTTGTCTTTCTTGGATCCCAACACCCGCATTATAAAGTAGGACTACTATAAACAATGACAATGACTTACTCATCAGGATGTGGTCTACTGAAGCCAACATCAATATGTGATTCATTTTCAGTAGGGCCCTTGGCGTATGACTGCCTTCGACTTTTGGGGCTGTGCCGTACATAATGTTCTTCTGCCAGTATCTCTGCATGTCTGTTATCGTGGCGGTGCCGTGGTGATGTGCCGTATCTGTCCTCTCTCAGCTCATATGGGTTTTCTTGCAAACGGCCACGACTTTCTACATCACTATAGAAGCCATCACGTTCCACTTGTGAACCGTAGAAATCATCAGGGCGTAAATATTCCTTGCTTGGTGTTGGGGGACGTGGTGGTAGATCTGGAAGAGGAAAATAAGATGGTTCAGAAAATGTCCAAATATTTAACTCGTTGTTTCCATTTTCATACAGTGCCTTGTTTCCACAAAACAGAAAATTCTTTTCAGTAGAATTATTGACAGCAGTGCGTTTCCTGTTGCCTTGAGATGGCATATATGGTCATATGTTGTGTGACACTGCCATAGAACTTTTCATTCAATTCATGTGGAACCCGTTTTTCCAACTTTTTTGCCTTTCCTATTGCCTTGAAATGGCATGATATGGTCACGTTGAAGTCCTAAAGTATCAAAAACAACTGTTCAAGGACTTTTTCAAAACTTTAGGACTTCAACGCGACCATATCATGCCATTTCAAGGCAATAGGAAAGGCAAAAAAGTTGGAAAAACGGGTTCCACATGAATTGAATGAAATGTTCCATGGCAGTGTCACACAACACACCTATCAGCTGACTGAGTCTAAGCTTATCAAGTCTTGCAGCATTCTTCATATTCACCTGCTATTTCTCCAACAGATTATCATCTTTACAAGCATTTTGGATGTCATATCCATAATAAAATATTCAATAATAGGGAAGCCATAATTTGTGCTTTTACTGAATTTGTGACCACTAAACCTGAAAATGTTATACAGGTGGCATATCATTAGAGGATCATTAGAAAAAGGTTATTGCTTCAAATGGATCATATTTTGATTAAATATTTACTGTTTTTTATTGTTAATATCATCCTTCATCTTACTATTCAAAAAGCAACATTTCATATGTAACAACTCAATATATGCTGAATGATACCAATGCTTCATCAAAATAAAAGCTTAAAATGTTCTCAGTAATAACATTGAAATTAAGAAACAGGTCTGGTTAGTCACTCAAGGGAAACTGTCACGTGACCAACATTTTTTTGGCAGCATGCCGTGTTGGGGGCAATCAATTAAAAAATAGGAAAAGACCAAAAAAGCATGAATTTTCAAAAGACAAGTATGAATGCTGGACACAAACAAATGGACCAATTTAGCATAAACTTACATTGCAAATTGAACCCCTCACTAAAAACCTATTATGGGGGAATTTTCAAAAAACAAAAATTTTTATAAAAAAAAAAAAACAAAAAAACATTCAATGAGAGTTCAAGACAACAAAAAAGGAAAAAAAATAATTTACCTGTTTGCAGTTCTGGGGGCAGTGGAGGCCTGGGTGGAGGTGGCTCCTGGTTGTACATGTATCTGCTTTCATAGTGTGAAGAGACTGAATGATGATCCCTGCCAGCCACACTAGACCCAGGCCCACCAAGAGGTAATTCGACGAGTGATTGGTGCATCCGATGCATTCCGGGTACCATGGCATTGGCCTCATCCTCACTAATTCCTCGGTTTTGAAGAGGCTGATAGAGGTTAATGTTGTCTTTTTCATGGGATCTTTTCAAAATCCCATATCGTGTACCATAATCTGGTAAAAGAGTAACATTACAGTCACAATAAATGAGAGCAAAAGGATCCCCTTGCCACCTTTTAAAAAAACGAATTACTGTGATTGACGTCAATAAATATACCTAAATATTTACTCAGGTATAAGTCGCACTTTTTTTGTACTGATTTTTTTCAAATTCAAAAGTTTAGGTGCGACTTTGGTACTTAGAGTTAAGAATCCAGTTATTATCAGTAGAATTTGAATAATAATTTTGTACAAGATACAAAGATAAAAATCAAAATTATACACAGGTAAATACGGTAATCAATAAATATCAAGTTAATTTTGACAAAGAAAATCTTAGATTGCTAATGTACTACCAAGCATTATTTATTCCTTAGTTGAAATTACATACAAGCTCTGTTTTCTGACATTTTGTGACCGAACAGAACAAGGATATATTCACATATGCTAAGAGAGCAGCATTAAGAAATGACTTGTTATGAGCAAAAGACATAAAATATAAATATATAAGATATAGATATAAAGAGTCAACATCATGTAAAATCAACACTAGACACTGAAGAGTTAAATGTTTTTTATTTTTTTTATTTTTTTTTTTACTTCTAAATATTATTATGCCAAAATCACTGATGTGACTGATGATAAATTATCATGATCACAAGATTCAAACCTATGCAAACAGTAAAATAGATTGGGATAAGCAAATAAGACTGCTTACCAGGGTCCTCTTTCAGTTGGCTGTTCTGCCGTTTGTGTCGACCAGGGTCAGATTTTTTCTTGGTGATGAGCAAATGCAATTTGTCTTTTGTCTTCTCAATCAACCTCTTTGCTTCAGTAATCGAAAGATTCTCCACAGGGGAAGTATTTATCTAAAATGAACATTTAAAATTATATCTACTTATATAATATGCCACATGTATGTCTATATTTTTTGTCTGTAACATTTTCCAAGGAAGATAACTATTAAATGCTAATTGTAGAGGAGTCTACCATACTTATATTTTTGCAAATGTGTAAAAAAAAAAAAAGAAAAACAGTTTCATTCTGGTTGCAGATAAACAAGAAAATGCAGAGCAACAATGTTTTTGATATTTTCTAAGTACAGTGCAATTGCAAAATTATTTAAATATTTTTTGATGGCATAGTTGAACTAGTATTCGTATTAAAAAGTACTAAAGCTTTATGGCTAATAAGTCAAGTTCATTAATCAGAAGATGAATGCCAATAAAAGATCATGAAATTTAAAAAATGGAAGACTTGTTCCTAACCTCAATCTAAAATACTCTACATGACAGTATATAAGATGAGCATTTAATTTAAAATGAACTATGCAAATATTACACTGCGACCAATGTGCTGGTATTATGGCTAGGGGGCCACTACTGAAGTTTGATATGGACGGGTTTGGATGACTTGCAATAAGCAATAATTCGTCTTATAGTCCAGCATATACAGTATATCAGATCAGAAATACTAAAATTGAATTTCATTCCAAGTATCCTGAATAAAAATTTAAATAACTGTATCTGCTTTTTAAAATAATGCTCAGAAAACAAAGATCTCAAAAATATTAAACAAGCATGATCTCTATAAACCTTTGTCAATTTAATATTCCATATCGACGTGGTTAGCCCTACACAAGTAATATATACTAAAATAGACATGGCCTTAGAATGTTGTGTGATGCTGTTTTTTCATGGTAGGCTGACAAATAAGCATGAGACAAAAGAAAGCGGACAAATTAGTGGAAGACAGATGAGTGTGGGTACAAAAGAGCGTGAGACAATTGAGTGAATCTATACCGTCTGTCAGTTGTGTTTTGGTTTATGTACCAGAAGTATTAGTAAAGCGATTATTTCATTATTCATTTTCTGTTAGATGAAGTATCTTTATTAATTTTCGACTACTATTTACCTATATCGTAATTTCTTTTTGTCTTGCGCACATTTGTCGCCCCATGGTTTTCACTTACTTTGAGAATTGTATCTCCAACTTTTAGACCTCCTTGTTCAGCAGCTACACTATGTTTGATAATTTCTTTGACAAACACACGACAACCGAGGATGATACCAAATTCTAAAAGAGAAGAAAAATACAAATTAAAACTGGAGAAAAAATAAAATAAAATTGATCCAATATGGCTTTGGTTAGAATTAAACAAGCCTGGAAGTCGGTCCAAAGATGCACAAGCTCTTTCCCTTGCACTTTCAGATATATATAGAAGGAGTGGGAGGAAACAAGAGATGGTGGGAGTTTTTCGGTATGTCAGTCAGTCAGTGACAACAATCTGTACTAGAAATGCTAGAGCATCTAAAAAATTAAAAAATATTTTTGTTTATGTTTATACTGCTACGCAGTGTCTTAATATGGAACAACAGTACAAAGTTAATAATCATAATTTTAAAATATTTTTTTGTTTCCTCTTTTGGCCACATTGGTCTCCATAGTAGATACTGAAATCCAAAATCGGTCTTCATGTAAAAAAGATTTCATGAACAAGTGGTTAAATTAATCGGATAATCTAGTCCAGTGCTTCCCAAACTTATTCGGATTATTGCCCCCTTATAGAGCATATATTTTATCAGCACTATTGATTTATTTCAATGGCAATGTTTCAATTTAGTACTTTCTAATCTCAAGATGGCTGAAACACAACATAGTGATGAGTCATATCCGTAGAAAGTAGCATGTTTAGTAGTTGGACATGACCAGAAGTTGTGCTTCCCCTACCACTGATACTAATTATTATTTTGGTTATTTTAGGTGATTTCTTAATTCAGCAACTAAAATTTGAAAATCACTTAAAATAATTAAAACAATTTTTTCAATGTATCCATATGTATAGTGCAGAATTAAGCAAAAAAACCTATAATTTAAAACTAAAAAACATGTTTCTTGAAAAAAATGGTACATAATAGAGAAAAATTCAACGACCAAAAATACATAAAAATTATCTGAGATAATCCAAACACTTTTTAATGACCTTAATTTTGCAGACCTGTGTAATTTATCCATACGTAAATAATCCTGTCCCTTTTTAGGGGCTCAATGCTAATATGCAGATAATGCACTTAAAACATTATAAAAACAAAAACTCAACCAAGTAACTATAAATACTTAATATCAAGAAGCGCAAACCATAAAAAAAACTGCTTGACACTTTCATGTAGTTTTTAATTAGTTGCTTTTACTTCTGAAGCATCCATCGTCCATCCAGGACTGTTGAGTGAAGGCTTAATTGAATTCTGAAAGCTTGTTATTCCTGTAATTTAATTATCACTGCCCATTCGTTAGCATAATTACAGACTGTGAACAAAGAATCTAGCACCTCTATTAGAAATGGCAATGCTGATCATTAGTAACTGACTTCCCTTCATAATTATTAAGGTTTAAATAAGCAGGCGGCTGTGTTTGGTTTGAAAGGAACATGTGCTGCAAAAAGCCAAGAATTCAACCTTAGCCTTGCTCTCGAACATGGGATTCATATTTTTCTTAAGAAAAATAACTTAATATTTGTAATTAACATATTTCTTAAGAATATGAGGAGCAAATCATCATAAATTAGTTGGCCTTGTGGTTGTATATATTTTTCAGTGCATATGAATAAATATATCATTATAAATATTATGATGATGAATAGCTGAACCATCTTGGATAGTGTCAGTGTTCTTTGTTTGAAAATTAATTTGTAATATTGTGAGTTTTTAAAAATTTTTTATTAAATGATGTTACTAAGAATACATTTTTTCTTATGACTCCCATAACTTAAAAGCTACTCCAAAAGTAAAAAGTTAACAGGCTGCAAAATTTTATTGCTAAGTAATTTGTAATTACTAATCATTTTAAAGTCCATCATTGGATATAGACTTTCCAAAATCTGCAAAATTTGTTGCTCCTGAGCATCACAATGCCAATACCTTCTGAATTTGTCTAAATCATCACGCCAACTTATTTTCTGCCGGCCACAATTTTGCATTTTGATCTTAGAGGATCCACGAGTTGTGATGTCCAGCATTTGTCTGACATTCTTGCAACATGTCCTGCCTATTGCCATTTAAGCATTCTAATATTTTTTGTGATATCTCTGACCCCTGTTTGCTGTCTAATATAATGTGCTGTCGTGTGATCTTTCCATGTAATGTTAAGCATGATCATCTCCTGCGCACATTATGAGGTTCTTAGTTTGAATCAACTCAAAGGGTAGTTACTAATATTTACCATCTTTTCTGTTTTTCTTCGAAAGAGTCAGCTTAATAGGCTGGGTCTCAAGATCAGCAGCTGAGGATAAGATTGCTTTCCGCCTTATCACCTATTGGAAAAAGAAAAGAAAAAAAATTACTTGTTGAAAAAGAATTAGGTTAATGCATGTTTACAGATCATTAATAAAAAAGGTAATTGTAAAAATTTTAAAAAAAGATTTTTTATTTACATATAGAAACGGACAAATTACAATACTTTCCCAGGAAACCAAAATGTTTGTATGGGGCAGGTATTTCTTATCATTTCCCTCCTAACACCCCCATAAAAATAAATTTACAAAAAAATAAGTGAATTTAGAAATGGAGGGATGGAATTTTAATTTTTAAGAGAAAACATTTATAATTTCCTATGAAGAATTTTTAAAAAACGTAAAATGATTTTTGATTTCTAAAAAGAAAACTTGGCAAACATGGAGGTTTTAACCATCATAATTGGATGATTTCACAGGAACTCATTTTCAAGAGACACTGTATGGATTGCTAAAGGAGCTAAAATATCCTTTTTTCGTTGTCACTTGGCTTTTTTAGTATAAATAAAGTTGGCCAAAATAAAGATATATTTGCGTTGATCAAGAAATCAAACCAAAGTAGATACAATACACTAGACTTATCTTACATTTTTCATATTGCAATGGTTCATATATTTTTTTAAATTCCTTTTTATAAAAAAAATATTAGCTCCTTTGGCAGTCCATACAGTGTCTTTTGAAAATGAGTTCCAATGAAATCATCGAATTTCGACAGTTAGAAACGCCAGGTTTGCCATTAAAAAAAAAAAAATCAAACAAAATCAAAAACACACACAAGGTTAAAAACAGGTTAAAAGTTTAACAAGCATAAAATTTGCACTTACTAGGTGAACGGTTTTCCCACTCTCTTTAAGCAAAGTCACTGCAGTGTTGTAGTCAACATTCTCAAGAGAGAGACCGTTTACACTAACCACTCTGTCGTTAATTCTATAAGTAAAACCAAAAACAAGTCAGTGAGAGGATAAATTTCAAACAGAAAAGAAAAGCTGCACTTTCCACAAGGAAAACAGAAGAAAAAAAACGAAAATTAGGTTAAAGAGACCAGAATGTAATGATGCAAAAGACTTACTGTAATTTTCCTTCAGCCGGACCTGCCTTAAGGACATCACAAATAGCAATTGAAGGATCTCCATTATCGAAATGTGGATTATCACGACCACCACTCACAGCAATTCCAAATCCAAAATTATCAACCTGAAAATAATGAGAAAAATGTTATTAGTGAATATAATCTTGACAAATTATGCCTTCATTCAATTGTATGAAAAGAGAGAAAAGCCAATTGTTATCCTCAACTTTGGTTATGAAATAGGCAATCTATTCTTGCTTCTAAAGTACTTCATAAAGGTATGTAAGAAAGGATAATATGAA
>VCCN01005798.1:2442033-2469918 GCA_006491835.1 Architeuthis dux
TTTTATTGGCAAAATTGTTACCTTTATATGTGGAAGTGTCCATTATTAAGGACAGAGGAACAAACAGAAAAAGTAACTGTTCATTATATTAGTAGATTTAATATAATAAATAAACTGATTAGAGATTGAATAGAATGAATTTTAGCCATTTGGCTCATTTGTTAAATACCTTGTCCATTTTAATACCTTGATTAAATCTTTTGCACTCCTATACATTGCCGATTAAAGCAACTGGAGGCCCTAGGCTAGAACAAAGCTTCTCAAAGCTGGGGTCGGGACCCCTCGGAAGGGAGTAGGGTCACGTAATCATCATAGCTATAGGAGATCGTAGAAATATTTGAAATTATGTAACTAGTGTTATTTTGTATTATCTCTATACAAAAATGTATTCCTTTTTGTGATCGAGCATATTTTCTAGTACTGATCAAATTCATGAAATAAAAAAAATTATATAGAAACGTTGAAACGTAGATCTGAGCTTAAGATAGACATAATTTTAAAAAACTTTACGATTAATTTTTTCTTTTTTCTTTTTTTTTAACAATTTTTCCAGGTAACGCAACTTTCAAGAAACAAATTGTTTACACACAAACACTAACACAGTAATATAAGAATGTTGTGAGGAGTATGGTTTTCTCTGCAGTGGAGAGAGGGAGTCAAGTTTCTTTAACAAAAGAAAGCAGACACCACCTGTTACTAATTTACCTACAACATTTTTTTAAAAATTTTCTTAAAAACACAACAAAGAACAAATCAGTCTTCAGTTCGTCGTTGTTTTTCACTTAAAATTTTTAAATAAATTCAACAGAATCTCTTGTAAAAATAAACAACCCCAAAACCTTTGGAATGGCTTGGTGGTAGCCCCGTAGGGATATAAACAGAAATGTAAACAAACAAAATTAAATAGATAACACCAACAGTGACTTATCATAACACGTTCTGATTTTTATAAAATTTAAAAGCTGTTATGATTTTTTGGTTAAATTTGGAACGAAAGTTTTAGATTTTTCCAACTCCCTGTTATTGTATAAATTTTAATTTTAAAATTCACAATAATAAAACTTTTCATCTGAGATTATTGAACAGGATCAATAAGAGATATTATTATCTATATTAGTTTGACTTATTCTGGCAGAGATACGATTAAAAATATTAGAAATACATTATCATTCGTTACCTTTGGACTTATTACTTATTAAAATTAAAATAATAGATAAACACAATCGACCTTAATAACAATAAGTTAGAAATAAATAAATAAAAACAATAGTTTGGAGTGTGGTCAGTCCTAAAGCTGTTGCTTTTCGTGGTCTCTGGGGCAAAAAATAATCTATTATACAGCAATTGAATTAACACTAATTACACAAAGGTTAAAACAAATTAGTGTACTGTGTATTTTTGTCCTTTCTTGGGTATTGATCGCGCAGAAAGCCACAAATCTACCTTCTCTAAACAATGGAAAATGAATGTAAATAAAGAAACACAGGTAAAGTAAACAAATGGAGATACTTCTCGTTTTGAAGTGGGTATATACAAAAAATACATTAAAAACAAGGATAAAATTGGAATTTAAAAAAAATAATAATGGTCAGCATTTTAAGGCATATTATTAAAAAGGATTTTTCTGCCCCTTAAGCAACGAAACTTTGGGAATTTGTTTTTTTATATACACACATTTATTAAGTCATTTGTTCAAGGTTTACAAAAAAACTTTGAACAAATGACTTAATAAATGTGTGTATATATAAAACAAAACAGAATTCCTAAACTTTCGTTGCTTTTTCTTTTGTAAACCTTGTCATCTCCACTAAGTGGACATAGCTTATTGCATCAGGTATTTTTATAGAGGGGAAAAAGGGATGTAAACAAAGGAGCGCAGGTAAAAAGTAGACAAAGGGGTGAAGTTCGTGTTATGAAGTAGAAATAGGTATATACACAAAATGAAGAAAACTGGTAAAACAAAACAATGTAATCAAGATAGACCGAGAAAAACAACATTTTTGTACATCTGTCTCTTTGCTGGGTCTAATCTTTCTGCCTTTTGAATGAACAAGGGGGAGAAAAGGACAAAAACTAAATAGTAAATAATCTGAACCGGGTTTCTATGCACCTGAAACTAGAGTTAAAGACAGGAAATACCAGCCTGTTTCAACTTGCACTTCAAAAGAGAGTGAATGCGTGCAATATTCATTATTTGTAGAGCACAAGAATGTAATGGGTACAACTTAGCGAAGGTGGTCCCGATTGGAATTCTGAGTGTGAAAATTTCACGCTCGCGCACACTCGATGTTAAAAATGACGCATAAAAAGAAATAAGAGAATTCTTGAAGGAAAACCAGAAGTAAATACATAAATTATTATATTATTGTTACTGCTTTGAATAAATTAAATTGCTTTTCCTCGCTTCATAAATTTTCGACGGATGGCATTGGCATATCTGCGTGACGTCAACAGATTATAATCGGGACCACCTTCGCTAAGTTGTACCCTGGAATGTTTTGTCTCAGAAGCCGAGAGCAAAATAAGAGAAATATGGTCATTAAAACTACAGAATAGTTTAGTTTATTCTTCACTTGAGCTTTTAAAAAAGCCATAACGCGGTATAAAACCACAATAAAAACATAAAAAGAACAGATATTTCGGGTTTCCCTAAAGATAACAAATTGATGCAGACTGCTCGAAAAATCTGACAAAAAAAACAAACGATATCATATATATAAACTTGTATACTTTTTTTACACTAAATAAATATATTGTATTATTTCTTTTATTCTACATTAAACAGAATTACAATAAAGAGAGTATTAAATATTTCTGCCTTAAATACACCACACACGAAGAAAGCACATTCATTCATCGTATGCATATGTGCAATAATTTTTGAATGAGAAAAAATATAATCTAACATTGAAAAAAAAAAAAAAAGGTGGGGGATCATAAACTCATAAATATTTTTTTTAAAGGCAGAGAGAGGGATCAAATGTTAAGGAGCACATACATTTTGTTAAAAACAAAAAGAAAATTACCTTGTTGACGTTTTTATTTTTAGGTAGCCGCATTGTTTTAACGAGTAGACGAAACTGTGAATCCAAATAGTAGAGTGTCTGTCGTAGTGAGGTTACGTCCGAGCAACGACACAGTTTAAAGTGAGTATATCAAGTGAAAGCGAGCAAGTCAAAAAACAAAAAAATATATAAAAAATAAAAAAAAAGTTCATTCATTCATTCATTCATTGAATGAATGGGGAAAAAAAGAAAGTCTTATTACAATAAAAAGCTTCAGGAGTAGACGCATACACCATTCCCTTCCTACACTGCAACACTTGGAGGGTGTGTGTTGGGGGGCGCAGACAAAAAAGCACTCAGGCTGAACTAATTTTGCGCTTATCAATGGTTTGGAAACGTTGAACGAGCGCTTACATATACATAACACGTATATACCTTGATTAGTGCGGTTAATGTGTTCAAATTTTTTTCGCACTGTCCAAGTCTTATAATTCTATGTGCTTTGTTCAGCTTATACTTAGTTACATTAATTTGTACAGGAATACCTTAACCATACTACACCAAAACCGCACTATTCAAGGTATTCCTGTACTTATTAACCACAACAAAAAAAAAGGGAAAAAGTTTTAAAAAATACCCCTGCTATTCTAGTTTAGGAAAAGAAAAAGAGAAGGCCAACACCTGCTGTCTGTGGACTTTTCCTCATCATATCTATTTATAGAAAGCCTTTGGCATTCACATTTTCGTTTCTGCACTGAATTATGTACAAGAAGCCTGCAGACTTAGGAATAAATGGCCCGTTTTCTATGTCTGCTGTGCTTGCTTGTCTTTCTTGTGTCTCCTTCTCCTCTTAGAAGCAGAATTGTGACGAAGGACAAATAGGACAGATACAAATGATTATATGATCATTGCCTGTAAAAATAGACAACAAATACAATTCCTCAAAACCAACAGGCTGGTGGTGCACGCATTTAGTCTCTCGTCCTGATGATGAACAAATTGAAACCACTCCACCTAGAGTAACAATTATAACAAATAATGATTTCTCTTTGGTTTGGTTTGGTCAATAAGAGGATTTTTTTCCCATGTTGTGTACTGCAGCACCAGTGATAGATATAATCATGGCTATATCCATCTTCAGATCAATCAGCTGACCTCTGGATTAGCTTTAAATAAATAGATCACTACAGCAATATAAGCCTTTTATTTTTCATTAGGTATTTATTTATTCACGTGTTAGTGTGTATGGGTATGATGAGAAATTTCAAGTGGTTGTCCGTTTATATAGTGTGTGTGTGTATATATAATGCTATACACATTTTTACAAGAAGCGTTTTTTTTTTTTAGGTTTTCTGGCAAATTGCTGGAAAAAAAAATTGTTAAATTAAAAAAAAAAAAAAAGAATTGTGACCAGTGAACTAAAATGAACCAAATTGTAAAAGGGATGGTTTCCTTTTAATATCTGACAATCTGAACATTATTTGAATGTTTGGGTGGGTGGACTAAACAAAATCCTTTGAAAACATTTCAATTTTTTTAAAAAGTTCAGTGATTTTACACAGCATATGAAGAAAGCACATGAAAAACTTGGTTCTAAATAAGTACTAATGCTTTTCAGAAAGGCATGCATCCACTTCTCCCCCCAGCTATAGGTAAACAGCAGGGCAGTTGGATTCCTTGTAAGGCTGTCCATCTTGGGTCAGCACCAATTTCAGTCAATAAGCAAGATAATACTTCAGTTTATTATAACCAATCATGTTCAAAAAACCTTTATTAGATTATCAATAACATTTTTTGGAAATACAGGGTTTCTTATTTAATCCTGAATGGAAAGATTGTGAGTTGCCTCATTTCTCATAATAATCCTGTAACCTCAATATCTGCATTGCCAAATAATAGGTTTAAATTCACAATTTTGGTCATAAAATAATGTGTTACAATTACTTCATCTAATAATAATAAAGATTAATAATATTAATTGTTTTTTTAAATTTTGAAAATACTTATCTTACTAACTTTTGATGCAACAAATATACAAAGTTATTTAAAAACCCTACAACACCTGAGAGAGTGGGATTTTAAATATATAAATTTTGCCTTATTTTCATTTAAATCCCTGAAAAATAATGGATTTACCCAGCTATGGATAAAATAGCAGGGCAGACTGGGCTCTCTATCCCTGGGAAGCAACCAGTCTAGAGGAAGGACAACTCTGAATTCAAAACCAGGAGCTGGAGTCCCTAAAGCAGTCTGACATTGTCTTCAGCCTCATTCTAGTAATTGGTGCTGACTCATGTGCCAAGCTCTATCATCCCTTGCCCTTCCCAACATCGGTGCATGGAGAGGGATAACCTTGCCCATGCCTATGACCTGGAAAGACTGAAAGCAAGACCTTCCGTGTAGAGGATCCACTGATGAATGTCACAAAATGGATTTCAACTTCAGCATTTACATAATATTACCCCCCCACCCTTTTAAACTATGTACTCAGCTTTTTGAATATACATAAATGCATAACTCTACAAAAATTCCAAGTTTCTATCAACTATTCCTATTTAACTATATGAGCTTTAAAGGTTGTCCCCATGTACTTTTTTAAGTTTCAATATTTCTCCTTATCAACATTATATTTCCAATTGAGTGAATAACATGCAAATTAGCATGCACTCTTAAATTAAGATAAAAAGGATAAATTAGTTGTAAATATAGTTTCAATTGTTATTGAGTAAGAGTTTGAAATACAGTGAGTGCAAAAAGTATCTGATACATTTCAAAAAGTTCATTTTAACATCCTTGTACAGCTTCAAAATTAACAGAATTTGAACCAAAGATTAAAAAATAAAAAATTGAAAAAATATCGAAACCAGATTGAACATTGAAAAGTTGTGTACAGAAATATTTTATCCAAATTCTACCAGTTTTGATATGCAAGTATGTTAAAATGAACATTTTGAATTCCATCGAATACTTTTTGCACTCACTATATGCTTAGCTGTAGCTAAGTTAGCAGGGAAAATTAATAATGGAGCTTAAATGAACTGAAGCTCTTTTCACCTACATCGCCCTGTGATGCACCTGGACACACCATCAGTGATGTTTCCTGGGGTCATTGGGTGTTTCAGGTCTTTCAACAATCAGACCCAGCCTGATTGATCAAACCCCCGGCTGATGTCCAGGTGCTATAACTCACCCCCTCTCCTGACCCATAGCCACCTTGAAGCAACTTCTCAAAAGCAATACACAAATCGAGATAGTGTTATTCATAAGAAACTAATAGGTTTTTAGTGGGGGTTCAATTTGCAATTTATGTTTATGCTAAATTGGTCCCTTAATTTGTGTCCGGCAGCATTCATTTTTTTCTTGTTTTTGTAAAATTCAGACTTTTTTTTTAGTGATCACTGCCCAACAAAAAGGCAAGAGAAGTAACTTATTCTAAACTGATAGCTGCTTAGAGCAAGGCTTCTCAAACGTTTTTCATTCGCAACCCCTTTTGATGAGACCAATGTCTTTTGGCAGCATGTTGCGTTGGGGATGATTAATGAATAAGTTACTTCTCTTGCATTTTGTTAGGCAGGGATCATTAAAAAAAGTTTGAATTTTCAAAAAAAAAAAAACAAGCATGAATACTGCCAGACACAAATTAACGGACCAATTTAGTATAAACTTAAATTGCAACTAAACTAAACTAAAAAACCTATTTGTGGCAAATTTTAAAAAAACAGGACATAAGGAGTAAATGTTCAAATTTTCATCCCTCTAGCTCTATTTGTTCGACTTGTATGCGGGGACACATACACAGCCAGCCAGACCCACTTAAAAACTGAAGAAACCTATGTTGACAGTTTTAGTTGATGGTTTCTAATTATGTATAATTAGTCTTTAGCAGTAATCTAACACAACAGTAACTAAATATAAAAACAACTACCAAACAAGTGTAAAAAATTGCAATGTATCTATAATCTATATCAAGATTTACAGTGTTTATCATGAGAAAAATAAAATCTTTTTTTTTTAATAAATATATTACTAAAATGTAAGAAAAACAATAAGCATCAGAAGAAGTACATTTTTGAATAGAGATTAAAAAAAAACAAAAAAAAACACTAGTTACATAATTATTCTTTAAAAAGAGATTTTCAAATATTTCTGCAACCCCTAATAATTTTTAAGCAATCCCTGGAGGGCTCCCGACCCCTACTTTGAGAAACCCAGATTAGAGAGAAATAAATTGATCAATGAAGGACCTACCATAACAAATTTTTCAAGTGCAACATAAAGTATTTTAAAAATGAGAACTTTTTTAAAAAAATACTCTATATAGCATTTTTCTTATCAGTTAAAAAAATAAAAATAAAATTCAATTTAAGTATGACTAAATGCACTACATGGAAAGAGAAAGATATGACTTAAGTGTACAGTACTTTATTTTTAAAATATTCTGGAAATTAGAGCTTCAAAGACGAAGAGGCATACTTTTCATTTATGCAGTTGTCTATTACAATTAGCCCTGATAAGAAAATGCTGACTTCATCTATCTGCAGTAAAACCAGAGGACACAGCCATAAACTACAAATTCAGACCTCCACAAATTTCCTCTTGGCAAGAATAGCAAATGCATGGAACAGCCTAAGTGAAAAGATGGTCACATCCGAGAATATCCATATTTATTAAAATAATCTTTATTCTGATATCGGACATACCAAATTTAACTACCATTTTTCTTATTAGTTTAATCCCAGCCCAACTACACTGAAGCTGGATTAATGATGCAATTAACTGCTGTCAAAAAAATATATATTCAAGTATATTACTACAAAGAAAAGGAAAATTTTAAGATATTTGATGAAACTATTACCCATCATCATCAGCAGCAGCAGCCATCATAAGTCCACTACTAGACAAAGGCCCTTCCCAGCTCCCTCCAGTTCGACTGTGACTGCCTACCTTTGCCTTGTCTTACCGGCAAACCTTTCTATCCATCTTATGTCTGCTCTTCTCCTACAGCGTTTGCCATCTCTAGGGAACCAATCTGTTATCATTTTGCACCATCTGTTATCCTTTCTTCTTGCTATGTGTCCAGCCCATCTCTATTTTTGTATATAACATCTATATAACAGCCTAAGTGAAGAACATGTGGGTTATTCTCAATCTTGCTCTTACCAGCATTGTTACTCCTCTTAGCTACTAGGAACACCACCTTTTTAAGCAGAGTTCAAAATGATTGGTTCACAAAACAATGATAAATTCAATCCACATTAAGAACTCCTAAAATGTGCCCTTGTGTCCAACTTGGCTTAATCTCAATAAATTCCAATTAAAACTTCCATCACATACAGTTAGGAGGTAAAGAGTAGAAAAGCAGATGACTAGTTACTAAATTTACATCAAAAGAAAATGTTACTTTCTTAAAGGAATGAAGTACTTCTTTTACCTAAGCAATTAGTCTGGTACAGGTATACCTTGATTAATGCGGTTAATTGTCCATACTGTGCAAAACTGCACATTATAATTTAATGTGGGTTTTTTTTTTTTAGCTTATACTTGGTTACATTAATTTGTACAGCAATACCATAACTGTACTACACCAAAACCCGCACTATTCAAGGTATTCCTGTACTTGTAAAATTCGCAATGCCCACATAACGTAAAATACTGCTGCTACTATTATATCACTTCAATAGGTAATTTTTTAACAGACATTCTCAGCACTAATGAATCTGTCTGTTAGACTATTATTGATCTTCAAATTGAGGGGGTGTTCACAAGCCTTTTATCTATATTCTGCACAATTATTCCAGATAAGAGAAAAAGGTGGTGGTGAGGAGGAGGAGGAAGAAGAAGAGAGAATACTCCAGAACAAAAAAAAAGTTTTGCCGCAGAGTATTCTCTCCTCTTCACCTTTGGCGGCTGTTAAGCTCGATGTCAAGTCACTTCCTATTTATAGAATTTATATTATAATTATTTGCAAATAAATAAGGGACACTACTCTATAATTAGCATTTAATATATCTGGAGTTATCTGCCCTGAGAAATCGGAACATTATAATATAGATTATGGGATAAGTGCATACAGACCCCACACTATCATTAAGTTGTAAATTAGACTTGAAATTGCTTTATTCTTCAAGTTTGAGCATTTTAACAGTAGTGTGCTCACAAAAGTATTGCTTCGTTGAGCTGTTTTCGCTGTGTTAATGTAACAGAGAGGGTAGTGTTTTGAACAGTACAGAACATTTTGAAACAAATAAACAGCACTATTCAAGGTATACCCATACATTTTTTAAAAACTTATCCACAAAGAGATTCAATATAAATGCAGTCCCAGCTACAATTGTATCTTACTAATCTAGAAAACTTATAACCAGACTGCCGTGAATTAACAAAAAAAAAAGGTCAAATAATGTACATACTGTAATGATAATTAAAAAGACATTTATTAGTTGAGAACCTATATTTGCCTGGCGCCGGTGTGAATGTTTGCTAAACGAGAGGCCTAAACTGTAAAATGTGAATAAAGAAACAAGCTCTGTGCGGGAATCGAACCCACGTCCACCCTGGAAGCAACCATATATGCTGGTTCTGCTCTACGGACTGAGCTAATGAAGTTCTCATGGTAGGCAGGTGTCTTTTAATCCTACACTTTGTTGGCCTCTCTACTCTCACATTTGTATTTAGGCATGAATATAATGTGGTTCTCTATGTCAACAGTATGAAATCAAACAATGGATAATTTTATATCCGACAAAATATGATAATTATAAAAATATTTATTAGTTTAGAACCTATATTTGCCCGGCGCTGGTGCTGAATGCCTGCTAAACGAGTGGCCTAAATCGTAAAATGCAAATAAAGATATATACTGTATTGTAAATGTTACAAGAATATACATATAAAGTTATTCTGAGCATGCCCATGAAATTTTTACCCAAGAGTCAGAACTACAATACATACTTCATTGTAATATGAAAAAGATTTGGGATTTAAGTCGGACTTAAGTTAATCTTAATGTTCCAAAGTGGTTAATATCATTAGAAATCATTCCAAAAGAACAAAATAGTAAACTTTAGAGATCCTAAACTTCACCATTTCAAAATCATCATCATCATCATCCATTCCAGATCCACAGCTTTCCAAAATTCTCCCATGACAATTGTATGGTGATGCTGGTTCTTTAGGAAGATAGTGGCTAATTGAGAACTCTGCCATTGCCACTATTTTCTGGTTTCGAATTCAGAGTTACCTCCCAAGGCTAGAGAGCCCAGTCTTCCCTGCTATTTTACCTATAGAGAGAACAGGGGCGGGCGGGGCTTCATGCCTTTTTGACCGGATTTGGAATTCAGCTCATTGTCTGCACTGTTAACTGTTAGGCCACTTGCACCTCATTTCAGAATAATTTACTTTATATGACTCAGGTAACAAACAGAGACGAAGAAGAAAAGGCAAGAGTGATAATAAAAAAAAGGAGGGTAGAAAAATATTTTAAAACGGATCTGGTTAGTCAAACCGTCACGTGACCAATGTCTTTTGGCAGCATGCCATGTTGGAAGTGATCAATTAAATAATTGGAAAAGAGGGGGGTAATCAATCAATAAGTTACTTCTCTCTCGCCTTTTGTTAGGCAGTGATCACTAAAAAAGTCTGAATTTTCAAAAAAACAAGTGTGAATGCTGCCGGACACAAACTAAGGGACCAATTTAACATACACTTACATTGTAAATTGAACCCCCGACTAAAAACCTATTGGGGGGGGAGGGGTCAACAAATAAAAAACTTTTTTTTCTTTTTTAAATGTCTAAATTTTTCAGCCCTCTAGCTCTATTGGCGCAGCCTGTACAACTTAAAAACTAGTGACAGCTTTGGTTGATGGTTTCTAATATTTAAAAATGAAAAATGGAGGGAGCGAGAATGGAAACTAAATGGGGGGGGGGATCCCAAAATAGGAATAGAGAGCATGGAAAAAATAGTCACAGCTAATCAATGTTCCCTCTATATTTTTTCATGGCCTGCACAGGACCCAAAAGCCTGTGAGCAACTGAAGAAGTAGAGTGTACAGAATATATTTTTAATTTTAAGACGATCATTGATTTTTGTTTTTATCTAAAGTTTATGAAACAAAGGTCAGTTACTTTTAACAAAAAGTGTATAATAAAAGAAATGATTTATTCGATGTATTGATTTTTCTTTATTAATTATTCATTATTATTTAATCCTAAATTGTTTTATTACATAAATTATAAGTATATTAGGCCAAAATAAAAGATTGTCTAAAATATTTAAATAATATGTGAGATAAAAAATTCTCATGCAAAAAATACATAACTTTTACTAAAAAAATCTCCTTGGTTCAATGTTCTGCCATGTAGCTTTATTATTGAACCCTTTTCTTTTTCTTTACCTGAAACTTTCAAAATTTGTGCACAGCATTAAGATTTTACTGTACAGCATAATTTTTTGTGTGTGCAGCTGTTCAGCTTAGATAGAACACTGCAGCTAATTGTTTGAAAAAAATGTACAAGTAAAAATCAAGTACAATGGCCAAAACGACTTTCTACATGTAATACCACAACACATTTTTACCAGCATGCAAACAAAACCTGGCAGACACCTGTCCAGGAATGAAGCTGTTTGCAAAAAAGCAAGTGCAATGTTGCACATTTCCTTGTATGCATGCATGCACTCTGCAATTGCCTTAATTTTCCATTTCAAAATAAACAGCCCACCTGCTCATTCATCTGCCCGCCCACAAACCCATGCAACTGCAACCACCCCACTTATACTCACATTAGTCTCATTAATGGATACATGCATTCAACTACAAGAGGCCAATGCATTTTTGCCTCTGTGACTTCATTTAATATGTGATTTTGCAAACCTAAATTCTTTGTTTTCCTCATCTGTATTTGGTTATCGAACAATAAATTTCAGTATCGAAAAATAGAGTAAAAAGACTCATTTTTGCATTGGCCTCAGACGAATCAATTAAACGAATCAATATAGCTAAAAATGTTTTAACACTACATATTCCTGCTGTTCTATTAATATGCACAAAATTTGAACCATAATTTGACAATATTTTATCCGCAAAATAATTTCATAGTTCTCATTGATTGAGAGTACATTGATTTTTATATAGTTATATACTTCTATAATGAAAAAAAAAAACATGAAAGTAATTAAAAAAAACAAGCTGTTTTAATAGCCTTGTATGACCAATGTTTAATTTTTAAAAAGATTTTTTTTATTTTATTAATATTCACCTTGGCAGGCAAGACATAAGAAAATTTCTAATCCAGCTTGCCTCCAAATAAGTTTGCTGAGACCTAGTCTAATCGAAAAGATTTCTCAAAGTCAGATTCTATGACATGAAGAAGCAGAACTAGGCAAGAGAAAAGGGTTTATTCGATACGCATTCCTGTTCAAGCTAAGATGAAAATGGAGTTAAAACTAGTCAGTCACTCAGTAGAAACCGTCACATAACCAACCTCTTTTGGCAACATGCTGTGTGGGGGTAGACCAATTAAAGAATTGGAAAAAGGGGGTGATTAATTAATAAGTTACTTCTTTCGCCTTTTGTTGGGCAGTGATCACTAAAAAGTTTGAATTCTCAAAAAACAAGTCTGAACGCTGCCGGACACAAACTAAAGAACCAATTTAGCATACACTTACATTGTAAGTTGACCCCCCCTCAAAAAAAACTTATTGGGGGGGGGGGATAAAAAAGTTTCTTCTAGACATAAGTAAATGTTGAAATTTTCAGTCCTCTTGCTCCAGTGAGGCAGCCTGTACATAGATAGATAGATAGATAGCCAAGCAGAACCACTTAAAAACCTCAAGTAGAAGTGCCATGACCCAAAGACAAAGCTTTAAAAAATGGGTTCTTATGATCAAATATTCGATTGTTACATATGAAATATTTTTTTGAATAGTAAGATGATATAAAGAGAAAAAACTGGTAAATATTTAATCAAAATAGGACTAATTTGAAGCAATAACATTTTTTCCAATGATCCTCTAATGATAATATGCCATCTCTATAAAATTCTTTAGGTTTAGTTTGTACAAATTCAGTAAAAGCATGAATTATGGCTTCCCTATTATTGAACCTTTTATTATGGATATGAAGTTCAAAATGCTTGTGAAATGTCAGGTGAGTATGGAGGATGCTGCAAGACTTCATATCCCAGTTCTCTAAGCTGAGATGTGTGGAGTCTGTAACTGTCATGGAGAATTTCATTCAGTTCACGTGGGACCTATTTTCTAACCTTTTGACTTTTCTTATCTGCCTTGGGATGACAACGATATGGTCGCTGGCGAAGTCCTAAAGTCTCCAGAAAAAACTGGAACTGTTATTCAAGGGTCGCTGGCCACTGCTGTCCATAATTCTTCATCATTAAAAACAGGTTTGGGCCTCTCTCAAGGTTTATTATCGGTATCCATATTTCTAGACCTAAGCCTATTGAACCAATGCTGAACAGTTTGCACTGTAGTAAGGTTCACTCCAAATGCTTTGTTGATTTTATCAGCAGCTTGAACAGCATTATGTCCTAATTTGAAACTGTACTCGAAAATTAGTCTAATTTCTTAGATAGACACTATCGCTGTTAAGAGCTCAAAAACTACAATAATAATGAAATATCTATTTACATTGAATCTGCCAAAAAATGTAATTACATTAGTAAATCTTTCACTTTTAGCATTATTCGCTATAATGTAAAAAAAAACAACAAAAAAATGACATTTGTAACAACCTGATACATATTTGCCATCCCACAATGGTAAAATGTGACACAGGGTCTGTTTTTTTTTGTGTGTGAGAATACCGGGAATATATATACCTAAGATCTGATATACAACTCATGGTCACATTTTATGATGGGTCATCCAGAAACTACATCATTTTACTCCTGATCCTCTCCCGCTTAGTACAATGGGGTGAGGGCAGTCTAACAGACAGACCCCGGTTAACAAGCTGCAGTTAATTTTTGGAATTTTAACCTATGTCTATAGCAAGTCTGCAAATAAATTCCCTTTTTAAATATAATTTATTTGGTAAAATTATTTTCAAGTAAAAAGAAAATTCCCCTATACAACCGGAAAAAGAAAAGAAAATAGAATTTATTTTAAAAAATCCCTAATATACAATGGTATTTATTTCATTGATTATTTTTCCAGGCACGTACTACACTAAATTACATGTAAAATAAAATAAAACATTTGACAAACATATCGGGTCTAGTGACGAAATAGTAAGATATCAGTTACCTCCCTTGCTTTGCGAATGAAAAATATGAATCTTATAAAGCGGGAGGAAGAATTGATAAACAAACACACATGGCGTATATGTCAGAACAGAGACACGAAATTACGAGATTTCTTTTACACTAATTCATGCGTTTGTTTTTGTATCCTGGGTAAAAATAATGTACAACTTTGCGAATGTGGTCCCGATTAGACGTCACGCAGCTATGCGATCTGTCGAAAATTTATGAAACGAGTCAGTAACAATATAATTTATGCATTTACTTCTCGTTTGCTTTCATGAATTCTCTTATTTCTTTTTATTTATGCGCCATTTTTAGCAAAAGATCTGTTTAAAATAAATCATTATTTATGTTGCTATACAGTTTATATACAACATGACCTGTTGTATATAAATTTTATAGCAACATAAATAGTTATTCAATAGAAAACCGTCATGTTACCAACATCTTCTGGCAGCATGACATGTTGAAGGTGGATCAATGAATGAGTTACTTCTCACACCTTTTGTTGGATCAATAAAAAAGTACGAATTTAAAAAAAAAAACACAAGTGGACACGAACTAGGGATCAATTTAGCATATAAATTGAACCACCCCCTAAAAACCTATTTTGGGGAGGGAATTTTTAAAAAAATGTTGAGATTTTCAGCTCTCTAGTTCCACTACACCACTAGTCTTGTTTTGTGAAAACTGAAGATACCTATTTTAACAGTTTGGGTTCACGGTTTCTAATTAATAGTGATATTTTGACATTATATAGGCAACATACTTTAATTTACCATCAAATTCACATGTCTCTAATCTAAGAAGGACAGAAAGCGTGAGTAGCCGCATTCCGAAGTTGACCACAGAAATGCGATAGTACAACAAATCTATCTGAGCGTCATATCTCAAGTCGATCAGAAGGACCTGTCATCAGATAGATATACAATATAGAGAATAAGAATTGTTTTTCTTGAACTAAAGTGTAAACGTAAATCTTTAGCAGTTCACTCGAGAAACATTTGGCGATCTTTCGTTTTATATGTTGGTAAAATGGGAGACCACTCCCACTTGGTGAAACAATCGCCTAAGAATAATTACGGATGGATAGATAGATAGTACAGTGGTCTCCAACCTTTTCTCACGACACGAACCCCAAATTACTGAGACACTTAGAAAGAACCCTTAAACTTGATAATGTGTTATTAATGCTTTACCTAATAATATACATCTTTTCATTTTCCTTTATTAAAAACTATACCATTTCATAAAAATAGCGCGCTGTAAATTAATAATGAAAGTTAATATAAACAATGCCTAACAATCTCCGGAGAGCAGAAATGGTTCGACATTGTTCACAAAAATGAAGTTTTTGTCAAAACCGAAATGGTTTATGTGTTATTAATGTTTTACCTAATATTAACAATTTTGATCAAGCTTCTCTGTCAAAACTCACTGACGAACCCCGGCTGAACCCCCTTTTTTCCTTCACGAACCCCCCAATTTCTTTTCTTCGAGAAACCTTCAGGTTCGTACGAACCCAGGTTGGTGACCACTGGGATAGCATACAATGGGCTACAGAATCATAGCTAGCTGGGCCCGTGGAAATTCCACGGGTGTTGACAACTAAGATTATCTTCTCATTCTCTTCCTTATCCCTTCCAATGTTCGTTGACCATCCATAATTTTATCTAAATGTTATACAAACAAGGATTAGTTTCATACCTCTCAGTAAACTACCTAACTCTCTTTTCTGCCCTCTCCCTTCCTACTCTCTTATTAGCTACCTTTCTTTTCCTCCCCTCTCTCTTATTAAACTTTCTTTTCCCCTATCTCTTTTTATCCCCTATCTAACTTTCTTCTCCTACCCTTTTTATAAACTACCTAATTCCTGTTTATATTTTTTTTAAATAACATTTTTAATAAAATAAGTAATTTTTAAAATTTATTTTAGGTTAAGATTTACTTCAGTCGATTATCCAAAAAGAATTAGAAGAAAAAAAATGTTTCGCTAGTAATTTTTGTGCTTTCAGTCAATTAGACCCTAGCTCCCCCCCGGGAATTTGTTAGTTTTTAGAAAAACATTTTTTTAAAAATGTTTTACGCGTAGGGTTCTATTTACAATGCAACTATAATGATAAAGTGGCCACTTACTTTCTGCCATTTTCACGGAAGGAAATTATTGTCTCCTTTAGCTGGTTACTTTCTCAAATAACATCAACCCCAAACCTAACCTTTTCTCCCCTCTTCCTTTCTACCCTTTTATTAAAATACCTAACTAAAGTTCATAGTAAAAAAATAATATTTTTAATAAAATAAGTAATATTTTTATTTAATATATAGTAAAAAAAAGAAATAAATGATACATTTTCATAAAAAAATTACTGTTTTGCTAAACCGAATCTTAATCCAGATTTTTTACAAACTTGCAATTTTGTAACATAACAAATATGAAGAAACAAACCTAATCCTAAACCGTGCTAATTTATCGACTCCAATTCCCATTTTTTTCTCTCTTTTTAAAAAAAATTCAAACCCCATACATAGTCTATCCTTTTTTTAAAAAAAATCCTAACCGTTATCTCAAGATCATCTCTTCTGAACCTGTCCTGCACAGTGCCTATGTTTGGAGCAGGTGCGGCCAGTCAGAAAATAATAACTAGCATTCCAGGGGAAATTATGAATCACCGGCAACCATATATGCTGTGTTGGGGGTGATCAATTAAAATGTTGGAAAAAGGGGTGATCAATGAATAAGTTACTTCTCTCGCTTTTTGTTGGGCTGTGATCACTAAAACAAAGGTCTGAATTTTCAAAAACAAGTGGGCACAAACTAGTGACCAATTTAGCATAAACGTACATTGCATACTGAAAATTCTCCTCCAAAATAGGTTTTTAGTGGGGGGCACTAAAAATAGGTTTTTAGTGGGGGGCACTAGAAATAGGTTTTTAGTGGGGGGCACTAAAAACCTATTTTGGAGGGGAATTTTCAAAAAACAAAAAGAACGTTTTCCCTACTCATTGAGGGGAGTGTGTGCACGAAATTCAAGTTTGAGGCTGGGCGAAGTCTGAATACATAGATACATATAAATGTCAGAATACATGAATAACCTAAACCCAGCAACAGTGTTTAAACCAGTCTGTTGTGACTAGCAGTGATTAATAATGATAAATTGTTTACAGCGGATAAAATGAATTCTCAGTAAAAACTGACAAAAAACAACCTCTTGTAGATATCTATGCCAAAAGCCACTCGACGTGGCATACATGTTCAGGCACTTAGTTTTAATGCGTTAAATTATACGGCCTTTTAAATCGGTGCTTTAACTCAATTTCTGGCTCCACTGAGTTTACACGTGAAAGAGCTAAAGAAAAAATTTAATAAATATATAAATAACCTACAGTAAATCACATCAATATTTTTCGCAGCTGCTGAATATCATATTATATATAACCATCCCAAAAAGGAAGTAAAAACAAGGAATGACATTTAATACAATGATCCAAATACTATCAAATTCTATTACAAAGAAATGAATCACTCACTACTATACACAAACTAGAAAGCACTCAGAGAGCGTGTATCTCTGCCAATGCCATTAGCCACTAACTTAAAACTGAGTGAAGATCAGTTTATATAGGGGAGGTAACTGTAAGTTTAGATTTTCCATATTTTGGACAGTATTATCGTAATATATGAAAAAATCTCAATCGAAAAAGAATTCTTGGATCCATTCCAAAATTTAGTCAATACTTCCTTAGCCCATGGTCTACCATTCCACAAAATATCATTGAAATTCATTGTGAACCTATGGAGATATTGTGTGGAAAAACAAACATTACTTTTCAAATAGTTCTTCGGACGATTGAACTCCTTGTTATTTGTGTTGTAAACACAATGTTTTGGCCAATCCATTCTTCGGCCTTCTTCAGGTGTAAAATCCGAGTGTGATAGGTTAAACAGAAGTGATGTTTAAAGGGGGTAACCCTTATAACACATGGCCCGAGTGTTGCTGTGTCTTTGTCTTGTCGGGTTTAGATTTGTTGAGAAGCAAATCTAAATCCGACAAGACAAACACACAGAAACACCCGGGTCATGTGCTATAATTTTTTACAGTTCTGCAAAATTAAAGTCATCAAAATTTGTTTCAATTCTGAGTAGTGATTTTTTTCCCCAGCTTTTACAAACAATAAAAAGATACATTCAGAATGGTTCAATACATTCAAAATGGTTTTCATTTTTGTTTAATTCATAGCCTAAAAATATATAAAAAATTCTCCTGAAATAATCAAATAATCTTTTCAATGTATACCTGTGTAATTTTCTGTATGAAAATCAATTTTAAAATATGAAATTTATTTAAATTTAATATTAGATTTTTTTTTAACACATGCAGCACCCATTTCAAACTAAATCATTTGCAATGAGTGCAAAAATGCAGAAGTATATCAACAATTATATCAGATTTGGATTTGTGTTACCCCAAAAGGGTGAAGACAGAGATACCACAGTGTGTAATATGCTACAAGATTCTGAGCAATGATGGCGTGCGACCAAAAATGTTTGGAACCCCACTTGAAGACAACGCATCCTGCTCTAGCTTCTAAACCCAAAGAATTATTTGAAACAAAAAGGCAGTCTTTAAAGCAAGCAAAAATGGACAGCGGTGGAGCATTTTGGCAATAGACTTCAAAAGTTGAGGCTTCCTATGAATCTCTCTGGATTGCAAAGAGCAAAAGTAAGCCATAATATCAGAGAGACCCTCATAAAACCTAGTATACTGCATGTAACAGAGCATGTTCTAGGAAGGAGAGTGCAAACAAGCTTTTGCATTTTTCTCTATCCAACGATACCATCAAAGGCAAGTTCTTCAGCAAGTAAGAGCTTCTCCTGTATTTGCCATCCAATTGGACAAATGACTGATGTCACTCATTGTTCTCAGCTACTGATGTATGCTTGTTTTATGTCAGGCAATAGTGTAAAAGAGGAAATGCTCTCCAGTCATCCAATGCAAAGTTATACTACAGCAGCAGATATATTCAAATGGTATCAGACTCACTGGTAGGGGTGTGTACTGATGGAGCCCTGGCCATGGTTGGTTTACAATCTGGTTTTATAATAAGAGTGAAAGACAATCTGCTATAGGTACGCACTGCATCCTTCACCGTGAAGCCCAAGCATCCAGAACTTTACCTGTTGAAATTAGGGAGGCCATAAACCTGGCTATCAAGACAGTTAACTTCCAATGGCTTTTGAAGGGAAACATGCTTGGACAACATTATGAACTACAAAAAGATGTGATAACATTTCTAGATTTGCAACAAAAAGCAGATCTCAGTGACAAGTTCCAGTCTAAACGATTTTTGCTATCTCTAGCTATTGGACATCTTTGAAGCGCTGAATGCCATTAACCTCAAACTCCAAGGGGAAAACGTCAACTTCATCATGTACGATGACGTCAATCAAACCATCATGGCCAAACTTGACCTCTGGAAATGTCAGATTCAGAATGGAAATACAGCCAGTTTTGCTAACTTGGATTCTACTCTCATTCACAGTTATCTGATTCTGAGTTAAAGGAACAAATTATTACTCATCTGACTGAATTGAAAGCAGAATTCATTAGATACTTTCTGGATATAGATGAAAAGCGTGAAGCCTGGAAATTCATCAGGAATCCATTTCAGTGCGAAGTAGCTGATATTTCGGACAAAGTGCAAGAGGAGTTTCTTGAGTTAAAGTTCAACTCGTAGAGCAAGTACAGAAACAAACTGGACGTTGAAGGGGACTTGCGTGGTGGTAAAAAGGTTAAGAGTAAAGGTAAATTGCTTTTTCTGAAAAAACATGCTTACTCCCTGTTAAAAAGTTCCCTTAGCATGTGTTATGAAGAAAAATAACCATTAAATTTGGTAGCCTCCCCAGCTAAGGTAGGCTACCACCCCATTTTAATAATGGCAGATTTCTAATACCTGCCCTGGTTGGTGAAAATTCAACATCATCAAAATAGCTCAAGTTATATATCATTAGAATCAGAATTTAATACTGATTCAACTTTTCAAAAAGACTATATACCCCAAATCAACTGTTTTCAAGATATTTGTGATTTTTTAACTCAATCTTTATATTGTAGCCAGCGACACTACAACAATCAAAAATATCTTGAGAACAGCTGATTTTGAGCACAGTTTCTTTGTAAAGTTTAATCAGCATTAAATGTTGATTCCAACAATATATAATTTGACCGGTCTGTGGCGGGTATCAGAAACCTGCCATTATGAAAATTTGCCGGTAGCCTACCTTATCTGCAAAGACTACCAAGTTTAATGGTTATTTTTCTTCATAACACATTCATAAGCAACTTTTTAGCAGGGAGAAAGCAGAAAAAAAAATTAACTTTCCCCTCTATTAAGAACCACCGATTTACACTACACATGTAAATGTAGCTATAATGGAAGAAATATTCTGATGCACCAAAAAGAACAAATGATGTCCCTTAGGTTGACATGGCATCTGGATACACTACATAAGTGCTTCTCCCATCGGGTGCCAGTATGAAAAGGTTGTCTGGTGATACAACCCTAGAACAACCAATATAAATTTGTCCATGGGAAAAGCATGTATAAGTCAGGTAAAGGCCAGTGATCATGAGATATTGTTCTTGTATCTTGTTAAAATTTGATAACTTTAGTCTGAAAACATTTCTTAGGGTTGCAGAACTTTTTACAAACAAAAGAAAAAAAAAATCAATTTTTTTCCGCCTCTAAAAGTTATTTCGTTTCACTCCAAAAAGCTATTTTAATCCAAAATTAACCTGTGCTGGCCTCAACAGACAAGGAGCTTGGGTCTCACACAAATTTACAGATGAAAACAGAGCCCAACAATCTGAACATTTTGATGAGTAGACAGGAAAAGGAGCCGTTGCTTCATCAAACTTTTATTGGGGACAAGAAATGGGTTCTGTATGTTAACAGAAAGTAGATGAACTAATGGCTCTCCCCAGGTCTACGCCCCCCAAAAATCTAGCTGTGCGTTTGGTGGAATATTACAGGCATAGTCTACTTTGAGATATAGGAACAAGATCAGAACATCATAGCTGATATCTACTGTCGACAATTAAAATGTCTGAACCAAGCTTTAACTGAAAAACATCCAGTGTTAGTCAATAGAATAGGTGTCAATCTGCAGCATGATATCCGGACATCATTCAGCAAGAAAGACTCAGCAGAAGATCAGAGATTTAGACCCAAAAGTTTTATCCTACTCGTGCTATACATGACATTGCTATCATTTGTTCAGATCCTTGGAACATTTTCTAAGTGGTAAAACCGGTCAAAATATTGATGAGGGGATTGAAAATTTGGTTTCAAGATTGACAACTGTGTAAAATAACAATGGTGATTATGTAATTGATTAGGCAATAAATGTTTTCTAATAAAAGATGTTTGCCTTTCCCTAAAATAAAATTGACATTACTTTCGTGTACACCCAATAAAACACCAAGTTTTACGGTTTCAGAGTTGTAATTGTTTCCCATGAACTTTGGTTCAAAAATATTTCCAGAGATGAAAAAAAAACAGTAGGAACACTGAACCAAGGCAAACGTGTGTTACTGACAGAAACAGGATTTATTAAAAAATCAAATCAAACACAAATACAGGCTAACATCCTGAGAGATTGCAATCAGGAGGTTTGGAACAATGTTATAACAGATCTGTTTAGTCACTCAATAGAAACCATTTTGTTGGGCAGTGATCACTAAAAAAAGTAAACTAAACACTCCTCTAAAAAAGTATTATGGGGGGAATTTTGAAAAAAAAAAGAAAGGTTTTTTTCTTTAGACATAATAAGGAGTAAATGTTTAAATTTCCAGCCCTCTAGCACCATTAGTGTTGTATCATACATATATAGACAGCCGGACCAACTTGAAAACTGAAGAAACCTATGTTGACAGTTTTGGTTGACGGTTTCTAATATTATTAAAAAGTGTCATTCATTAGTTTGCAAGACTTTAGCTTGGTATCAGCAAAGTTCCCTCTAAGCTGTGTGTGTACACACATTTTGCAACCAGTGCACCAAGGAAATTAATGTGTTCACAAAAGGTTAGTAACCTAAAATAATGTAGAGTTGATAGAGTTTTGATTTAAACATTTCTAGAAACTTTAGTAATAATAATCAGTGAAGTGACGTGTGTTATTGTTATTAATTTATTTCAACATTACATCTCATAAAAATAAGAAATACTCAATGTTTTATTCAATGGAACAACAAACTGAACAAAGTAGTTCAAGGTATAGAATAACATTTTAACTAATGCAATCATATGTACTATATTAAAACGTGCCACAATACAGTTTCAACGGCCATGACAGATAGGCTTCGCCAAAATTATCTTGAAACAATTTCAAGTTTACAAGCATTCAGTGCTCACATACTTCTGTCACAGGAAAAGAATTTGTAACATAACATTTCTGCACACACTGACTACTGAAAGATTAGAGGATACATTGGTCAGCGGCAACACCACTTTACTAGCAGAAACTGAAACATCGATTCTTACTTTTGTCATGACCAGTTTCTAACGATCAATACTGACATCTTAACATAACTTTTTTTCAACTAGGTTTTTAAATCAGCTTAAATGGTTTGTGAAATGTTTAATAATCTAGAAATCATTGAGTCTTTACTCTTTACTATTATTCAGAATTGATCCAACTTAATGATGGTACAAGTTTAGTGTGGTACCTAAAAAGAAGTGTGGTCCCTTCTACAGAGCTGGTAGTATTGCTTTATTTTCGCATCTCATTCTCCAATGACTGTGGTCCCAAATTACTTACCCCTAACATTGCTGACATTCCTATAGGGTTAGGTTATTTGAGACAATAGTCATTGGAGTCAGTATTGCTGATTTAGCGCATTTGTTTTGGCAGTACAAAAAAGCGTTTAAACATTTTGGCCATTTTTTGGCTACTGTTGGCTATTTTTTAAATTAGCACATTTTGGCAGTCTAACTAGTGCAAAACTATTTTACTTGGCAACACTGATTGGAGTATGAGATGCAAGGATAAAGCAATACCACTAGCTTCTGTAGGAGGAACCACACTTTTTAACTTGTACCCTAATGATAACGCAATGAAAGAAGAACACTCAGTTATCATTTCTCAATCTTTAAAGATAAGTAAAAAATGTTTATTGTAAAGAAATATTACTGTGTAAAAAGACTTGATCCTTACTGTATTTTTCATATTTGAACAATAGGAGGGGGAAGAACAATACAACTGTTATATACTTGAAACTTTTTTGGCAGCAGTTAATTGCGTCATCAAGCCAACTTCAGTTTAGTTGGGATGGGTTTAAACTAATAAAAAAAAAAATGGTAGTTAAATCTGATATGTCCGATATCAGAATAAAGATTATTTTTTAAAAATTTTGATAATCTTGGATGTGACTGTCTTTTCACTTAGGCTGTTCCATGTGTTTGCTACTCTTGCCGAGAGGAAATTCTTTCTAACACCAGTGAATTTGTAGTTTATGGCTGTGTCCTCTGGTTTTACTGCAGATAGATGAAGTCAGCATTTTCTTATCAGGGCATTTGGAGAAATGAACGTTAGTATCCGCTCTATTGTTATGCAAGACAATAATATTATTCACTCTTTCAAAATAGGATAGAAAATAGTAATACACATGCATAGAACATGTTCAGTGGTATAATGCTATTGGAATTGCATTATCCTACTTTGTTTGGGAAGGGGAATGGCGATCCCTCATTTAGCTGTAGAGGCTTGCTTTGCTCACCGGATCACTACACTTGCTAGTGCAGGCATCCCTGTGTTCCCTCACAAAAAAAGGTATTTTCTCACTACAATTTGGAAGTCACTTTTATTCCAAGATCCAAGAAGGGAAATTGTAAAACAGAAAATTTGTAACTGTAGCGAAGAAGTCAACACATGTACATATTTTGTTTCGTTTGCACCAATTGCGAAAGAATTTTTACATCCGGGTGTGATACTCATCTTGGTGATGCCCGTATGTTATGACCAGCTGGTGTAACATCCAGGTACATGACTGATTCCCATTATGATAAAAAGGCTGTTGCAGAGAAAGAAGAAATCTCTGCTGGCTACAGTAGTAGAATGATCGGGGTGCGATAATTGCAGTGTTGTTATTATGCTTGTTCCTTGCGGATTGTGTTCTGGTGTTGTGCTCAGCACGTTCCTTGGGAACATGTTGGAATCTTGTGACGAACAAAATAACTTATCTGTGTTGTCCCGTTTTGAACAGTGACATTAGACTACAGAAATAAAATGTGGTTAAACTAAGAATAAAAATAACTTTGAATACATAATCAAAAGTAGAGAAAAAGTCACCTTATAAACAAACTTATGCATGGTCACAAGACCTGGCCTACTTCACCATTAACAATCTTGATATCATTTGAGTTTATGCCATTTAAAGAAAAAGTCTTGAAAAATCTCTAAGATTTTACAAAACTGTAAAAGGAAACTGCCACAATATGTTGCAAGCTAACAGATCCCCAAAGACTGTTAAACAGTTCAATCTGTATATAACTACTGTTTCGTAAAAAGTAAATAATAATTCATTATTGTCGGCATTGAATTAACAACACAGCAATAGACTATCCACATATTTTAGATTTTCAGTTATTTGTTTGTTATTTGATACAAATGTGTGGGGAATTGAAAAGAATGAATTTGATTATTTTTTTAAAGATTTAATCGAAGTTTGCATTCAAAATCAGTAATGTATTTTGAGTTTATAAATTGAAAAGAAAAAAAAAAAGAAAAAAAAAAACGAAATACCAAAGAATTTTTAACATGAAAATTTAAAAACTAATCAGTTAAGATACAGTCAGACTGATTATAACAATTATTTTGACTTGTTGACAATCATTTGAGGCAGTGGTTCCCAACCTGGGGTCCACAAAAGTATTACAGGGGTCCATGAGCTTGTTGAGTGGGCAGACCTGGGGTCCATGGGAAAATTCATTTAAATAAAAAGGAGGTCCTTGGTAATGAAAACATTGGGAACCTCTCATCTAAGGAGTTATGTCACTGGATGTTGAATATGGGAGAGTGAAACATTTCTTTAAATGACTTCTTCCTGTTGATACATCAGTGGGTAAAGAGGTGAGAGGCAAAAGGTATACAGTACAAATCCATTACTAACGAAACTGAATGACTGAGGCGGGGAAAAAAAGTAAGGGTTGGATGAAGACATTTACATGAAAATTATAATAAGGAAACAAGGTGTGCAGTCTACCACAGAATCTGTAGTCTATCAAGACCCGATAACTAAGTGGGGGTCACTAGCAAGGGACACATGACTTGTATGTTCCAACTAAGCATTTCTTTTTGATTAAAACTTGAAACAAATTCCAAGTGTACACCACTAGCAAGGGACACATGACTTGTACATTTCAAACCTGACCAGACTCTCCTGATTACTAAGACGGATAAAATTTGTATCAAAAGTTCATCTACATTTCAAGCCGAAAACATCAGTCTTTACAATTTTACCCTCTACAACACTGTTAAAAGATTTCTACAGAAGTGTCATCTTGACGGAAAAAGATGTGGTTGCATTTGTATGTGAAAACAATCTTCTGAACTCATCATGAGAAGCAGAACCTTGTCATTGATGTGGTAGTGATTTTGTTTATAACCTGATCACTAACAGATTTTATAACACAAAAATGTTCCAGTATGTCATAATTATTATTATTATTATTCAACATCTTTATGTTTTGTTTATATGCTAATCATTAATAAATTCTATAGCACAATTTCTTTTTATCATCCTGCAGTGTAAATATCCCCTGTAGCAGAACGCTATAGCAGAAATGGCCCGGTAGACTGCACACTATAGCAGAAATGGCTCAGTGGAC
The DNA here is from genome assembly GCA_006491835.1 of Architeuthis dux. NCBI lineage: Eukaryota > Metazoa > Mollusca > Cephalopoda > Oegopsida > Architeuthidae > Architeuthis > Architeuthis dux. The sequence goes on from VCCN01005798.1 coordinate 2,468,185, forward strand.
CGCACGCTAGAGCAGAAATGGCCCAGTGGACCGCACGCTAGAGCAGAAATGGCCGAGTGGACCGCACAATATAGCAGAAATGGCCCAGTGGACCGCACGATATAGCAGAAATGACACAGTAGACTGCACGCTATAGCAGAAATGGCCCAGTGGACCGCATGCTAGAGCAGAAATGGCCCAGTGGGCCGCACGCTAGAGCAGAAACGGCCCAGTGGGCCGCACGCTAGAGTAGAAACGGCCCAGTGGACCGCACACTAAAGCAGAAACAGCCCAGTGGACCGCACGCTATAGCAGAAATGGCCCAGTAGACCGCATGCTATAGTAGCACCAAATTAGGTTTAGGATGAGCACACTGGTCTTTTTGATTGTGACTTCAAGATTTAAATGAAAATTCTACACTTCATCATTCATGTTTACTTATTTCACTAATAAGAACAGACACTACATTTGAAATGTTCTGAACACTCATCTTTTCATAAGGTTGGAGTGTACTGTCTACATTTCTTTCCAGCTTTATTCTGTCTGTAAGCTTTTAAGATTGATTTAATAGCAATTTTATGTCAAGATGGGATTGTTTCTATTGAATATTACTCCAAAATCAAAATCGCAAACATCTATAATTCACCACATGATATATTCATTAATAGAAGCATTAATGTTATTAATGCTTACGCAATTAATTATTCGTAGGCAAATTGATTTGAATCATGTTGTACATGATTCGAATAACCATTAAGTGGTGGATATTAAGTTATCACGACAAATTAACAGTAATGTCTCAGTTGTTAATTTGAATCACAGCAGTTCAAGAAGTTCGATTGGTCGTACTTGTCCAATTGAGCAGACCGAACAGAAATGTGGTCACACAAATTGAGAGCACATTAATCCTGTGCCCATTTCACTGATGTCTTCGATAATATTATTTTACATATTTCTCAATGGTACAGTACGCCTTAAATTAAAGTTTTTGATCTGCTTGTTTGTACAGGTATACCTGGATTAGTGCAGTTGATTTGTTCCAAAACTTTCTGTACTGTTCAAACGTGCACCGTTCAAGGTCTTATTATAATCTGATGTGGTTTTTCTTTCTCCAGCTTATACTTACATTAATTTGTACAGCAATACCTTAACCATACTACATCAAAACCCTCACTAATCAAGGTATTCCTGTATTTAAATAATTTACATTGTTTTTTTGATTGTTTTACAATTAAAATAAATGAAATTGTTTTTCACAATGGTACATTATGCCTTAACATTTTTTTTCTGCTTGTTTGTATATAAATAATTTGAATTGTTTAGTATTTAAATAATTTAAATTATTTGTTTGATTTGTTTTTACTGCTTGGAATTCTTTTTAAATAAAATGACTTTTAAAATCAGTAGAATGTGAACAGAATTAATCTGCTCTTTTTCTATGACTAGTTCACATGTTTTTGTGACATCATCCACATTCCTGTTCGGACCACTCAATTGGACAAGTACCTTAAATTTGGCAATAACAGCAAATGAATGTGGACATTAAAATCAAACGTTCATTAATTGTAACTGAATTTATCTACATTTGAAAAATTTGCATTAGAACCTATGAACTGAAAGAAATACAAAAAAACCCATTAACAAGTCGTATCAAACAGTTATTGCTAAAAAGATTAATGTGTAGTATCTGTTCTCATGCCAACGAAACACAGCATTAACTTCCCATTTTCAATTTTAAATGTTATGATTGTATTT
>VCCN01005798.1:2480728-2491147 GCA_006491835.1 Architeuthis dux
ACACACACACACACACAGTATTAGCCAATAATCAGAAGACAATGGAAAATTGTCTGGAAGAAATGCCTCGTCTTCTATAATGATTCTCACAATAGTTACCTTTGTGAATTGAAAATTGTCATACTAACTTTGGCTAGCTGCATCAATCACACTATTTCTGGCAGCTGTGGTTACTCATAAGCTGACATTAATACGAGTAATTCCCTGCAAATTAGCCAGCTTGAAATTCAAATTACATAGCATTTGAGAAATGAGAGAGAGACGCTGTTCTACTGAGGTGGGCTTCATTATACAGAGTGTCCCAAAAGTAACACCAAATTGTCCCAACAGTAATACCAGTTCTAAGGGTAGTAACTTTTTAAGGTAATAGTGTTCCAAAAATTACTAGTAAAATTGAAGACTCTAATTAATCGGATGAGCGAAATGGTAAAAAGATTTCTCGTCCAATTAATTGGCAAGAATCTTCAATTTTACTTGTAATTATTGGTGTACTGGCATGCTGAACATAACATTAAATAGTTGCTTCCCTTAGAAGTGGCATTACTGTTGGGATAAATTGGGCATTACTTTTGGGACACCCTGTATATTGCCTAGTATTATACTATTATTCTGCTTGTTTTTATGCTTTCTGATTATTATTCAATCTTTCTCTTCTCCCATCTTTGCACTGTAATGAACAAGGGCAAGAATGGAAGATGGCGCTTATGCTTGAATGGGAGGAAAAGAACTTAACCTTCATTATAACTGTCATTCATTCATTCATTACTCCTCCATCGCAAGTCTGAAAAACTAAGTTATAGTACTAGTAGACCACATGAATATAGACAGATAGCAAAAGCAATCAATAATATATTAGTTTCATTTGTCTTTGCATGTTAATATAGATACATGATATATAGGTAATAAATTACTTTCACAAAATTATATACTTTAATTGCAGAAATATATACGGAGAGTAATGATGATATCTTAGTTGTCAACACCTGTGGAATTTCCACAGGTCCAGCTGGTTAATATTATAGGACTAATGGTATGCTTTTAGTATCTAGTAGATTCTTAAAATCATTATTGCAAAGTGGAAGAGAATTAGAATGCCCATATTGGTAAATTAAATAAGGTATATAAAAAATGTACCATATTTTTAAGAATCTAATTTTCTTTTTTTTTGTGCGAGTTTTAAGTTTTGTATAGAAATATTTAACTTTGTTTAGTGTATCAAATATATATATATATGTTTGTTGTATGGATGTGAGGGAATCCGACATAATGATGGATATGGTTAGACACATTGTCTAATCATATCCACCATATATATTATATATGGCGGAACAGAAACACCTGACACTTTTTAAAATATTTTTTCTTCCGTTACAGGTTGAGTTCACTGGTGGCCTCTTGATGATCGAACAGTACATTGCTTGGAGTTTAGTCAGCAAGGATCATTGGTTGGTACAACAGCATGCTTTGCAGTAGAAACGTTTATCAAAACAGTAATTGACACAGTAAGACAGTGTTCCCTAAACGTTCACTGTGTAGCTGTTACAGAATTTGTATTGACCCATACAAGTACTACTGCAAAACACACTGCTGTACCAACCAACGATCCATGTTGACTAAACTCCAAGCAGTGTACTGTTCGATTATCAAGAAGCCACCAATGAACTCAACCTGTAATGAAAGAAACAACATTTTAAAAAGTGTCAGGTGTTTCTGCTCCACCCCATATAACTTTCCTGCTTTCAATTGCAGTTTTACAGTGTATGATATATCATTAATCTCATTATTTCTTATAAGCTGAAACACACAAACTCTTATTGACTAAGATTATTTTTCCCAATCACCAATTTAATAATAATGTAGTGTTTTACCATCCATTATGTTGTGCTGAAAAATACTTGAAAACTAGAGAGCGCATACCTCTGCCAACACAATACGCTAACTCAACTGAAAAAAATTCCTGTATCTGCCTCAAAATTTAATTACTTTAGTCCATGGCCCACCCTTCCACAGAATTTCATACAGAACCTTTGGAGATATCATGTGGACAGACAAATGGCAAGACAAGGGGTAATACATATGCCTCTCAATTTGAGTATATGTATGTACAGCAATACATTGAATAGTGCGGTTTATTCATTCCAAAATTTGTCCGCACTGTTAAAAGCCGCTCTGTTCAAGATCTTATAATTTAATGCAGCTTATACTTAGTTACATTAATTTGTACAGCAATACCTTAACTGTACTATATCAAAACCTGCACTATTCAAGGTATTGCTGTATAGAGAATGTAGATGTGTGTACAATTTATTATGTGGCACTAAACATTATTTCCTTTTGCACTGAGAAAATCAAAGTATGTATCCTTGCTCCCATCTTAAAGGAAGGCATAGGTAAATGTATACTAGAGAAATAGGATGATAGATATTTAGATAAACATTAATTACAAGGAAGTTGAACATTTCTATGACTAGTTATTACCCGTGAAAAAATACAGATGACTTTTTTAAAAGAAACTATACATACTGGAGTAAAAGTAAAGCGCTCCGTCTCTTAAAAGATGCATGCATCAGCTTAGTGATCCTTGCAAGTTTCAAGTCTGGTTGAGACCAGGACTTTATTCCTACAAGTTTTTATGACCAACCCCTTGGCAGGATGCAAGTCCACCAAAGGGATCCCTCCACCCAAATCACAGTTTTGAGTGTACTCAATTAGCTGCTGACTAATGAAGAGTTTTCCGCACTCTTCGCTCATACCGAGAATCGAACCCAGGACCTTCTGCCTGTGAGGCAAACATGCTAACCATTACACCATCTGAGCAGACATTACATACTGGAGGCTGTAATGTATTTAGTAAAGATTTCTACCCATGTTTGTGTGGAGTTCAAGCGTTTTCTTTACATTTTCCTACTTTAAGATTGAATGCTTCACTACTTCAAAGCTGTTAATAGTGTAAATCAGGGGTCGGCAAACTTTATTGGTGGTGAGCCAGATTAGAAATGTTTTTATTGATTATTAATTCATTTGTAGCCACTGTAAAAAAAGACGTTTGCTCTATTTTTTCGATACTAAATTTCATTGTTTGCTAACCAAAAAATAGATAAAGATAACAGAATCTTTGTATATATTGTCATATATTCAATAAAGTCAGTGAGTCAGATGAAATGAGGTGGTGGGCCATAATTTGCCAACCCCTGGTGTAAGTAGATGTTTACATCTTATCAATTTCATCGGAGGTTTTATTAAAAAGTGACTGAACTCGTTTAAGTGTAAGAGTTCCACTTACAAGGTAACAATTTTGCTGATAAAAATATCTCCTACCCATCATTTGAAATGAGCAAGAGTCCATTGTTATGGACAGGGAAACAAACAGAAAAAGTCACACTGTTCATTACAATAGATAGATTCCAAATGGTTACAAAGCAGAAGAGAAGGAAAACCAAGCCAAAAACCACATAGCATAGAACTACAATGGTTACAGCCAAATTGCGTTGGATACACCAGTTCTCATACAATCATTGAAGTTAAGCAACGTCAAGCCTAGATGGGTGACCAACTCGGTATACCAGGGGCTGGAAATTATGTAGAGAGCCTCTTGTGACAATCCTGTTAATCCTACTAGGAGGAGAATGGATCTCTACACTTTGCTCAATAATACAAACCAACTGACTGGCCTGGCTGCGAGTGACAAGAAATGGATGAACATAACTACAATAAAGCAGTAATGGTCTTTGACAAGTGGCAGCCAAGAAATTCCTGGTCTATTTTTCTTCCTTTCCAATAGAAATCTAAGTCAGCGACAGGTAGATTAATGGCCATAATTTTCACCTGCCTTGCTCCTCTTATTAATAACATGTCAGAAGGAACATAGCCCACCAAATGAATGTTATGCTGTCATAAGAATGATGAGGGTCAATGACATGTACAAGTTCAAAAATTAATTTTTCAAGCATTTGAGTCTCCAAGTTACTGCCTTGCTCTGTGTGGCTTCAAAGTTTTATTACACCCAATTGGACTGGAGTTTGGTCTGAAAAAATCAAACTACCATTATAGATTCTATCATTTGATGTTTTCTAGGTGATGCTAGTCAAGAATAAAGGGTGTTCAATAACATCTACTATCACTCCTATTCTTTTGTATGACCGAATACAACATCTTCTCCAAGAGTATATCCTTTCTGTCGAGATTTCTCATATCAGATGTCTTTAAATCTTAGAATAATAGTATTTTAATTCAGAAATCATAGTTCCTTGTACCGTGTATGGATACCAAGAGGTCAAAGCAAAATTCTTCACTCATTTCTCCAAGTGCTCATTCCAAAGGTGCATGTTTGGTGTATTGAGCAGCCTGTCATAATAGTCAATGTAAAATAATTTTCAGTCCGTTGTACGAAACTACGGCTCCAAAGTATTTCGGTTATTTCTCTTCAGTGTTGTCAACTTAGATGTTTTATATCTAAATTTAGATCTATTGCCAATTTAGATATTTTATATTTAAATTTAGATCTATAATTGTTAGATAAAAGATCGATAATTTGTAATTTTTTTTATTAGATTTCTCGAGAACCGCTGATCCAAAAACCTTCAAACCCAACACTGCACTGCCTTGTGTGCTGACTAATATACCTGGTGAATGTCAACTTCGTACAATGGCCAGTTGTTGAGTAATCTCAGTGCATACACACACCCACAGATTTCTTCAATTGCAATTAGATGGAATGAGGTATGACCACAGAAAAATAATAGTAATTTATAAATAAAAATAAAACACAGGCTGTCTTGATTTCATGCCAATTTGATTTATGCCGATTTACAATAACATTTTTGGCAATTCAGGTGAGGAGTTCAATAACATCTATCACTCCTATTCTTCTATATGACCAAATAGAACATCTTCTCCAAGAATATAACCTTTCTAATTAAGAAATATGTAAATATCAACAATTTCAGTAGAGCTGATAATTTTCTTATCAATTAAGTTATTTATTTATTTTATATATTAAAATAACAAAGTAATATTATATGTATTAGTAAAAACTTATAACATGCTTATATAATGGATTCATTTTGTGCTGATTTCACTTACGCTGCCTCCTCTAAAAACACATCTCGGCATAAAATCAGGGCAGCCTGTATTAAATTTATCTAAAACCCTAAGTTACTTTCTTTTTTTTCAATAAAGAAAATTTAAATACTAGCAGATAATTTCAGTGGAAATGTCAAAAATTTCATTAAGAGCTGTTTAGTAATATAATCTTGATTTATTTTTTTATTAGATGAAGCATTGTCAACCATTATTAATTTCTGACTAGTATTTCTTTTATCTTAATTTTAGTTGCTTTTCATTACAACCACTCAGACCATCAATCTATAGCAGTGAGTATCAAAAAATAAAGAATAAGTTTTGGTAGCTCAGTCAGTAGAGCAGTGCAATACATAAGCAGGTTTCCCGTGGTAAATGGGAAACAAATTTCAGTACTGCCTAGAGCTTATTCTTTATTTCTGATTTGTGCTGTTAACTCGCTGCCAATATGTAAAATATTTTCAATGAGCTATACTTTTTGTTGAGTTTATAAGTTTTCTTTATTACTAAAGTCATCTGTATTATTACAGTTATCTCTCAATATAGTGCAGTTTGCGATATAAGGTGGGTGGGTCATGGACCTCAACATTTTTGCCTATATTATCGTCCACTCATCCAGAAAACTGTGAATAAAAACAGAATTTCATCAAAAGACTTAATATGACTAAATTATTAAATTTCTTCAATTTGCAATCAATTAACATATAATTACATGGTGTTTTACATGAAAACAACACCTTCATTCACCGGTAAACTTGTTTTAGTACTAGTAATTGATTTTTGATTATCCGCAGTTCAGTTATAACGCTGTTGTCTTTCTCGGACCAAAACATCCATGTTATAAAGGGGGATTACTGTATACACTTTGCAGTTGACCAAATAAAAGCATTATTGGCATTTGTTCATAAATACAAACACAATGATTGACTATCATAAACATAAGATTGACTGGTTCACTGATCTGTACATAAAATCTACTCTAATAATGAACAGAGTGATTTGCTTGGTTCGCTGGTCTTAACAGTGGACTCTTCCACAGGGTGGTTAAAACTTTGCTGAAGAAAATACTTCCTACCTACCGTTTTAAACTATGCACTCTTCCTGATGAACGAATTCAGTATTTCTTTTTTATATAACAAAAACAAAAAACATCTCAATATAAATATATCCGTAAATTTTTTTCCACTGCTATTAACGAATAGATCATATGAAAGAAAAAAATGCTTCAGGACACACATTGTTATGTATGATCAACAAGCTAATCTTGCTGGCCTTTGTTAGTGGGTTCGTTCCTCATCGGATCTCCCAGTATAGATGGTCTGATACCAACTCATGCTAAGTTGATATAATGAGCAGTGCAATCCTTTTTGTTTTTGTGTCCATAACACAGGACTCTTCCACTGGGGGGTAAACATTTTGTTGATAAAAATACCTCCTACCCACCATTTGAAACTATGGACTCTTCAACTGAAACAAATTCAGTATTATTTTTTCACGGGTATTAACTAGTATAGATATAATGGAACTAGTGCCTGTCTGAATCAAGCTCTGAAACTTACCATCTCCAGACATGTGTACATAATTGAAGAAGACACATATATTATGTATACTATTGTTCAAACTGGATATTTACCATTGGGACTGAGAATTAAATATACCAGCTTCTATTTACCATGAAATTTCATTATTTTCCACTGAAAAAAAAAATAGATGCCAACAAAATTGGAAGAGGCATAATGTATCCACTCTTGGGTTATTGCTCATATATTCCCAGGGTTTTATTTTTATGAACAGAAATATATGAAGTGCAGCACCCATACTCGATACCTCAAGGTTTAAGAGAGAAGATCACCAGGTAATTATGTGCTAATCTAATGGGTTCAAGGCCAGATCCCTGTAGCACCCAGTGAGGATCAAAGTTACTAGAAATGACAAGATTTAGCATACTAACTATTGCTCTCTGATAGGCGTAAAACTAAGGTCAAATACACAAGGTAAGATTGAGTTGAACTTCTGTAGGTTGACTCCAATAAGTGAGGGAAGCTACAGAATGGAATGTTCCTATCATAGTAAGTAAGTAGTGCCCTTATGCTAGCTGTGGCTTCAGCCGTCCCTGCTTGGGTTCCACATATCACATGCCTATTTGTCCATAGAATATCCCCAAAAGTTCTCAATTTTCTGGAATGGGAGGGCCATGTGTTAACAATGAATTGATTCAATTTTGGGGTGGATCCAAGAATGTCTTTTTCAATTAAGAGTTTTTTTTTCATTCATTAAAACATTCCAAAAATTGAAAAAACTGGAACGCACAGTTACTTCCCCTGCAGTATATGAACTGATTTTCATTCAGCTTTTAGTAAGTGGTTGGCAAAGGTATGAGTGTTTTCTAGTTGTAAAATAGGTTCTTTATGAAAAAGAAGGTGGTTGTTTGGTTCTAAGTCAATTATCTAGAAGCAAACATTATTCAGTAGTTGGTATTTATTTATTCAGAGTGTACAGTCATTCATTTTGCTGAATTTATACCTGGTATGTTTTGAAGACATTTTAAAATTAGTGAATCACAGAGTAGTGGAGGTGTGGGGAGGCCAAGCGGGTAAGGGCACAGAGAATGGACTCGGTTCATATATTGCAAACAGACCGAGTAAGTAGGAATCTGATATGTGGTGCTCAAGCAGGGATGGCTGAATCTGTAGCCAGTATAAGGGTGCTACTTACTTTTACAGAGTAGTGTTTGTACGGTTTGGATGATTAATCCCAAACATTGAATTAAAGTTTATATTTCAATCTATATGATAAGTTGGTGTGATTATTCTGGTATCAAGGAAACAGATTTAAAAACGTGTGAGTTTGACACCGTGCTGGAGTACAGTATTCAAGTGACAAGAGTCTCAAGTACCATCTAAAATACAGTCATGCGTCGCGTAGGACATTGTGATATTAGGACATAATGTGATTTGAACGTTGTGTGAATGCCATATTACATATGCACTTAGCAAAGTTATATGTCCAGTAACTGCATTGACTAAATAGCCAAGATGCTATATGCATACATTACTGTGTTTCAGCTAATATATCTGGCAAACGTAATATATCAGTTTGTACAATACTGTATACATGATAATAATAAGTTATTGCTGCTATCAATAGCACTGGTTTTGCTGTGTTTGGGAGCCATGATGGAGTTCACAGTAATGTTTTTGATTGAAAATTAAACAGAGGGATCACGCAACAGCACACAAAGAGAAGCTGTAATATTATATGCCTTGTAGCGCAATTGCTTTGTTTACAGTGGCATGAGAATCACGTGTTGTGTTTGCTGGTTATGTCCCGTTCTCCGATTGGAATTTGTTAACTTCATTATAACCTTATGAGATCACAGACTTATATACAGAAGGATGTTAAGCGATGCATGACTGTACTTGGTTGGTAAGGTTCATTAAGTGCACTCACTAGGATGCCCAAGTAGTGGAAATAACCACAGTACCAATTTGTGTAATAATGAGCAGATATTACTCCATCACTAAGACAAAGCACTTGAAGATACAGTTTAGTGATAGAATATTGGCCTGAAAGCCAAGATCTGAAGAGAATCTATTGCTTAGTTTGTGAAGATTATTAATAAGGACCTATATATTGCATTACAGTGACATATATTCTAAGGATCAACTTTTAATATTGTAGCTAATACTTTAATATAACGTAATTAAAATTAGAAAAAATTATGAAGAGTTGTTTGTTTGTAGAGAAATTTATATTCAATCTAAAATATTCATCTGAAACTAGAAATACGTGATATGTAATGTTTGTTGAAATCTAAGTAAAGTATGTATTAATTTTTAATACGGTTTCGATGTAGTGAAGGACACTTTTTAGGCACTGTACTTTTGAAAAATCTTTGCACCATATTTTAGGAAAAAGACCAAAGTTTTGTAAAAAAAAAAGAAAAGAAAGAAAAACAGATTTCCATAAGTCCATACATAAATACATTCTATTTAGCTTTTAAATAAATAATCCCATTATTTCTAGCCTAATAGTCTATATAGAAAGTTTAATTTCTAAATCAGTGTATATAAATCAAATATATTTATACTCCCTGATATTAGTTGTAGCGGACATTGTTTAAAGGCACCTATCTCTCTGGCAGCGTGTGCTCGAATCCCACCACTGGTCGTTATTTTGCACTTACTTATTTGGGAAAAACAGTGCAAACTCAGAAGTCTAACGTTTAAATGTAAAAGATTTGGCTTTTTGCCAAAATGGCTAAAAGATTAGAAATTTTTTTTTATGTGCTTCCGATCAATAAGTCATTTAATTCTTATGGAAATTTGTCAGTTTTGAGGAAAATTAATTATTTTTAAAAACAGTCATAGAAAAAAGATTTTAAAATTAGTTTTTTCCTACCCAGGAACCAAAGATATGACTTTTTTTTTCTATGACATTGTTATTCATTACTGTATGACTTTCTTCCCAAGACTTTTTTCCAGTCACCGTGAGTGTTAGAATTCACATATAAAACGCAATGTGTAGAACATTTCAAAGCACTAAATTAGCATGGGCGTGCTTAAACATTTTGGCCATTTTTTGTATCATTTTTGTGTTTTTTTTGGCAATCTTAAAAAGATTTAGCACTTTTTAGCAACACTGAACACTTCTACTCACAGCCCCCTGAACATAATGGATGACACCCGCCCTACTCACTGTACCCTGGCAATGGGCCTGCTGCTGCTACTACTACTGCCGCTAAGAATTATCAGTTTTCTCTAATCCTGTCCAAGAATACTGGAACAAAGACAAAGATTGGTTTCTTCTTTCTGGGCCAAATTGGATTTGTGTGTTAAAAATCATATTCTGTTTGCAGCCAGTAATGTATTTGTTAAATATGTAATCTTTAAATGGGTTTTATTGTTGATATGGTTGACTTTGGGTTTTGAAGGCATCTTGAAGCAAATCTTTTATTGCCTTTAGCTACCATGTCAAACCAAAGCAGCTGTGCATTGAAAAAAAGCCTGAAAGTCAGACCACAGATGCACTAGTTCCTTTCTTGTGTGAAGATCTATCAAGGGCAGTGTTGCCAATTTTATTTTTAAATTTACATCTAAAATTGAGTCAAAACACATCTTGAAACATGAAATATATTACATATTAAAATTAAATGTGACTTTAATCTTCAACATTTATTTTATTAAAGATCAATTAAATAGCAATTCCTTACATTTAGACACAACCAAAAACATCTAGATTTGGATGAAAAACATCTAAATGTAAGGGATGTAACTCAGCAACATCTAAATTGGCAAAGCTGAGCAAGGGACGTAATTAACATTTCGGTATGTCAGTCAG
>VCCN01005798.1:2532206-2542591 GCA_006491835.1 Architeuthis dux
TCATTCTGTCGGATTCCCTCACATCCACACTATAAACAATTCATTATATGCATGTGATATTTTTGCAATTTATTATATGCATGTGATAATTCATATTTTTTTTTAAATGGGTAGCACAATAGAGAGTATAACGATAAAAAGAATGAGTAGCATTGAAAGTGTTAATTGAATTACAGCAGTGGATGGTCATAAGTGGCAGACGAGATAACTCCTAATTAGTGTAATCTTTATTAAAAAGACCAAATAAGTCAATACTGATATGTCTCACAAATACTAATTGCTGGAGAAAATGTTAAACTCGCATGAGAACAGAAGTAAAGAGTGTAATGCAGAATTGACAAAATTATGTAATCTACTGTTAACTCAATACGAAATATGATATTTTAAGTCCCTTAAATCTGCTTGTAAGTAAAACTGTTATTAACGATTCTGTTATTCCACTTTTAACACTGGTAGCAAAACGTAGTTATACCGGCAATATGAATGATAATTCAAATACGTGTTCTTCGTCCAAGTGACCTCCAAAGCTCAACAACGAATCATCATAAGAATGTTGGGAAAAAAAGACATTTATTCAGAGAAAACAGACTGATCTTCCTAAGAGTAAGCAGGATTTGGCGGTTCATGTCATTAAATGAGAACACAAGAGCTGCATCTTCGGAAATCAGTATCAAGGATTTAGAAAAAGATACAGGTATGGAAACCATTATTGAAAAATTAGATGATTTAATTTTTGCTAGATAAGGGTAGACATCAGTTTGTTGCCTTTAATAATTTATATAATCTGCGTAGGACTGCTGACATGGACATGAAAGATTTTTTTAATTGATTTTGATCACACCTACCTTAAGTTTACTCAAGAGAATATGACATTTCCAGACCCAGTGTTGGCATTTATGCTCCTTTCATCAGTGAATCTTCCAGAAAAAGATGTATACTTGGTAATGTCAGCATTGAAAGATATAACTTTCAAAGATATGAAAGTTACCATTATGCATATTTTTAGACATTCAATTGGTTCTTTGAATATTAATGGGTGTACTCTCAACCAGAAATAAAAATGGAACCAATATTTAGTGGAAGAAAATGATTCAAGTGAAACACTTCATACAAATAGATTTAAAAATGGACCTCCATATACACGAGGCAGTAGCATTCAACATGGATATGGCTACAGAAACACAAATGTGAATACAAATTTCAGACAAAGACAGCAAAAGAGCAGAAAATTAAACCCCACTAATTATGACGGGCAAATATCTAAATGTGTGATATTCTAAGTTCCATTGAGCTCGTGATTGCCCTCATGCCTATGAAAAAAATTGACCAACATAGTAAATCAAATGAGAATTCTGAAAGTGTGCAATTGTCATCATTCATGAGATATGCAAGCAAAGAAAATGAACATAATAAATTACAATCTCTAGCTAAATACTGTGCAGTAGTAGACACTGGTTGTTCTACTACAGTTTGTAGTAAGAAATGGCTTCAAGACTACATTGAGCGATTACAAACAAATTATGATCACTGAAAAGCCTACTGATTTAACTTTTACATTTGGTGATGGTGTGACTATGAAATCCATTAAGAAATTGACTCTCCATGTTGGGTTGGTAACTTAAAAGCAGAAATAACTACTGATGTGGTGGACTGTAACATTCCTCTGCTGTTAAGCAAATATTCAATGAAATTAATTCTGTATTGGAGCAATATAAAATTTGTGTTAAATTTAAGAAACACACTCCTAGACCTGTTGTCAGTCTTCCTATGACAACTACATTTAATGAAACTGTAGATTTGGACCTGAAAATATTGGGCAGAAGTTATTTTCTTGTGAATGTAGATCTGGCAACTCGTTTTTGTGCAGCAACTGTGATTAATAACGAACTGGCTTTTACTATTATCAAAGGTTTTTTTTTCAGGTTGGGTAACAACTTTTGGTGTTCCCAAAACACTTCTTTCTAACAATTGTTGTGAATTCAACAACAGTGAGATGCAGGAACTGGGCAAAGCTTTTAACATTATGGTGATAACAACAGCAGCAGAAAGTCCTTGGAGCAACAGTGTATGTGAAAGACTTAATGCAGTTATTAGTAACTTAGTAAGCAAGATTATTACAGATACAGTGTGATTTGGAGTTAGATCTGGCTTGGGCTGTTTCTGCTAACAATGCACTTGTTAATAACTCTGGATTTCCCCCAAATCAGTTGGTTTTTGGTTATAACCCAGCTGTTCCAGATATCTTCAATAGTGATCCTCCCGCATTGGAACCTGTTACTGCGTCTAATATAGTGAGAAAAAAATGTAAATGTGTTGCACTCTGCCCCGCAATAATTTTTAAAGCTTGAATCTGACGAGAGAATCAGAAGAGCACCGAGAAGTATATCCACAATAATAATGTGGAAGATTTTTATAATGGAGATATATTTGTGGGTTTGTTTTAGCATGAGAGCAGTATTACTTGAAATATATATTTTACAAGAGGGACAGTCATGAATGGCATGGGTCAGGTGTTGTAATTGGATGGGATGAAAAGCGAATATTGGTGTGGCATGGTGGTATCTACGTTCATTGTGTTCACTCATGTTGGCTGATAAAGATACCAAATCTTAAATGCAAAGGGAGCAATTCACAAGTACATGATCAAGGACAACATAATGATGATAGTAGAAATCATTATCCCCTGCTGAATATGAAGACAACGCGGAAGAGGCTTGTGGTGGTACTAATGATAGCAATGATAATGGAACTGATGATGACACGATAATGTAGTTCAAGTTGAAGTAGATGGCAATGAAGAACTGTCAAAGGAAAATAAAGTGACAGCTGGACAATGTTTTCAAGGAATAAACTGATACTGGTGAATATATTTCTGGCAAGATATTGAGTAGAGCTTGGAAAGCTACTGGCAAATATAGACACTGTTATAATATTAAATATTATTCCGATGGTAGTTCTGGTTGGATTGATTTTAGTAAATTCGGTGCATGGAAAGTGAAGAAGAAATGCCAGTGTTGTTCAACTCAGATGAAGTGATGGCTGCAAAGAAAAATGAATTTAAAAACTGGATGGTATATTCGATGAAGTAGAGAATCTAGGTCAGAATGCAATATCTGTAAGATGGGTTGTGACTGAAAAAGTAAAAGATGGTGTAGTTATGACAAAAGCCAGGCTTATAGCAAGAGGAAGATACAACCAATATCTGCAAAGATTCTCCAACTTGTTCCAGAGAAGCAGTTCGTATAACACTTTCCTTGGATTCTTCTAACCAGTGGATATGTCACATTGTAGATGTAAAAGCTGCATATTTGCAAGGTGACAAAATTGAACAAGAAATTTACCTCCGACCACCACCTGAATTTTTTAATGGAAACTAAATAAAACTGTGTACGGGTTATGTGATGCAGCTAGAGCATGTTACATAGGAGTCATAAATAAATTACGGTCCCTTTCTGTGAAAATGTGTCCTTTAGATAATTCTCCATTTTCATTCTACAACAACGGCAAGTTTGAGAGAATAATTTGTATTTATGTGGATGATTTTTTTCTGGGGTGGTACCAATGTGTTTGAAAAGTGGGTAAAGATCTACATGCGTTAACTAAGTTAAAAAAGAGAAATCTTTTTTTCAGCAGTAATTTCTTTGTTTTTAATCCGTTAGACCCTAACAATCTTCCCGGGATTTTTTAGTTTTCAGAAAAAATGATTTTTACGAGGGGGGTTCTATTTACAATGTAACTGTATGGTAAACAGGACTGTTACTTTCAGTCCGTTGTATGGAAGTGAGGCTTCAAGGTATTTGGTTACTTCCGTTCGTGAGGCGTCTTTGATATTTAATGACAATTTTGCTGTGCTTTCATTAAAGTTTTTTTTTCTAGGAAGATTGTTAGGTTCTAACGGATTAAAAGCACAAAAAAATTGTTTCTATTTTTTTTTCGACTTGGTTAACAGATGTAGATCTTTACCAAAAAGTGTATTATTGATAAGTTGAGAAACATGTTCTTAATTGGAAGCTATACATCAACATCTTTTATATATGTGGGCCTTAACATTGTCTCTACAAATGACAGTTTGACAGTGGACCAACTTCAATATGCATCATCCTTATCACCTGTTGCTATCAATCATCAATGAGCAGATCAGAAAACTAGCAAACTATCAAAGCTACAGGTCTTTGATTGGTCAACTAAATTGGTTAGCTACAAACATCAGACCCAATATTGCTTTTGGCAGTTGTCATTTGAATGTTTCCTACAACAGAGCTACTATAGATGACCTTTTGAAATTGAATAAAGTAATCAATAGTGTGACCTATGATAGCCTGAAGTTGTTTTTTCCAAGAATACAAAATATAAAATCTTGTTCCCTTGAGTGCTTCTCTGATGTAGCCTTTTCCCAACCTCCCTGATGGAAGTTCTCAAAGGAGTTTTATAATTTGTTTGAGCGACTGAAAATCAATGTTGTCCTATCTACTGGCAATCAAGGAAAATAAGAAGGGTGGTTAAGTCAACCTTGGCTGCAGAAACTGTGGCATTGCTTGACTTGAGGCTGCTGTTTATATTGCCAGTATCATTAAGGAAGTGTCAAGTTGTCCTGACAATAGACAATAAAAGTCCTATGGAGGCATTGTATTCTTCATGAAATGTAGAAGATAAAAGGTTGCAAATAGATGTGACAGTGATTAAAGATACACAAAGGAGAGATAAATAGTGTAACTTGGGTGGCCACATCTCAACAGATTGCTGATTGCTTAACCAAAAGACGGGTATTCACAGAAAAATTAAGAGCTGCTGTCAGTGGGGATAAACAGTAGATCTGTTAATTTTGTAAATATAAGTACTATTCTTTAAAAAAAAATAAGTTGAGATCTACAATTGCAAGCAGATCATCAGGCAAAGTTATGTAATACAGGTACACCACTGATTTTCTGGCACCCTAGGTTCCAGAACCATGCTGGCTTATCCATTTTGCTAGACAAATAAACTTCACATAATAATTCAATAATACACCTCTGACCCACTAATTATGCGCATCTCATATCTTTAAAGCATTAGGACTGTTAGAAACATAAACTAAACAAACATTAAGGTATATGCCCACATATAATTCAACCTTTTAAGCATAAAGAATTATCCCTAATGGATCATATTAGCCTGTTTAGACCCTATGAACTTGACAGTCTGATGGACGTAGTGCTGCCTTATTTTGGAAAGTCAACTGATCTGGCAAATATTGGACTATACTTGAATTAAACCTTAGTTTTGGGGCTGTCATATACAGTAAATATGAATTAAAGGGTTAAATGCAATATATTGATATAAATGATACAGTTTATTAATGTAACTGAAATAGATACAGGTATATTAATTAAACAAATTCAAATATCATATACAGTTGATGAGCCAATAGCATACGTCTCCTACAGCTTCAATACTAAAACACTGTGGTGGAGTTTTCTCATCACGTCTACCTTTTCTTGCATTGATATAGACTGGTTTTGGCACTTTACATCACCACTGATACCTGCACTTTGCTTGGAAGCCATTACTAGGCGTAAATGCAAGCAAATTAAGATAGGAATTTTACAAAATAGATGGAGCAGTAACAATTAAAAGAAGGCTCTACACACAACACCACCTATAGCAACTCAGTGAACTAGTGTGAGAGCCGCGATAAATTCAAGTTTCCACTCGTAATTTTGTCTGGATTAAAAGAGGTGCCAGACTATCAATTACTGAAAAATCAGTAGTGTACTTGTTCTACCATTGCAAGCAGGCCATTAGGCCTAAGGCAACAGCCCCCATGCCAAGTTTTTTAAAAATTCTTTATTAACTTGTAAATACTGAACATTTATTTGTGCTTTTGATGAAAAAAAAGTGTGTGTATTCACATCCAATAGTAATAAACATCGAAAATTAATAACCATATTTGCTGGCTTATAAGATGCGTGGCTTACAAGAGTATTTGGTGGACTATTGCTCAAGACAACTCATCCAAGTTCCCATATTTGTCTATTTCGAGCTTTGGTAGACAGCCTCCTAGTTATAATCCCAGTGCATTAGTGCAGTGTAACATTCACATTTTTTAAAATTATTATTTAAATGTGCATCTTACAGACCAGCAAATACAGTATTTGGTAGATTAAAATGTGTGTATATCATTTAATGACACTTCAAACCCACCAACAAATAATTTGAGTCACTACAAAGTTATGAACTTTAAAATTATTAGTCCTATGATAAAACTTTGGCAAACTGTTTGATAAAGAGCATCCTAAAGGGATGCTGACAAGGTTTTGATCATTAAATCTAATTCTCTTCAGTTAATAAATACAGTGAAATATTATTTAAGCAGATCAATAAGCTGCAAACATTAACTTCACCTTACAATGAATGGATGGAAGATTTGAATAAACATCTTGGTATAAATCATGAACAGTTGATGAGTGAAGCAGTGATTTCCAAAGTGAATGCCCACCCAGCAAAACCATGTAAAATTTTGGGCAAATCAGTGTAATTCAGGCAAAACCGTGTAAATTTCCATGGCAAATCAAGCCCTCTGCCTCCCTTAAGCAAATAGTTCCCCAAAAAACTACACCTCCCACTTTTCCACCCCTTACAAATTCCCCAGTGTAACCAAAAATAAAAGGAAAAGGGAGTTTTATAAAACGCACTTAACAGCTTTATTTAACCATTTAGAAGGCGCTCTCACACAAAAGGTTAAAAAAAAATGCTCATTGTCAACAACATGGCTTCTACAAGAAATAAAGAATCAAAGATCTACAATTGATTTATTATCTTCTAACAAAAAGATTTGTGTAGCTACTTAATTGTCAATTGGCACCAGATTTAACAGCCTTAGCAAATTAAATGTGGGTGTAAACCCTCTTTTCAGACAGGCACCATTCATGCTAATAATTCAAACAACAATCCTTTTATTTTCAATTTCTCTGCAACTTATCTTAAAGGAAAGGGATTGTTTGTTCGGCATTTCACTTTAACCAAGCATCTAAGTGGGTGTCAATGAGATAAAAATGTGCAGACATGGTGAAGAATCAGTACTAACAATGAAAATGTTGAGATTTAGTTTTTCTTTTTGTGAGTGAGTAAAGGTTTGAAAAAGCAGCCGAGTTTAACAGTGAACAGAAAAAACATAAGAGATTTTTGTTTTCGCAGACAGCAGTGAAACTACTGCGTTATTGTGTAACCAGAGTCAATTTGGCGAACAAAGGAACCATTACTAAATAAATATCTACAACAGAGTGCTTGCAGATTAGTGCAGTTTCACTTTACACTTTGATTTATAAATATTAAAAACTAGAATCTATAAACTTATAAATTATATAAGTTACAAATAAAAAACAAAATTCAAATGAGATCTTTAACCTTTAGCACTTTGCATTTTTTTTTAAAGGGTGCCAAGATTTTGTGCACTTAGTATCTTTGAAAGCCTGTAACTTGTGTGTCTGTTCATGTATGACTAAAATTAACATTAATATTCTTAATATTCCCAATTTGAAATAAAGGGGGTCTTATATTCCATCAAATAAGGTAAATTTAAGAGTTGTTGGCAGCACAGCATATTTACTACACGATGGTATTGGTGGTAAGGATTTAGTTTTCATTCATTTATCAGTTTCAGATATCTTCAGTAATGAACCATCATTTGGAGCATGTGTGTACATCAGGACTTGTCTTATGAATCAAACTCAACTCCAACAGAATTTGTTTTTCAATTATTCAACTGATGTATAAAATCACACAGAACTTTGTAGTCTTTAGTCATTGTTCTTATCAAGGAAAAATAAAGTCAACTCCAGAGTAGCAGTTTGACAAAAACTGAACATAGATAAAATGCATAAGTAAATTGATTAGTAAACATTCAATATAAACTTGTAGAAGATCCAGAAAAACCTGTTCTGACATCAACTATTTGTAAATCTAAATGTTCTCAGGCAAAAAAAGAAAAAAAGAAGAAAAAGAACTATTATTCCAAGGAACATAATAAGACTTGTTGCCTTTGCAATACATACATTTTTTGAAAGCAAAGGAAGGTGTTCATAAACAAGGCTGTTCAACTGGGTCTAGGTATGCCACACTCCATGCTCAGCCTAAATGAAACATACAATATTGGTTGACTTGTAAGGCAAACAACATTAATACATTGTTTTGGATTTGTACAAGCAGATGATTCAAATACCAAAAAGCCTGTTCTCAAGTAAATAAAATAATAGAT
Organism: Architeuthis dux; assembly: GCA_006491835.1. Classification (NCBI taxonomy): domain Eukaryota; kingdom Metazoa; phylum Mollusca; class Cephalopoda; order Oegopsida; family Architeuthidae; genus Architeuthis; species Architeuthis dux. The sequence goes on from VCCN01005798.1 coordinate 2,540,440, forward strand.
CTAATGCAGCTTCCCCCTAATCCAATGGTTCACAAACTGGGGTCCACAAAGGTATTACTGGGGGGTCTGTGAACTTGTTGAGCAGGCAGACTTTTTAAAGCCTGGGGTCTGTGGGAAAATCCATTTAAATAAAAGGGATCCATAGTAATGAAAAGGTTGGGAACCACTGCCCTAATCCATTGAGAAGGCGGCTAGGACAGCCAGGAGGAAAACAGAATAGAACATACTTGTTTGAGAATCTTGAGTAAGTGGTGCCCTTACGCTGGCCACGGCTTCAGCTGTCCCTGCTCGGTCTCCACATATCATATTACAATTTACTCTGCCTGTTTTCGATATGTGAAATAGACTTAGATGTGAATACATATACCTCCTTAGATGTGACAAGCACCTGAAGTGGCGTCACACTTCACCCTGCACTATTTTACACTGAAGGGGTGGGGGTGGATTTATGCCTTTCCCAAGGACAATAGTGTGAAGTGAACACAAAACTGTTTGAGCTGGAGTTCGAAATCAGCTTGCCGAATCCATTCTCCATACAGTTACCCGTTCCACCAGCCTACATCTCCTTTGAGAATTGTAGTAGAAATGGGGAGGGGGAAAACACTGACACAGTTTCGATGCAATGAGTCCAACGGCACATCAATGCTGCAACACTGGAACGATTCCTTCATGGGGCACTTTCTAGCTTAACACCGGTAAGCTATCACAAACACTGAGCCGCTAAACGTAATCCATAGGTCCCGACGTGGCTTCAGGTGGCGTGTCAAAAGCGAACTGTTTTCACTCCCGATAATCGGCAACTTATATCCTACTAAGGAATGATTCAAGTGCCCGTATGCGAAGTGTCTGGCGCAGCAAAACATGAGCGGGGAGCCCGGATGTTCTAACAACGCTGCCACACAAAGTCTCTTCAGCTGTGGCTGGGCAGAGGGCTCAGATTCGATCTTGTGGTCCGCACTGCCATCACAAGAATATTACAAAATAAAAACTAGAAAACACTCCGAGCGCATTACCTCTGCCAATGCCATTGTCACTAAAAACTAAATGAAAATAAGTTCATATATAGCTACGATGCAGGGGAGGTAATTGTGAAAAGATTCTTGGATCCGCCCCAAAATGTAATCAATTCTTCCTTAACCCATGGTGCACCCTTCTACAAAATGACATTGAAAACTTTTGCAGACATACAGAGTGAATACATATATCTCTTTCAACAATGCAAATTCTCTGGTGAAAAATAAGTCATTCTTTTTACCACAAAAAAAATTAGCCTCAAGATTAATAAAGGAAAATCTTAATCGATCATCTACAAATTGATCAATTCTATCCTAGACAATCTGGTTTCAAGATCAGGGTTGCCAGATGTCTTTTGCCACTCATGACCAAATTTCTATGGTCTTGGGACCAAATTAAGTAGTTTCAGTACCAAAATAGTCAAATAACTCAAAATCCATCCATCTGACTAAGCTTGCAGGAAAAATGAATTGAAATACACATTTTTTAAACTATTGTTCATGTACATTTATGTCATATCATACCATTCATGAGTAATACCAAATTTATTGCTTCAGTACCAAATCTTTATTTTCAGAACCAAGTAGCTTTGTTCAGTACCAAATTTGCCCAATTTTTTTTTTTGTCATAAAAAGGTACCAAATAACAACACTGACCCAAATCAGAATCAAAAATTCATAACGCCAGTCAAACTTTTTTGTTTGTTTTGTTCTTGGTGTGTTGCCGCTGAATATTTGTCACCAGCTGGTACTTGTAAGCAGACACTTGTACAAAATAGATAACAAGACTAAGATGCTATCAAGACTGATTAGGATCTTTGGAGACTAATTAACCTCATGCAGCTGGGCTCAACCAGTAGAGTTGTGTCAAAAAGAACAGGTTAGTTTAAACTGACAATCCAGGAATGCCACTTCCTAACACAACAGGCTCTTCTTTCAAAATTGTCTCCAGTCCCCAGTGAAATAATTAAACCTATTCCTCTATTAAAATAAAATAAAAATATCAGAAACAGATAACAGCTGCAGTTTCTTGTCAATATAGCAACCCACCAAGGTTGCCATTTTGTATTTTTCAAAACAAATATTGGGCAACTTTTGTACAGAACAAAGCTACTTGGTTCTGAAAATTTACAAAAATA
>VCCN01005798.1:2542762-2553224 GCA_006491835.1 Architeuthis dux
TATCTAGCAACACTGCAATGTGGATGACCGGACTCTTTTTGTAGGGTCAAGAGTACTTTCTGGAATTATTTGGATGGTCATAAGGGTCCATTGGCCAAAATTTCAGGCTTGAGCACATTTATAAAGGGCAAGATTTATCCATTGCTGGATACCAAATCCTTTATTGCGAATGTCACTTCTTTATCTTGGTAACAAGATTAACATTGAGAACCACTGAGAATAATCTGTAATCTAGTCATCAGGTAAGTTTTTATGTACTACAAGTTCTTAAAAAATAAAACCAGATTCATTTCACATGTACATTGAAGAATTTCCAAGGGTTTAACTGAAAAGTAAAAACATGTTTTAATTTGTCCCTCAAATTTCCATCGCCCCCAATTACTTTTGCATGCTTTTTTTTCAAAATACTCTAAGTAGATTAACTAATTTTCGTCAAATCCTATATTTCTATTAGGGCTACTTTTATTTTTGGATGATTTTTAATTATAGAATTAAAATTTTTCTGTTGGGATAACAAAAGTTGACAAAATAAAGTCTAAAACCTAAAGCAGGTTTTAGACTTTTTGTCAATTTTTGTTAGGATGACCAAAAATGACAAAACCTGATATTACCCACAATGACAAAAGAATATTTCCAGCATCAATACACTGTCCTATGACGGGCAACACTTTAATATTGTTATAATGATTAAATTGGATCTGAATCAAGTAGAGCCATCTTGTAGGTGCTGCCCCTATATTTTACATCCCAATGTTAAGTGTAAACTATACAAGTGGTACAAATACCTTCTTTTCAATAGAAATTGCTCTGAGCAGTTCTAAGAGGTTGATTCTTTAAAGAGTAATATTGGCAATAGGATTGGTCTCATTTCAAACCTTAGGGATGATCTCAATCTTGGGTAAATATTTGTCACTATTTGGACATTTGTATACTTGTAAAAGCAGAAATAGGCCAAGTTGGATGTCAGTGCTAACACCACCCATGACCTGGAAGGTGGCCAGAAAGATTCACACATGAAAATTCCCCACATGAAAAATTGCACATGAAAAAAGTCCACATAGAAAATTATTTTTGTTGAGTCTAGATAAGGCACAACATAAATTCAGATTGATATTTCGGAAACCAAAAGCTTTTTTAAAAAAAAACCATTCTTTTTACATAGGTATTTGAGAAAATATGTTTAACCATTTTTAACGAGTTGCAATGGAAAGGAAATAAATCGTATTCTAAGAATGGTTCCATGAAAGATGCTCGACACCAAAATTATTTTTCCATTTATGTAAACAAAATATTCATCAGAAATTAACTCAATAATGAAATTAAACGCTTGTCTTTTGTTCTTTATCAGATGGCCCACCATGAATTCATCGAGGTTCTGGTTCAAAATACTGTAAACTAACAAATCCATGGTGCACAATCAAGAAAGGGACAAAAGACAGATGTTTAATTCAATAATTGCGTTAATTTTTTTATACTTTTTAATAAAAAAAACCCCAACTTTTTGGAACCCTTGTATGTGTTTCCAATTTCTATATCTTTTACCTAAATACCTTTCACATTTCTTGTATGCATAAAAGCATTACATTCAATAGGTGCTCTCTGACGTGCATATTCAGTTTATAGGGACCTCCCGCACAGAGAAATTAAATCAGTTAAAACTATATTTGAAACCATTTCCAGAGATGTAGAAATTGATCTGAATCGGGGATATACAATGTAATAAAACTACAATATTTTTTTTTGTTTGGAAAATTTGTAGTTGCTTTTTTTTTAAAAAAGATATATTGTAGTCTTTAAGATTGTGCAAATAAAAAATAAATAAATGCTCAATAAATAATTTTTTAAAGATTTCTTTTCAGAAACTTAATTTATGTATAAAAGTTTTTAAATATTTAAAAAATCTTTACTCTCCATGAATAATTAAAAAAAAAGAAACTGTTTTATTTATTGAGAAATGTAAAGTTGAACAAAATCTAATGTTCCAGAATTTTTAATATGATTAAATCAATTTTTTATTATATACAAAGCGAAGCAAATATGTGATATCGTCTTAGAATTAATTTTCAAAGCTTTGCTAGCGAAGTATTAGCGACATAAGAACTTGCAGAACATCTGCAACATCTACAATAAAGAAACTTTGAACATGCTAGGCAGGACACCTCATCAAATGAAGTTTACCTAGGTAAAGGATCTAATTACCCTAATTGGGTATCAAATAACCTTTACTGAAGATAATTTTAAATTTTGATTACCTCCATAAAAAAATAGAAAAAGGGTTAGCAAATTTAGGCCTTATCTAAAGGTGTGGGCTTTTTCCTGTGGGCTTTTATCATGTGAGCATTTTTCATGGAACCGACCTGGAGATGCCAACACCAGGAAGCGAAGGGAGCCATCAAAACTAAAAATAGTTCCCAATTTTGAAACAATCTCCATCAGCAATCATTTTTATTTTTCCAGTGTTTTATGTGCCCAACAAAAGGTTAGATGCCAATATATAACTTGCTTGGCATGAAAATACTCCAAGATGGTCAGAAAACTTAGGGTATGTAAGAAAAATATAGCTGAAAGGCATCTCAACATCAATGCCCTTTGTTAATATCTACCAAAGTCCAAGAGAAAATGATTTAAAAAAAACATTTTATCCACAGGGATGTTTATTTTCATTGATGAGAAATCTATCTGATCAATACTCACCATAGTTTATTGGAGTTCAGCTCGAAATATTAAATCACAAGAAAATCATTGCCAAGTGAGTCTAACAATAGTGCAATACTAGATATGTAAGGTTTGGTTAGTCACTCAATAGAAACTGTCACGTGACCAAGGTATTTTGGCAGCCTGCTGTGTTGGGTTGATCAATTCAAAAATTGGAAAAAAGGTGATCAATGAATAAGTTACTTCTCTCGCCGGGTGGTGATCACTAAAAAATCAAGTTTGAACACTGCTGGACATAAACTAAGGGGCCAATTTAGTATAAACTTACATTGCAAATTGAAACCCCCACTAAAAACCTATTTTGTGGGGGAATTTTCGAAAAAACAAAAGAAAACATTTTCAGCCCTCCAGATTGGTGCGGCCTGTATGCACGATAGCCAGCCCCACTTAAAAATTGAAAAAACCTATGTTAAGCAATTTAAGCAAGCTCTAGCACTAATTATGATGCAATATTGTTCATTGCACAATATCATATATATTAATAACAAGGCAATCAACTTATTAAACACAGAATTGCTTACATTATCAATACTATTATCAGAAAAAATAAATGAATAATAAAACCATGAAAATGCTCATGGTGGGGGGATACTGCTCAAGGTTCAAATTGCAAAAAATACCATTTTTAAAAAGTTTGCTAAAAACTCGTCATTTTAGAATAGAAATTTGCCTATCTACACATTAAAGTTCATCAAAATACAATGTATTTAACCCACTTAAAATATCCAAGAATAGTGGAATACCAGTAAAATAAATCTTCATTGATATATCAGATGACTTCACTGATTTCCATGATTTAGCAAGAATTCCAATATAAAATAAACTAAAATAGCCCATTATAATAAAAAGATTAAATTTTATCTTTCAACCCAAGCATTAATCTCTTTTATATCAAACTTGTCCAAACCAATTTTTCATCTACATGTTTTAATCTAATAAAATTACAACAGTAAAATCTTATTTTATGTTTTATATATGGCATATGGCACAAACAAAATCTTTCAGTATTAGCAAGTTTGGTTTAAAAGTTAGATTATCCCTTGAAAGGTTTGCTATTTTATGCCAAGTGTTTGGCTATTGATATAAACTCTGTAGAAAGCTGCCTTTTGTGGCTTTTAAGCGGAATGTCAAGTCACTTCCTAATTGATGGAATTTGTATTATAATTATTTGCTTCTTTTTTTTATAAAGAACTGTAATTAGCAGTTAATTGACTTGCAGTGATCTTGGATAGACTTTTTTTTGTTAATTTATACTTGATTAAATTAATTACGCAGAAACTAGTCCCCCGATCAGACTGGAAATTGCTTTAATCTCAAAGTTTGAGCATTTTAACCATATTGCGCTAACAAAGTTTGATATGCCGTTTTTTTGCACTGTTATGGTAACAAACCCACAAACAAAAACTGGAACATTATAACAAATTACATTGAAAATGGATATCAGACTAGAGTAAACAACTATCTCATTTAATTGCTGGTGGATTACTTGAAAAAGGTTTTGATATCTACAATGTATATAAGCGTATAAGCACGTATATAGGACGATCATTTAATTAAAAAAGAAATATTACACTGTGTCTAATGCACTGGCATTATGACTAGGGGCCCATATACTGAAGCTCAATGAGGACAATTATGGGGCTTGAGTGAGTTGCAGTGAGCAGTAGTCCTCCAAATATCCTTGTAAACCATTTGTCTTATATTCCAGCATATACGGTACACGATTCATTCTTTTGACAAAAATATCAATACTGGCTTGTTAGAAAACTAGGATATTTGGAACACTAGTTAGGGTTAAGAATGAAACAGTCTTTGGCAGGTTTCTTCAAAGTACGGGTCCCAAGTTCACAATAAATAAATGAAGAGTAAGTGAGAAAAATATTGGTGACAATGAAATAATTAAGATTTGAAATAAGAAATGTATCTAAGAATCTTATGACCGTTATCATCAATAATTTATTTGTTAAACTATTGAATCATAACGGCAATAATACCCATGGCACAGTTGAAAATCGACAACAGAGATTTAATGAGAGAGATAGAGAGAGAGAGAGAACATTTTATGTATGCCTATATGCATCATACTGGTAAGAAAATTATTAATCATATGTTTCTATTCATGCAAAATGAGGGTGCTAGTACTATACATTTGTACATGATATATGTCATTGGGTTGTGAGGTTATCACATGAAATTAAACTAAGAAAAAGTATGTTTCAAGAACACTGGTCTATGGTGCTTGTCTAAAAGGCAAATGTTGGTAATTGATTTCATGTTTGTTGAATGAAGGCCAAGGCACAACATATTGTTGTGAAGACAAGTATATCAAAATAAATACAGAGGCTAAATCTTGGAAGATGTAATAACATAATGGTGTCAAGTCTCACAGCCATACAAATGGAGGAATAATGGAATATGAATGACTTGCTTCCAAAATAAATTACTGCCCCCAAGCTAAAGCTCAAAACAATGGTTTACAGACTATTTTTTTTTAGATGTGCTAGCATCTATAGTGACAATCACATCACTGACAGACATATTGAAATGTCGCTCACTGTTGCCAATTTAGAAATGCAAGTTACGTCCCTTTCTCAGTTGCCAATTTAGATGATTTAGATTGCTATTTAGATGATTTCTAAGAAAAATAGGCAATATTTTTATTTAATTTATAGTAATAAAATAAATTTTTAATAAATTTAGTAATATCTCAATAAAATAAATGTTGAAGATTAAAGTTATATTTAATTCATTAAGAATATGTAATATATTTCCTAGATTTTGGAGATTCTAGATGTTTCAAGACTCAATTTTAGATGTAAAACGGAAAATAAAGTTGGCAACACAGCCCTTGCTAGATCGTCACACGAGAAAAGAACTAGCACATATATGTCCGAGTTTCAGGCTTGTTCTATATTGGAACATCCATCGTGTTTACAGTACAGTGGTTTTCTTTCCTTATTTTATCCTTTTAGAAAAGAAAAAAATTTTATACTTGGGGTTTTAGGCTATGATATGATCACTGTCAACATTTTCATCAAATGCATTTACTTTTGCAAGTCTTTGTTGAAGAGGCAATGAGAAGACACACTTTAGCAAAAAGGCCTTGACAATCAGCATCTAAATTTATCATATGCTTTGGTGTAGGACTCAATATTTTCTTGACATATATGACAAGTAAGTCACCTGACCAATGTTATTCTTGGGGCTTAGGACAGGGTTCTTCAAACTTTTTCGATCACAACCCAGTTTAATTTCATGCAACAACCTCACGACCCACCGATGAATATCATGTACAAATGCCTAGTACTAGCAACCTCATCTTGCATAAACAGAAATGTAATATGATATAACATTTTCTTACCAGTATGATACAGGCATACATACACATATGACAAAGTTAAAAAATAGATTATTAGATATATTTATATTTCAAATCTTAATTATCTCATTGTCACCAATATTTGTTTTCACTTACTCTTTATTTATTCATTTATTTATTGTGAACTTGCAACCCAGTAATGGGTCAGGACTCGTACTTTGAAGAACCCTGGTTCAGACTATCATATGATAATTGTCAACATTTTCATCACATGCATTTACTTAATTTTTTATTATACAACTCATGAAATAATCATCTATTATCTTTACATATTGGCTTATCTATAGCATCATGATATGATTATGAAGCCTATGACATCTGCTCAACTGTCCAATTGTGAAACATCTGCATGTGACCGGCCAATGTGGAGAAGAATTTACCATCATGGAATGAAGAAATTTGAGAACAAACACAGATCAGATGCAGAAGCCAAACGAGAAACATGCAAGCAGCGACAAGAACAAATGCACAACCTGACCATCACTGGACAATTTCCATGCATTGTGCGTGGGAGATATGCCTTTCAAAGATTGGACTTCAAAACCATCAAAGAAAACGTTCTGATCTCCTTCTCGGCAGCAAGAATTATCGATGATGTTGATGTTGACATCAGGTTTAATTAAATAACTCTAGACATAACTGAGGTTAAGCTGATGAATTTTATCCATCCACTGTAAATTAGCTATTTATGTTTCTGAGTTTTTTTAAACACTTATGGCAATTACTGATCTGAAATGGTTAAATCATTGAAATGGGGAGGAAAAAAACCTAGAAGTTAAATAAACCATAAATATGAGAAAACTACCCAGTGGTTAGATCAATGAATTTGACGCCACAAAAATCACAGGGTTCAATTCATGTTCATTAATTATGCGTCCGGTTGAGTTTATTACCTAGTTTCAACCCAAAGCTGTCAGAAATACTAAATCCCTTCGTGATAAGAAAAGTATGTAAAACTATGATTATGTAAAGTTCAGAAGGCAAAACAAATTCATTCAATGAAAGTCTGACAGTTATTTTCAGAAGCTTTCAGCCATTTTGGCCTTTGGCCATGGACAAAAGTGACTGCTTATGGCAGCTTTGGAATTGAAAAGGGTGGGAAAAAAACCCATCAGTTTTCAATTTCTGGCCCATTGTAATGATTTAATACTTACTTTCCATTGTCAGTCAGATTTATTGAATTTCTCTGAAGCTGATAACATTAGGCTCTAAGCAGAGAATAAATAACCAGTAAAAATGGATATTGTTACTGTCAGTTATATATTATATATACTAAAAACTTGCTAAATAATTGACTGTATCCTGAGCCACAAATTAAAGTTCATTTTATTTACAATGAAATCTTCCAGTGTAGTAAACTCACAGCCAAATAATTATTTCCTAAAATAATTTACATTTAATTCATAAATGTAATAATTATTGAATTGATAGTCTTCAAAAAGAAAAAAAATCTGCACATTTTCACCATCGTTATTGGCAGCTCAGTCTTGGGAGACCATGCCTGCTGTGCAGTTAAATGCAAGAGTAGCAGCCCCTGTTGCACTTAGTGTAGATGTACAGAGACGTCTGGGTTGCAAGGTTGCTGTTGTATGCTTCCTCTGGTCCCTCATCTCTGCTCACATCTACATCTGCAATGTCCATATAAGGACAGTTTGACGCCAGGTATCTAGATCCTCATTCTCTAGCTGTCTGGAGAGATATAGCAGGCCTTCAGGTCTCTCTTGAGAATATTCTAAGAGTTAATAAAAGTTTAAAGTTGTAAAATGTCTGGTTTTGGAAAGAGATAAAAGGCAAAGATTAAAAACTTCTGGGATATTGTGCAAAATCTATGCCCATTGTGAATGTGTTTTAGTTCTGAACTGTTTCATGCCAGGAGTTGCAACCACCTCCAGCCAAACCTTTTCATGTTTTCTTTCTCTGAAATAAGACAATTAACAGCAGGCGAAGAAATTCTTGTAGCCCTCAGATTAATTCTCTTCCACTTGGCTAATTCCCACCCTGCAAGCTAAACACACTAATATGGTTTGTGTGAAATAATTTCTGCCATGGTCGATATGTGGTCAAACTGACAGCCAAGCAGAACGTTTTTTATTCTTCTGTTTGTATTCTTCATATTCTCTTGAAAGTACACAAACACCTTGTTCAGGAATTGGACAAAAAAGATGGCAGACAGTAATAAAAAAAATAAAAAATAAATAAATAGAAAGCCAATAACACCTCACAACCTGTGAGATCTAATTGGATGTGAAATATCAGAAGAGCTCTAAAAGAGATTTTTTAAAAAAAATGTAGTTCATTCCTTTGATAACCCTCACCCCTTCTCTTGACAAATATTTGGCTGACAGCCACAGCTATAGCACACTGAAAACAGACACTTATAATGGTTACTAAAGCAGTAGGAAGTTATTGTTTATTCCTGTAGACCAGGGCTTCTCAAAGTAAGGGTCGAGACCCCTCGAGAAGTCGCACAAAGATTATTGGGGGGAGTGGGGGTAGCAGAAATATTTTAAAATCTTTCTTTTTACCACTTAGATTCATAGACTGCTTGTAACCGCTGTGAATTGAATTAGAGAAAAAATGTTTAATTTATGAAAAAAGTGCAGGGGAAGTAACTTTATTCGGGAATTACTTTTTGAATTCTCTAGATTGAATTTAAGAGTTAAAGAATAATTATGTAACTAGGTTTTTTTCATTATCTCTATACAAACGTACTTTTGTTTATGGTAAAATAGCTTGATGCTATTCACTAATATTTGAAAAATAAATCTTGTTTTTGTTACATTTTAGTAATTTATTTTTAAAAAGTAATTTTTTTTCATAATAGACACTGTAAAACTTATTATAGATTATAATTTGCAAATTATTTGTTATTTGTTTCTATAAATTAGATTAGGTCTATAACAATGAGTGAGGGATTGCAAATAATTTGCCCCATCAAGGGGGGGTAAATGAAAAATGTTTGAGAAGCCCTGCTGTAGACTCTTTGTGGAGCATAGGGCCATAACCACTGTTGTAGTTTCAGTAGCAAGTAAATATTTACAGGGTGGAGTTGCTAGCCCCATGGCCAATCCTCCTTTACCCAGGCTTGGAACCAGCTATGGTGACTGCCAAGCTGTAGGTTTTTTCTCTGTCAGAGTAACCTTCTCTTAGATATATTTCCTTACAGGGCTAGAGGGCTCCAGCTGCCCTGATATTTACCAATAGCTGGAAGGAGAAGTGGATTCATGCCTTTTCCAAGGCAGAAACTTCAGTAAGAAGCCTTGTAAGTAATTGAAAGAGACAGTTTGAGGGCAGTTTAATACTTTGGAAGACTAAGTAGGTGGAAACATGACTTACAGTCTCATCATAGGAATTAACCAACAGTGGATGAAAAGTGTTTTAGACAGGATAATTAATCCAATTTTGTAGTAAAAACTAGAATAATGAGAAATTAAATTAAAAGTAAAAGAACATATATATATATTACAGTAAGATTGTAAAACTAGTGATTTCTATCGAAAATAATTTTACGACAGTAACTATTTCTGAAGGAGAAAAAAGTGGGGAAAGAGAGCCTAGACATGAAGGAATAAATAATTCCCCTGGAAGAGGTCAGAAAGGAAAAAAACAGAAAATTCTCTTATCGTTGACAGGGAGACACATAACTTGATAATTTGATGCCTTCACAATTCCAACCTTGGTCTCAGCAAGTAACTTTAAGTGACTGGGTATCAGTAGTTTAAGGTAACGAAGTAGAAACTTCCTGTCCCAGGAAATGGTTTTATCCAGGTGCGAACTGAGCGCCATTTCTATAACGAAACTCGGACGAACGACTGTCTATAAAATTGAACATCTCTCCTCAGCGTCTCATATAAAAAGGCTTGGAAATTGTAATTTTGTGGCCTTTTTGGGCACTTCCGTTTGTCCTGCGCAGAGCGCTATTCATGTACCTGCAACCCTGAAATCTATAAGTACGAAATCACATGCACAATAACTTTTTTCCGTCACATGACAGCTTCGAGAAATCTCTGCACTCCCCCTCGAGGTGAGTAACCATTTATTTTTCATGAAATCCCTAGTTTCACAATATATATATATATATGAATAAATACACTGAGGGCTCAGAAACAACACTTGGAGCAGAGCTTCATTAAGGAGAGGTGTTGCACTACTCGAAGCTCCCTAATGCACTTCAAGAATGAGTAACATGCTGGTAACTATTTATTCAAGGGCCAATACATTTAGCTCAATACTTTTTAACACACTGCTTTTGTTTAACCAGTTCTCTGCATGCACCCCAGGGACCTTGCATTTTCCCCACAGGCATGTCCTATTTCTCACCATATACTGTAAGCAGGGCCTGATTAACCTATACCAGGGCCCCTAGGC
>VCCN01005798.1:2590129-2610535 GCA_006491835.1 Architeuthis dux
TTTTTACTTCTTATAAAAAGAATATGAAAATAACTAAGTAGTTTATGGCAGTGCCATGAAACTGAAGTCTTTAATTCCATTCTTCTTCCCCATCTCTTAATCTCCTGGTACTTGCACATTCTGGGCTACTTTATTCATCTCATAAGGTTATGGCCTTGAGAAAAGTGCAACAATCCCCCCCCCCCACCAAGTGAAAGAAATTTTTAAAAAATAAAATCAACAAATTCTGTAGAGAACAACTTTTTTCTTTTATCCCTCTGTGACGGTTAGATGCAGGTTTCTATCCCTTGTGTCACTAACTCGTGAGCGCTTTATTGAATACTAGATGAACACTGCTCTATCTGGCAGTTTTCAGCTAGTTCCCGAGGGTAGCTGAAAACCCGCCCTATTGATCAGTTTCCAGCTGGTATGTATATGTGTATATGGAATGGAAAGTAAGGGTTCAGTTTAACATTATATTTACATTGTAAATAGAACCATCCCCTTAGAAACCTTTTTTTAAATTCTTTGCGAAAAGTCAAATAGTCCAAGTTCTTCCCCTAGGTCCACTTAGTATGCATAGCAAATTTAATTGAGCTGCACAAATGTTTAAGGTGGGGACACAGTGACAGACAGAGCCAGTTGTTTTATATATAGAAATAAATTAGGCATCATAAAAATCAGGCAAAAAATGTTATTCATGGTTGTTTGAATTCAGCTAAAATGCTAACTTGACTTTTGAATAATACACATGCCTATTACCAAGTATACAGTACAAATGTAGACTCTAGACTATATAGACTCCAACATATTGAGAGTTCATACTTGTTATGAATAAGAAATGGATGATTTTGTATTGACAATACAAAACTATTGCCTTCATTTTACAGAATTAAGATTCAACAAATATTTTTCATATTGAAGTCATCCTTAGTGATTTTTTCTTTGAAACATTAGTTTATCAAAACTTGCTTTTGGTGGCCTTTAATGTCAAATCACTTCCTATTTATATTATAATTATTTGCTTATTCCCCTTATTTTCTTATAAATAACTGCAATTAGCAGTTAATAGACCCAGAGTTATCTCCCTTCAACAGACTTTTCTTGTGGGGGCGGGGGTCAATTTATACTTAACTTACTCAACTGGCTCAACTGAACTGGAAATTGCTTTACTCTCCAAGTTAGAGCATTTTGAACAGTATTGCACTAACAAGAATGGTGCTGTTTTAGTTGTGTTATGGTAAAAAACCCACAAACAAGCATCCAAAAATTGAATCATTATAATATGGATAGTAACAATGGTAGATTTAATTTGACAATGTGAAAAGAAAGATTGAGAAAAGCGTGTTACATCTCAAACATATTTATTATCATGAAGATAAGCCTTTATACATTTTGCCGATGTGAGCAGCTTCATCAGAAGAAGTTTGAACACTGCAGAAAAGTTCACTATCCAAAATGAAATGAAGAATGATATTAAGATTTTTTGTTTCTGGTAAGGTGTAGCTGATACACAGAACCACCTAATCTAAACACCCACACACTACCAGCTCAAAGACCCATACAGTACTTTCAGCCAAAAACCAGGTCACCTGCCTGCCTTCCTTACCAGAAACAAAAAATCTTAATACCATTCATTTTATTTTGACTACCCCAACATAGATAGTTGCAATTTTCTGCAGTGTTCAAACTTCTTCTGATGAAGCTGCTCACAGCGGCAAAATGCATAAAGGCTTATCTTCATGATAATAAATATGTTAGAGACGTAACATGCGTTTCTAATCTTTCTTTTCCACATTGTCAAATTACATCTACTATTCTGTCAGATTCCCTTACATCCACATAAACATAGTAACAATGTAAACCACTCATTCAACACATTATATTGCATAGTTGTATTATCAGAACACACCATGTTTTATTGAGAAAATTGCTATTTTGTTGTAAACTACTTGAGACAAAGTGTTTTGTTTTTCTGATTGTTTCTTTATCAAAATCGAGACTTGGAACAATCACGACTGCTAAGGATAAATTTTCCACACCTTTTGCCCAGTGCCTGGAACTTAGAAAACACTTGTAAAATCTGTGATACTTAAGAGATAAAAAAAATATGAAGGTATTACCAAAAAAGATACACTATTTTACACCTTTTACAAAACACAGAAAATGACAATGCAGAATAGTGCTTCTCAAACAAGTGAATGATTAACCCAAAGGTAAATGAAAAAGTCATTGACATAAAAGTGTTAAGTAAGCTCTTATTGTTTTTTTGTTTTTTTAAATGGAAGTTGAGTTGGAAATTAAAGTATTTTCTAATTTAAAAGGTGAAGAATATTTCTTAAATTTACTATACCTTTTAAGGGAGACCTGATTAACTCACAATTCAGAATGAATTCTCTATAAAATTATACATGAGGGAGAATAAGTTGAAAATGATCAAAAACTGAAGGAAATTTAGTCTCAGGTGAATGAAATTTTGTAATAAAGACTTGGCGGGTGAATGACATTGAAATAGTTTAAGAAGCACTGATGTAGAATACTTACTGCTACCAAGTTAGGAACAACAAAGGTAAATTTGATAGTTTCTAAAAATGACTTGCAAATTTAGCAACTTCTACAATCAGAGAGCATCTTTTCAAGACCAAGAAATTATTTTCAAAGAGACACCATAATTGTTAAATTATTCAGTAAATAGAATCATTTGAATTTGTAAGCTGGCCAAGAGGAAATAATTTGTGAATCTATATTCTTTCTTTAGTATTGCTGAGACAAATCAATTTTTTGGTCAGTTCTTGAAATAAAAATTGGCAGTGAATATAATGATACATATCACAAATGGTGCAGGCCAATATCTACAAGCACAGCTAGAAAAAAAATTGAATTAAAAGAATTACCTAAATGCATATGCAAGGGGTTATGTAATGAAGAACATCAATATAAAGATAAGTACTTGTACCCAAGTATTCATACATTTACATCAACGTATATACAGTACTAGTAATAAGTATTTGAACAAACATACATTTTGCTTCTAATCGTTTGGTTTTGAGAGTTTAAAACAGGAACATTACACAAGAAGCAAATTTTATTGCAATCAACCTAACAAGGCATGCATTTAGTCATGTTTTGTGGTTCTAAATGCTAAATTTCTGGAAAATATTCTTTTTTAATAGAATTAAATTCTTCAATTGAAAAAAAAAGAAAGTTTGTTTATTTTCCTATCCTTCTAAAATCTTGTTCATAATCGATCAAGGAGTTTGAAAAGGTGAACTCACATTGCTATTTGGAAGGTTTGCCAAACTAATGAATTGATTTGGAATCCCCTCTGCTCAAAATCCTTAATGGCCCCTACAATCTTCTTAGGCAATAAAAAAAAAAACCAGATTTTGTGCTTATTCGATTACTCATGAACAGTACTTTTATATAAACAATGTTTTGCATATATAAAAAGTACAGCTCATAAGTATTTGAACAAGCAAAAAATCTGTTCACCATTGAACCTGTAATTGACTTGATTATCCGTGGTTCAGTTATAACGCAGTTGTCTTTCTTGGACCCCAACACCCACGCTATAAAGGGAGACTACTGTAGTAATATTGCATTTGTATCAATCCTAACTCTTTGCTACTACACTTTCTCCTGCCTGTTCATACTTTGTTCCTACAAATCAATAAAATTCTTTGTCTTATTACAGTGTTTCAAAATTTTTCATTTGCCTGAAACTAGTGATTCATATTAAATAAAAAATAAAAGCCCTTTACAATGATAACTGAAAAAAACAAACAAACATATGGATGGGTGAACATGTATAAATGTTTGTACATATAGACAATATATATCTATATACACATAGCAAGTTAGTATGCATACATATTAGAAAGAGAGATTAGAGAAAGATAATGACAAACCAATAAAATTGAGTCCACATGGACAAAAAAGTGTTAATATTAATCTGAGAAAAATCTATATTCACAAATCGTATGATTCAAAAACATCCAAATACACTTTTTTTTTATATATCTCCCTAAGCAAATATCTCCAAATGCATGTTATATCTCTTATAAAATTAGAAAGCACTCAGAGAGCACATACCTCTGTCAATGGCACTGTCACTAAAAACTGAAACAAAATCAGTTCATATATAGCAATGCAGGGGATGTAATTGTAAAGATTCCTGGATACGACCCAAATTCTGCCTTACCCCGTGGTCCACCTTTCCAGAGAATTTCATTTAAATTCGTTGGGAACTTTTGGAGATATTGTGTGGACATACAGCTACGATGCAGGGGAGGTAACTGTAAAAAGAACTTATGTATCCGCCCCAAAGTTTAATCAATTCTTCCTCAGCCCAGGCTTCCACAAAATGTCACTGAAATTCATTGAGAACTTTTGGAGATGTTGTGTGGACAGACACTAGTGAATACATATACCTCTTCCAACTTTGTTGTCATACGTAAATGACAGAAGCTGAAGCAGAAGATCGGTGATTCCGTTGTAGCACTACAAAAATATCTGCAACAGAATCATAGATCAGCAACAACAGCTCAACAGTATCTTGAAGTCACTAGGGATTAGGTCTGATCAGATATGCTTTGAGAAAAATTTTCATAAGGCAAGGAATTCTTAGATTACACTGCTACTTTTTTTTTTATCTGGGTAATAAGTGTTATTTTCTAATTGATTATGTCTAAAAAGTATATTAATAAATATAAAATATTAATTATTCCCTTCAAACTTTGCTTCTGCGACCAGGACAGTGATAATTTGAAATCTACTTATTTTCAACTGGACAACGTCCAAATTTGCACATTTTTAATCACATAAGGTAAGAAAAACAATTACGTATGAATATCACTATCATGGCCACAAAAGCAAAGTTTGAAGGGAATAATAGCCATTTTCTATACTTTTCACACATAAGCAATTAGAAAATAACACTCACTACCCAGGAACAACAATCACGTTGCATGGTTTTATCTAATGAATCACTGACTTCCTTTAGCCTACCATGACTTTTTACCGAAATTCAAAATACACACATACACGTCACACACACATGTACATAAAGGCCGCATACACATACACTTACATATATATGTGTATTTTGTATGAAACGTTGTTCAGTGCTACGTTCCTTTATTGCTTTCCCACCTGACTTCCTTGCAGAGGTTGTTCTTGTGCCTGCCAGCTTGTCTCCAACATGCTGCTTCCTCGACAACCTTGTGATAAATTGCAAGATACGGTCATTATTCAACCTTGCTAAAGGGGGAGTTGACTCCTTCATTTGTCACTGTTGAGATCAACTGATAAATTTCAATTCTAGGTTTGGAGACTTTTTTTAATTAAAAAAAAAAAAAATCATTCTATTTTATTGTATATTTTACCCCTGCCAATGAAGTTGGAAGGGGTATATGTATTCACTCATGTCCATCTGTCCGCACAATATCTCCAAGGGTTCTCATTTTAAATTTTGTAGAAGGGTGGGCAATGGAAGAAGTGATTACATTTTTGGACAGATACATGAATTTTTTACAGTTACCTCCCCAGCAACATAGCTATATGTCCACCTAATATCTTCAAAAGTACTCAATGAATTTCAATGACATTTTCTGGATGGGTAGGCTATTGGTAAATGGGGAATTGATTAAAATTTGATCCAGGAATATTTTTTTACAGTTATCTACCCTGCATTGTAACTATTTGTGAACTCATTTTCATTCAGTTTTTAGTGTCATAGCATTGGAAGAGGTATGCAATCTCCGAGTGCTTTCTAGTTTTTTTTAATTGTTTGATTAAAAATTCAATCAAAAACGTTGTACAGCAATATTAATGTCTCGAAACATACAAAATTGAAGATTAATAATCAATAGTAGCTTCAACAATTAAATATCTTTTTAAGCCAACTAATGTTGTGTGTAGATTTTTCTTACTATGTGTTGTTGGAAAAAAAAATATATATACTTAAAATAGGAGCTCAATACAAATTATTCCCCCATAATTTTTTACCAAGATTTGTTTCTAATCATTGTTTATCCACTTGTTTCCTCTAAAATTTAGAAAAATCTTTTAATCAGAGAGTGTACATGGGCTGGCCCTGGAAATGATAAGTTATGAACCTTGCCAGACTAAGGTTCCGCGAATACAGGCAGTTGCCCAGGGTGCCAAGGTGGCGCCTGTCATGTGTCTGAAACTTTCCAAATACAGAATATATAAATTAAAGAGAATAAAAACAGTCAAAATGAGAAATTTCCCTGATGTGAAATCAGATTTTTCAGGAATATCTGACAGTTAAATACTTTCTGTGGAGGTGAAACTAAGAGAAACAATTGGCAAAGGAAATTCTCATGACCAACGACAAGCTCATTTAATTAATGCATTGTAATTTAAATTATTGATATTTAATATCAATCGATATAGTATAGTACCTATATATATTTATTTTTCTCACAGTAAAACATAAATAAATAAGATAACGCTATACTTTAAAGTGTGCCGAAGATCAGTGGGGCACGCAGAACCCCAGGGTCGGCCCTGATTATTTCATGACAGATCTTTCAACTAAGGGCACAATCAATAAATTGTTGATAATGTTGGCTATTCATCATGAGAGGTTTGAGAGTGATTTTATCTCAAGGCAAATAACATGCCTAGTTCCTGTGTTCTCTCTAAGTTGTGCGGCTGTACGGCCGTGCACAAGAAAAAAATTATGCTGCACACAATAAAAGATTAAATAATAATGAGTAAATAAGAAAAATCAATACACAAAATGAATCATTACTTTTATAATACATAACAAAAATCAATACACCAAATAAATCATTACTTTTGTTAAAAGTAACTGACAAAGGTCAGTTACTTTTGACAAAAAGTTAAAAATTATGCTGTGCAGTAAAATTTTTATGACGCGCATATATTTTGAAAGCTTCAGATAAAGAAAAAAAAAAGTTCAATAATAAAACTATATGGCAGAATATTGAACCAAGGAGATTTTTTTGTACAAGTTATGTATTTTTTGCATGAGAATTATTATCTCACATAATACTTAAATATGTTAGACAATCTTTTATTTTGGCCTAATATACTTATAATTTATATAATAAAAAAAAATTGGGGATTAAATAATAATGAATAATTAATAAAGAAAAATCATTTCTTTCATTATACACTTCAGTAACTGATCTTTGTCTCATGACAAAAAATTTTTTTTTTTTTAAATAAATAAATAAAATCAATGATTGTCTTGTCTGAAAAGTAAAAATATTTTCTGCATGCTCTTCAGTTGCTCATAGGCTTTTTTGGTCCCATGCAGGCCATGAAAAATTAGATGTTCCATTGGTCATAGCTATTTTAAAAAAGAATAGAATTTTTTTACGTTCATGGTTAGATTTTCCTCTAGAGCCAAACTTACATCAGATACCATATTTTCTGTCAGATGAGTGCTGTCCATAGTGAATGAATTCCAAATATTATGAGTTAATTATAGTAACAAGCCTCAATTACGTAGTACAGGTATCCTCCCCGCTTTTCTAAAGTTTGCTTTACACCACCATTTTGCGAGGAAGGCAAAAAGTGAAAATAGTGTTCAGCTTTTGTTTTACAGTGAGCCATTATAAAGGCAGCGCGCACCCTCTTCCGCTCTCTCTCCAGCACCTCAGTCTCCTCTACCTCCTACAACCCCAACTTGCAATGACTTAGCCTAACATAATATCATCCCCGTATTTTGGGATAGGGGAAAACTTAAAAATGTTTCCCATATAAATTAATGGTAATTGCTTCTTTGCTTTACTCCATTTTGGCTTACAAAAGTGTTTTACAGGAATGCTCTGCTTTCGGATAGCGGGGGAAACCAGTAAGAGGCTATTAGGTAAAAATAAAAGTCCAGTCTAGATAGGCTTTTCTGCACTTCTATCTATCAAGTCAAAGGCACAAAATAGAATGATTTAAGATGTGCTCTCTCACTAATAGACCCACAAATCGAAGAACTAGCAGAACAGATTTCACATTGATATGTATATCGGTTACAATAGCAACATTCTTATTTTTTGTAATAAATTGGATTTTCAAATGATGTGTTCTAATGATTTTCGGTTACTTCGTTTGAGTAACAAATATACAGCAGCAGCCGTACAATTATAAAATTAAACTGATTCTTAGTATGAAGCTGTCTGATTATATGTAAAATAAAGTTATTTGAAATTATACTTTGTTGCAGCTTAATAAATGGAAGCGGGATTACTAGTAATCTTATTGACAAAAGTAGGGAAACAAAAAGGTTGGAAACCACTGCTCTAGATATTCTTCTATGTATATTTTTAGAAACATACAAACAGGTATTAAGCATTGAAAACTGGGGAAAATCTGTTATATTATTTTACAATGGTTGATTTTTGGTTAAATCAATGCTTTTTTAAAAACTTTTGAACCAAATTTGGGATGGATACTCATTGGACCTAGGGGAAGGTTTTAAAGTAAAATATATATGACACCACAAGGCCAACTAGAGAGATAACAAAAGAGGAAAGAGATGGTAGTAAAAATCAAAGAGGAAACAAACAATAGATACAATGGTAAAGAGAGTATGAGAGAAAGAGAACATTGCTAGTGGAGTGTCTTTAATTCTTACTGGGCATCCTCATTGTTGTGGACCTGTACCAGACAGAATATTTGACAGCATACAAGACACTCCCTTTTTATTTGTACAATATCCTTCACTCTAGTCCTCCCTCTGATCTGTGTTGATCTTTTTCTATCTCTTAGAGTTATCCCTAGCATTGTTCTTTCCATGGCTCTCTGTGCTATTCTAAGTTGGTTTTCAGCTCGTTTTGTTAACTTCCATGTTTTGCATCCGTAAGCCATGGCTGGTATTATGGCCAGAATTTGGGGAGGAGATAAAAAAAAACTGGGTGATAAATGAGAGGAATTCAGGAAAATGCGTTTTTTTCCTTAAATATCCCCTGCTGAAATGGGGCTCATATGCCGCCATCAAATACAGCATGTTATCAAGGAAAAGAAAAAAAATACTGTGAATGTACGCAAGTTCCATATTCAGTAGTGGATGAATGATTGATAACACTAAGCAAACATTTTGCACATTTTTCTATCTTTTCTTGCAAAGAGAAGCAAAGGGAGAAACACTTTTGTTTGCAAGTTGTCGTAAATGAAAGTCGAGATGTGCGTGTATTATTTCTAATAAAACCATTTCTAGGAGTTACTAGTATGACTAGTTACTGACTGACTATATGTGTATCCAGTAGGCACCATGTATATATAAGTGTTTATCTACATAGATAGGGCATATCCAAATTTAAATATAAACAGACATATGTAGGTGTAGAAATATGTTTGATTGTAAAGGTAACATTTCTTTTTCTCTTTCATGATTGCTAAATGCAATTGGAGAAAATAAGAAAATGATAGAATCTATATATTACTGTTGGTGACAAAACCAATACCAGGTGCATAGTTGCAGTAAGATTGTGAATCTAGGGATTTTGTGAAATCCCTGAATATTTCAGTAATTTAGTGAAATTCCTAGTATCACAGTGTAGTAATGGTTAACAAGCTTGTGATGCTGACCATTACTACTGTGATGAGTCCCGATCCTCATTGGGAGCCCCAATGATGTGGCTTTGTGTCAAACTAAGCTAAACTTAATAAATATCAAGTATATTCTGCTTCAATATTTACAAGGCCACAGCAGTGGGGCACCCAGTGAGGATCGGAACTCATCACAATAGTAATGGTCAGCTTGTTACCATTACTACACTGATTGTGAAACTAGGGATTTCATGAAATTACTGAATATCACAAAATCCCTAGGGATTTCATGAAATCACTATTTTCACAATCTTACTGTAACACATATATCAGTGAGCTTGGAGAATATCAGTGCTGACAAGCTTCAGGCAAGAACATGAAAAGTCAAAAATTTAATTAAAGCACAATGAATCTCTAAGGTTGGAATAATGTCACCAAGTAAAAAGTCATACATAATTTAGACTCATTGCATTCAAGAATTGTACATTTTAGAACAGTATGAGATTTAAAAAAAAAAAAAAAAATTGTAACTGCCTCTGTCCTATAATTGTTGCTACATTTGCATATTTATTCATACACTAAATGTCACAACTATTATGAGACAGGGGTAGTACTTTATTTGCTTTCTGATAAGTTCACAACATTACTTCAATATTCACTCAGGAAATACCAATAGTGTCCAGTGGTTTATAATATAAAGTGCATACTATAATATTGCCCACAAATAATTGTCATTGTAGATTTTTTATTAAGCTTAGTTTAGTCTGGCACAGATCCACACCACTTAGGATGCCCAGTAAGAATTAATGACATTCCACTAGCAATGTTCTGTAAAAAAGCTTTCAAAACACCACTCTGCCCAAGATTACTATTTATTTACTTGTCTTTGAATAGTAGTTATAACCTGAATATCAAACAAAACAAAATACCAATTATTACACGAGTTTATAATGCAAATAATATCCAATTGTAGATTAGCCTCCGTTTCTAATTGTACAATCATTTTTACTATCCGTCGTTGGACATAGACCAGTCCCAAGATTTGCCAGACCTCTCTATCATGGGTGTCACAGAGCCAATACTTTCTGAACTTGTCTAGTTTGTCATGCCATCTTAATTTAAAAAGTTTTTAAAAATTGCACCACTACATCTACCTAGGACAACGAATCTCCATGAAATCCTCAAAAGAAGAAGAAATCAAGCAAAGAATCGCTCTAGGTTGGCAAGCTTTCGGTAGAGCAAGCTCAACCTTCAAGAACAAGAAAATCCCATTAATCCAAAAAAGAAGGGTCTACAACCAATGCATCCTACCGATAGTCACCTATGGAGCTGAAACATGGAACCTAACCAAATGATTGGCCCTCAAACTGAGAACCATGCAATGTGCACAGGAGAGATTAACATTACGTGGACAGAGATCACAAGACAGCACAGTACATCAGAAAACAAATGGGGGGTCAGAGATATCATAGAAACCATTAAAAAAAACTCAAATGGCAATGGGCCGGTCATGTTGCAAGAATGTTAGACAACCACTGGACATAATGACACACAATGTGGATCCCCAGAAATCATATGCAAAACTGTAGCCGGCCCCCCAAAAAAAAGAAAGATTTTTACTATGGCTTTGTTTAAATAAAAAATGGTTTGGTTTAGCGGGTTTAGCGGCATGTCAACCTTTTAGTAGGTCATTTAATGCCGAAATAGTTTAAATAAAAAATGACAGGGATTTAATAAACATTGTCAGAAATTGGTGTGTATCAGAAATTGAAAACAAACTCACAATAACACAAAAGAGTAATGGAAAGAGCAATGTTAGGAATAACACTAAGAGATAGAAAAAGATCAACATAGATCAGGGAACAGGCCAAAGTAAAAGATATAGAAATAATTAAGTGACAAAAATAGGGCTGGATACATAGCAAGGAGAAAGGATAACAGATTGGTACCCTAGAGATAGCAAACGCAGTAGAAGACAAAACATAAGATGGAGAGATGAGATAGAAAGGTTTGCTGGTAAGACAGGGCAAAGGTTGGTACAGTCACGGTCGACATGGAAGGAGATGGGAAAGGCACTTGTCCAGCAATGGACATATGATGGATCATGATGATGATATTAGAAACCGCATACTCTATGAATTTTATACGGGTAGTAATGCAATAATGAGAAAGAAGGTTTAGGTTTGTAAAATTTTCATTTTAATCAGACGTTTTTTGATTTTGTTTATACCTGTAGACTTCTTGTGGGGCATATGGCTGCAATCACTCTGCAGCGGTTTCAGTAGAAAGTAGCTCTTACAGGGTGGAGTTGCTAGCCTACACTAAATCCTCCTCCTTTACCTGGGCTTGGGACCAGCTATGGTGACTGCCTGGCTGTAGGGTTTTTTTTGTTGTCAAAGTAACCTTCTCTTAGATGGAGTGCCTTACAGGGCTGAAGATCTCCGACTGCTCTGCTATTTGTATATAGCTAAGGGGGAGAAGTGAATTCATGCCTTTCTCAAGGGCATCAGTGCAATGTGAATTTAAATAGCCTCAGCCAAAACACAAACTTGGTGCTCTGATTCTGTTTTCTGTGCCACTAACCGTTATGCCACTCCGCACTTAATCACTGATGAGCATCCCTAATGATAAACTGTTGAGAACAGTTGAAGCTGGTACACACCAACCCACCTGAGAATTGGCCCAAAAGCTGAAAGCTTCTATCATTCACAAACACCTCTAGCTGATTGGAAAGGTGTAAAAAGAAGGGGTCTGAATACTTCATGAAGTGTCACCTGAGAATTAAGTGTTTCACTCAACAATTTGCAAGTTTCCTTTGTTACTGAAGATATATTTTTTTAAATTATATAAACAAATGCAAAAAAAAAAAATATATAACTATCACTCATTGAAACAACTCTCCTAGCAGATTAAATTACAAAGAGACATGAGGTTTACTTCTCAAGTCTGATCGGAGAATCATTTCTTAGTCTTTATCATTGCGAACAATACAGTTACAAAAAGTAAAATGCTTTTCCCAAAATATATAGTTCAGATTAAAGAGCAAGCTAAGTCCCCCGGATCTACTATAATATATTCAGCAACGGGGCATGAATAAAGAGGGTGGTATGATTAAAGACAACACATTGCCAGGTACTGATGTGGATTTGGGATCAAGTTTACATCAGACACCCTAAAAATTGTTGAATCGAAAAGGGACACATTTTGTCTTGACACCGGCAATGTTCGAAGTTACTACATTCGATAAAAAATAAATTGTTTTTGTTTTTTAAACAAACAAATTTTAGAAGTTACTAAGATACTTACTCCCGGAAAAATAAAGTATTTTTTGTGCTTTTAATCCAACTATTCTTTGTAAAACTAGGTTTTGGCTTTTATAGCGATTATAGAGTTTACAGTCATTCAGTAACTGTCATTTTAGCATAATAAAAAATAGAAAAAGACTGGATTGAAAGCACAAAAAATACTTTTTAATTTTTCGGAAGAAAGTATCTTAGTAACTTTGAAAATTTGGAATGTAAAAAACTTCGAACAACCCAGTGTCGAAGCAAAATTTGTCCCTTTTCGAATTGACAATTTTTAGGGTGCCTGATGTAAACTTGATCCTGGATTTGATCAAGGAATGCATACAAGGTGAGTCCGGAAAGTTTCCACCCATTTTGAATATCTCAAGAACAGGTTAAGCTGCCTTGATGTAACTTGGCAGCAGATCAGAGGTTACCTTATTGCACATGCGTGAACAGACACTCTTCCGTGGGGTAAATCAGTTGGCACTAAGACACCATTAAGTAAGCTTGTGTATTATGTGACTGTCACATTCATAATGACCAAGCCTGCTCCTTCTTCATATCACATGCAGGGTTTTTTTTTTAACAACACCCAAAGAGATTTCAGACCCTGGACAAGATTAATGAGAATGCGATGAGGTAGTTGATGGCAATCCTGAAAGAGGACTTTGCAGACTGTTTTGAAAAGTAGAAGGGATGCTGGGATAAGTATGTGAGGTCCCAATCTATACATCAAAGTAAATAAGTTAAAAACCATTTGAATTCAATCGGTGAAGGTTATTCTGGTGCCACAATGATTTAGCTATTGCACAATAGTAAAGTCAATTAGGGCTAAAATGTGTCTTTTAAACAAACAATATTATTGCACAATATTGTTGATTATATAGCGTAATTTCTAAGCATTGATCCTATGCTAAAGGCATGTAACTCTCTTCTCATCTGCTTGACAATTATTTTCCCCTTCCTTTCTCATAAAGCCAAAGAGAAAATTGAAGGGCTCATAAATTTAGATTGAAATTAAATCTGAGAATTCATGGAGAGAAAAGTTGAAGTTGCTGGCATCTAAATAATCAATAGATGAGATTTTTTTTTTTAAATACAAGAACATTCTGATTCCTTTCATCAGTTTAGCAAAAAGTAAAGGGAAAAATCTGGCTTTTATTTGGTGAAGCATTTCACCAATATAAAAAAAAAAAAGTATATATCTGCTTCTTTATCAAGCAGATTGTAAAGATGAATAGGAAAAGATGAAGCATTGTGCTTTCCAAGGTGAACTCAATGCAGGCAACATACAAGCAATAGAAAGCTCAAGGGTGGCTCTAAACCAGAGTTTCTCAAAGTAGGGGTCGGGACCACTCCGGGGGTCATGTAAGGACATTGAGGTCACAGAAATATTTGAAAATCTTTTTTTAAAGAATAATTAAATATGTAACTTTGTGCAGTTGTCATTGCATCGGACATTACAACTATTGAAGCCTCTTTAAGAGATTCAATTTGATTGCTTCAATTTGAAACTAGTTTGACCAATCAAAAATAATTTAATAATACTCACACCTACAAAACGCTTGCGAGATGTTCATGTTCTAACAGTTAAGATGTTGAAATTGGCTTAAACAGCCGTAACATGTACATCAGAAGACATACACCAATACACAAGATGGAACTATATTCATAAAAACGTTAATTTTAAAATTTTAAGGTTTTTTTAAATTTTGAAGTTTTATAATCTTAATATTTATAACATCTAGCACACTGAAATTGAAATAAATTTCAGTATTTTTCATTTTCATATTTTATTGTTATGTAACTAAATTTGGTCTTTTTTTTTTCTTCAATTTTTTATCTCTACAAAAATGTACTCGTTCTGGTGCTTATTGTATAATGGCTCAATGCTATTCACTAATTTTTAAAAAATAATTTTGTTTTTGTTACATAAAAAATGTTGCAATTTTTTTTTGTCTTGTTTCTATGTTTAGTTACTGTTAGATTACAACTAAAACAACTATTGCTTTTATAACAATGAGTGAGGTGTCATGAATAAAAAAGGGTTGAGGAGCCCTGTTCTAAACAGGCTGGAAAAAGCAAGAGGTGTATACTGTTAGTAAATTGCCGTTTATATAAGAGGACGACTCTGGATCAATTGAAATAAATGAAGAGACAAAATGGAAAGCAATGGGGAGATAATCCTAGTCATTTCAAACATGTATAGGAGGGATTACGATATAAAATTAATCCTATGGGTTAGTATTTGGTTAATAGCAACAAATATAAAGATTGTGTTACCTTTAAGTTTTTGCAAGTTAGTACTTAAAGTATTTTGAAGTGAAGAAGTTAAAATGAACTTCAATACAGTTTTGACTATTAAGTATATGTTCACTTTTATTTTTCTACCCGTTCCAAATTAAACAGAAAGAAAGGTTTTGGGTGATTGTTACTAATGAACTTCTTGTTTAGATACATTATCCTTTTTTTTCTGCATAATGATTGTCCATATTTTAAGTAAAATTTCTCTAATATGGTACACATGTACCATGGTCATAAAAAACTGATGACAGTTTTTTGTTGGTTTGTTTTTGTTTTTTCAAATTCTGCCCATTTAGCTGCTTTTATGTATTATCCCCTTTCCCCAATGTATACAATCTGACTGACATACTTAATGCTTAAAATTTCAATACTGTGTCATCAGTGTACCATTGGCCTATGTGTAAGTCATCAGACTGCATAGGTCCACCCTCAGAGTTCAAATCACGGCAGTTCCACTTAATTTGAGATAGTGTTTCCTTCAACATGACAAAACAAACGGATAGATAAAAACACATCAGTAATTATTATGTGTTTTTATAATTTATTGAGTTTCAAAAAGGTTTAAAAGACACAAAGCTTGCTTTTGTAAAATCTTCAACTTTTATTGATCATTAATAGCAATATTGACATAAACTGGTTTAAAAGATTTAACTTGTAAACTATACAGAGCTTGTAAACTATACAGAGCTTTTAAGCTCAGCCTAATAGTTAGCTCAGTGCACTGTTAACAATCCACCAAAGTGCTAGGTTTGTTGAATCTTGTAGCTGAAAACTTATGAGACATTATTTCATAAAATGAGGGACAAAATTAGCAGTCAAGTAGAGTATTATTGTTGGTTGACTATCATTCCAATGATATCTGTAGCTGTGTGGAGATTTGCATAGCAACCTGTGCAGGAATCTCTTTTTTAAAGTGGGAGGGTCGCTGCATAGGGATGATCCCACTCGGCCTCCAAGGTCATTTTCCAGTAGTACCACGAGACGTCACAACTGGCAGCCTTTTTGGCTGCAGGAGTTGCCAGAATGGAGGTAGAGTTTATCACCAGTCAGCATTAAGGGCTCCACTCCTGGTTTGTTTTTCTGTTAAAATAAACTTCTCTTGGACCTAGATGGACTGCCTTTACAGGGCTAAAGAGCTCCAACTGCACTGCTGTTTACCCATAGCTGGGGGTGGGGGGTGTATTCATGCCTTTCCCAAGGGCATTAGTGCCAAGTGAACACAATGAGCCGCGACCAAAACTCAAACTCGCTTTGCTGGTTCTGTTTTCCATGCCTGTAACTGTCACACCACCTCACACCTCCTATTGTATTTTATACATTCTACAATTTATGTGAAAAGGATACCAGTATCATTTCAAGACAGAAAATTGGTTTTAAATCAGTTTAAAGATCTTCTGAGAGCCACGTAATAGACAATGTGTTCCTATGCATACAGCCTGGATATCTAACTGAATATTTAACCTGATGTACAACTTATTTGGCTTCCAATTAATTTATATTCGACATTTAAAGCCCTTAAATCTAATTTGAATCGACCATTGTCTTCTTCAAATGGCAAGCACCATTTCTTGAACTGTAACCATGGACACCTTTTTCTCGTAATTGCAACCATGCTAGGCTTGGCTGCGGGTCTCTATTGACATTAAAGATTTTAACTCTTAATTTCATGAACTGTTTGAAACCACTCCTAAACAGTGCAACTCTTCAATTAAGAAAATTCTTTTTAAAATGGAACTCTTGTGATTTGAATTAAAAAAAAAAAAAAAAAAAAAAAAAAAAAAATTGACCTAAAAGTGCAAAGGAAGTAACTTTGATCTGAAGTTGAAATTTGAATTATTTTATATGAATTTAAGAGTAACAATGGCATAAAGAGTTGTTGAGTTGGAGAATTCATCAACTAATCTGATAAGCTTTAGTGGCCTGGTAATTACTGAATTGAAAAGTCTTTAAAAGTTTAAAGAAATATTTTTAAAATTAAATATTTTTAAACAATGGAATGAACTTAAAATGAACAATGAAGATTGATTACTCGTTAATTTTATCACTGATTACCATATTAGTTGGAGGTGCAGAGTGGCATAATGGTTAGTGGCACAGAAAACGGAATCGTCGAATAGAGAGAGTTTCCGCTGAGGCTGTTTGCATTATATTATTGCACTAATGACCTTCGGAAAGGCATGAATCCACTTCTCTCCCCAGCTATGGGTAAATAGTAGGGCAATTAGAGTCCTTTAGCCATGTAAAGCAGTCCATTAAGAGGTTACTCTTACCGAAAAGACCTACAGTTTGGGTGTGGAGCTAGCAATTCCCCCCTATAAAACCTACTTCTGTTTTACAGGGATAAAAACCATATTAGTTATACCATTATCTGTTTTTTTAGACTGTGATTATCCTAAAAACTTATTTCCTTATATTAGTTTTTCTATTAACTCAAAATGGTTAATAGTCTCGATTAGTTGATTTATTGCATGTGATTGTCGAGTAGCTGCTTCTGAAGCCTGTCTGCCCACGTGGTTGCTTTTCATCTAGAGTGCCTGTTAATCTGTTTGTGAGTATTTTTGTGAATAGTCTATATATGTTGGGTAATAGGGCGGTATTGCTTATCTCCTTTCTTGTGGAGTAGGATTTCTATTCCTAGACTGTAGTTTTTAGGAACTTTTGTTTATCTTATGCATTGTGTGAATAGCTGTGCTAGTCCTTTGTGCAAGAATTCTCCTGCATCTTCTAGGTCTGTCTTTATGCCACCCTAGCCAGGGGCTTTACTTAGTTTCATATTTCTTAGTGCAAATACTACTTGTCTGGGATATCGCTAGTATCTATATTTTTTATTTTTGAAGGGTAAAAATCTTTCGTAGTATTCTTCAGTTACTTTAGTCAATTTGTCCCTATTTTTGATAATTTTGCCATTTTTATCCTTTAGTGCAAGTATCTGTTGCTTGCCAGTATGGGCTGCAGATCGGGCGTGTTTTAAGCTCTTCCCCTTTCTGATACCCTCTACTATTCTCTTTGTGTTTTCCTTTCTTTTTTCTCTTCTCGTTCTTTTATTTATTAGTTTGTTAAGTTCTGCTTTTTTGCTTTTGTCTTTAGTTTTTATCTTCATATTTCTAATCTGTTTGATTAGTTTTAATGTTCATTTAGAGTAATTCCCTGTGTTATTGTTTACATTTGTATTGTCTACCATTTTTGCTGCTTCCTTGATTATATTTGCCAGACTATCACTCCTTTTCCTCTATATCACTGTCAGTATTCCACAAGGCCTGGAATCTGTTCTCTATAACTAGCATATTTCCTGTCAAAAATGATAGGATTATTTACGTATGGTTAAATGTATTTATTGCAAATAAAAAAAAATGCATACCATGAATGAAATAAATTTTTCTGGCGATTTTCTACAATTCTTCATTCATTCAATAGAATTGGTAGAAAACTAAGATGAGACGACATCATCATCAGTAGTAGTAGTAGTAGTGATATTAACAGCAACCGTTGTCTGCCTAGTTGTCCATGCAGCAGTCCATTTTGTGTGTGTATTTGCAATGCCCCCTTCCTCTCTTTCTGTTTGCTTTAGTGTGACTGAAAACTAACCAACAAAGCGACAAGGCCTTTTATATTATAAGAAAAAGATCATCTCATCCAGGTTTCATCGAAAAGAAAGAACTTAGAATAGCCCAATTGAATCTTCAAAGCAAAATCCTTTAAAACTAGAAAGCATATACCTCTGCCAGCACTGTATACTAACTCAATCAAAAAAGATTCCTGGATCCACTCCAAAATTTAATCACTTCTTCCTTAGCCCGTGACCCACCCACCCTTCGACAAAATGTCATTGAAATTCATTGAGAACTTTTAGAGATATCGAGTGGACAGACATGAGTGAATAAATGTTGGGGGGGGATATCTCTCAATCAAAAACATGTTTACGTGATCCTTGGTTATTGGTCCTAAAATACAATAGCATAAAGATTAGCAAAAGTTATCCCCTTTGATGGCTAAAATTGGCATTTCTCATATTTTCATCTAACTATAGCTAAAAATGTTATGTTCGCTTCAAAATTCATATAAAAAGTTAGAGGGTTTGGAGAATGATATCTTATAGCAAGAACAACAACATTATTTGAAACGTATCCGCCCCAAAATTTAATCACTTCTTCCTTACCTGATGGCTCGAACTTTCATTGAAATTCATTGAGAATTTCATTGAGAATTTTTGGAGATATTGTGAGGACGGAAGGAAAGACACAGGGTAATACATATACCTCTCTAACTTCAATGGCAAAGGTAAATAAAGGACTCTAGCCTGAAGCAACAGCTTAAAATACACCAAAAATTCCGAGGGAAAAAAATAAATAAGGCTTCTTGAAATATCTCAAATTCCCAGACTAAAAATAGAATTTCCTGTGACACAGGATATTGGAAAAATAAATGTAAAATAAAAGATAAATTTACCTCTAAAGAAAAATTCTTGCAGAAACAAATTGAAATTTGCTAAAATAATCCTACAAAGGTAAATTTTCGGTGATTATTATGGAGCTTTTTATACACTTTTAACATGTTTAGGTCCTAAAATACATGTTTAGGTCCTAAAATACGATAGCATAAAGATTGCCAAAAGTTATCCTCCTTGATGGCTAGATTTTTCATTTTTCTCATTTTCAGCTAACTTTATAACTAAAAATGTTATGTTAAATTCATACAAAAGGTTAGTGGGTTAAGATTTCGAGAACGATGTCTTAGATTTGAAAAATGGTATCTTATAGCAAGAACAACCTTATTTGAAGCATATACATAAAGTTTTCAGCTATAAAGTTAGCAGGAAATGAAAAATCTAGCCATTTTTAGCCATCAAGGGAGATAACCTTTGGCTATCTTTATGCTATTGTATTTTAGGACCAAATAACCATGGATTATCCATGTTTATATTTAAGAAACATGAATTCACTTATGCTTGGTTGTATAGCAGGTATTAACAAAATGTATAAAAGTCATACTTTATCCAAATATTCAAGAAAAAATATGTAAATTTATATTTTGTAAAATAAACAAGATCTAAAAAATGAAGGTTATTCTGATTATTTCAGTTATTTCGGTGTAGTCTCTCAATTTAAAGACACTATACATCATGTCACTTTTATATAAAAAAGATTAATTTGTTTCACAGCACGTAACTGAAATATACTATATTGGCTGTGCATTCCGAGTTCACTGCACTAACAAAAAAGCCATGAACAAGAATTTTTTGCAATTTTTACTGACCAAAAGTAAAAAGCATTTCCATGTTTTCCCATTTTTTTTTTTTTTT
>VCCN01005798.1:2667751-2677784 GCA_006491835.1 Architeuthis dux
CATTTCATTTCCACTACACAGCATGAATCGTTACACGACTATGTTCAACTCTCTTCTGATGATGTTCACAATGACGAAATGCATAAAAATTTATCTTCATGATAATAAATATGTCAATCTATCTTTTCCACATTGTCTAATCTACCATATGTATGTATCTATGTTTATATGTGTATGATTTTACTATGAATAAACATGCCAATTTTTTTCCGGTCATGAAAACGGGAGCCTGGAAGTGGGAGCTAGAAAGGCTCACAGTTCTTCACAGGCAATAGTCCTGAGCACCACGTGTCTTTTTTTCTGTCTCTTTTCTTAACACGCTAAACACAGTTATAAACCAAACGCATTCAAGCTAACCACAGCTGAAACAGAAAGAATAACAAAGCGAACAAAGGCACTGATACCAGACAACATTACATTACCTACAGTAGGATTTTAAGAAAAATTAATAATATAGATCAAGAATAGCCAAGTCTGTCTACGATGGAAAAGCAGGATAAAAGAACAATGAACAAAGAAATAAGAGCGATGAAAATTGTAATCCAAAAAATACATGAAATATTTATTATAGGTTAAAAAGATTTATTAACTAAGGACTCAATTCGAAATTAAAAGTTGAAAATATTGAAAATCCTTCAGAGAATAGTCAAATTCCAAGAAGTTAAATCTTATATAACCTAAGACATGATTATCATGTCTTCAAATTTAAAGCAGATCTGAAAATAGTGCCGTTTTTTGAAAATGATAAAAAAGGACTCGAGAGATGGAAATAAAAAATTAATTTTTTAAAAATATCAATGGAAGACGTACACCAATACACAAGATGGAACTACATTCATAAAAATTAATTAATAATTTTAAAATTTTAAGGTTTTTTTTCATTTTCAAGTTTTAGAATTTTAATATTTATAACGTCTAGAACACTGAAATTGAAAATAATTTTCAACATTTTTCATTTTCATAGTTTATTGTCAAAATATATCAAATGCTTTCTTTTTTCCCTTCAATTTGAAGAAATATCTTTAACTTTTCTGCTCATTGGTACTATTTCAAGAGATATAAAAATAATTTGCAAAATTGTAGAAAAACTCAGATACATCTTTTGTTAGTCAAAACATTCGACAATTCATTGAATGTGGTTTATTCGGACTGTTTTCCTCAGTTTTATTGGTTACTTTTCACAACGTTTCGGCCATGTACCCTCCAGACTTCCTCGGGTGTCTGTGTTCAACATTCAAGAACACAGACACCCAAGGAAGGCCAGAGGTACCCTCTGGCCTTCCTTGGGTGTCAAATCATTGTGAAAAATGTGAAAATGAAAAATAAGCAATAAAGACGAGGAAATTAATCCAAATAAACCACATACAATTATTAAAACATCCAGTCTAACAAAATTCAGACAAAATATGTCATTTAAGCTACAAAACAGAACATTTGTCTCTTACAACTAAAGCAATATTTAGTCTTTGTTACAAATAAGATACAATAATGTATATGCAAATATGAAGACTACAGTTTTTACTATCATAAATTTAAAGTTCAAGCTGAGTTTCCAAATTTTGAAAAACCTTTCCAAATATTTTACAATTTGAAGGTTTTATTCTGAAATAAATCAGAGTTAAAACAAGTTTTATCAACTCAGCACCAATAATTGAACAATAAAGATATTCCAAATCTAGAGATTCCCAAAATGGTGGGTAATTACCTACAAAGGTGTAATTTGAGGTTTTTCTATTACTAGTATTTGTTTTCACTTTACTTATACCTTTTTATGGTACTCAAATGTTCTTTTTAATCTAAATATATTGTTTACTTATTTAAATGTTTTATTAATTTGTTCAATTTTGCTTGTAGGTAATGAGCTTTTCTACAATTCTGAAAAAGGGGTAATCCCACCTAAAAGTTTATTTTAACATATTTATACACCTTCAAAACTGACAGAATTTGGACCAAAGATTTGATTTTTGTACATAACTTTTCAATCAAATAAAAATTTTTTTGTATTTTTGTATTTTTTAATCTTTGGTCCAAATTCTGTCAATTTTGAAGCTATATAAGGATGTTAAGTTGAACTTTTTAAAATGTATCTGATATTTTTTGCACTCACTGTATATCTATAACAGTGCCAAAACCATTTCAATAGACAAGCTCTATTTTGGAAAACAGGGATGTGTTAATTCAATAAGATAAGCCTCCATTAAGATATTTAGAAACCTTTGTTACAAAATCACAAACTTGAGTTCCAGGCATAGCATCAAGGTCACCAACAATGCAATGTTCATTTAATAAAACATTATCTATGAATAGCAGAGAAGGAGTGTTTCAGGAGTAAGATTGCTAAATTGAACTGGATGATGCCATGGTTTACAGTTTATTCATTATCTAATTAAGTCATTTGGAAACCACAAATAAACTGTCAGCATCTATTTAATATGGCTACATGGCAAGCTAATGGTTGAAGGCTCTAAAGTTCCATTCCCATTGAGCAATGTTTTCAAAACTTTTTCAGATTACGGCTCTCTTTTAGAGCATATATTTCATCAGCGCCCCTGTAAAGTCAGTCAAAAATGATACATTGAAAATTAAATCTCAATAACATTTTTTAATAATTGAACTTCAAACAGCTCAAGTGTAAAATCAGCTTTTCAGACAAACGACTTTATGCGTAGGAGGTATCGAATTATATTATATTATATGCTCTACTCACCATCCCCTTGAGTCTTTCAACATCCCCAAGGGGGTGGTAGCACCATTGGGAATCACTGCCATTGAGGGTTACTAATGTGTTTTATTTTATTTCTTTAAACAAACCAATGGAAAGAAAAGCATCTAATTTCAAACTCGTACAACAGGCCTTTCCAAAGTAACCAGTCTTATAATTAATAATCACAGATACCCCACATAGAATAAATATCTATTGGATGTTTATCAACTATGACTTGGGCTATTATTTTATTACTGGGATCTACCGTAAGATTGCCCACCCGATAGTTCGCCCATGGGCGGTTATTTTTGGTGGGCATTTATTTGTGGGTCAAGTTTTTGTAGATGAAAAATTTGAAAGAATTTATGTTTCAGTGCACTTTAGTATAAAATAACTGGACAACTTGAATACGCATATAATAATTAAGACATCAAGTCCGAAATATCAGCCAGTTCGTTGTATAAACAAAAAGTTGCTTCAAAGAAATTAATTCGCTCGATACTTTGTTTGAAAACAAACAAGTTATTTATTATTTATTTATTACAAAAATTATTATTTGGTCCATTTTTTCCACCCAAATTAGGCAGTTTTTTTTTTCCATTTTACTGTCCTGGGCAATCTTACGGTAGATCCCGGTACTAGCTTTTCTCTATCTAATTATTGCTTTTTATCACAAAACTCTGGGTCGATACACTCCTCGATTGCTCAAGTGAATAGCATGAAATCAGAAATAAAGCAGTTTCCAACAAGATTCAAACTTACATCCCACATCTCAAGAGCTAGTCTTTCATGGATGTCGCCTTAACCACTTT
Source organism: Architeuthis dux (assembly GCA_006491835.1). Lineage (NCBI taxonomy): Eukaryota > Metazoa > Mollusca > Cephalopoda > Oegopsida > Architeuthidae > Architeuthis > Architeuthis dux. Next base: position 2,671,268 of record VCCN01005798.1, read on the forward strand.
GACCAGAGAAGCCTGGTGATTAAGCAGGGCACAAATCTATAGTCTTTCAGATTCTTTACAACATTTTGTTTTACTACCTTGTAATTAAATTTATTGAATTCTTTTCTTCATTATTACTAGCCTTTACCATCTTATTGTTGCTATTCATCATAATACTTAGTCTATTCTTTCTGACTCTGCAGGCTGAATCGCATATTAATGAGCAGACGGTGTGCTAGATAAATGCCATAAATAGCTTGAAATATGTAAATTATCCATTTAAATACATCCAGTTATATTTTGACTCAAATCAATGAATAACGCATGGTAGAAAATTATTTGTGCCCAACTAACGATGCCAAATTGTAATCAAAGAACTCAATTTAGTCGCAATTTATTTCAATCAAGTCATCTTCTGAATCTATTAAAAAGACCACAAAGAAGTATGAACATGATGCATTGAATTGTGGTAAATTAAGTATAACAAAAAAGAACAAGGAAAAATTGTACGTGGGCCAGATAAGCATAGTATCCCAATAATTGTTGTAGGTTGTCTCCCCCTGGTCTATACACTCTTCAACTTAAGCCAAAGTAAAGGCTTGTTTCTCCTCCCAAATTACCCATCATAGAAGAAATAAGGGAGTGAAAACCACAAAACTAAGGACAAGATAAGCAAGCAATCGAGTGGATGTGGTTTTCTGCTTCTGTCTTGTATTGATGCCACATCTATTTTGGAAGACTAAAAGAATGAGATATCAATGATTCGCATAAAACGTGAAAATGAGAACCTTTTGCTCGTCTACTTTTAGAGACAGCATAAGAAATAGCATAAAAATGATAAAAATAAAATAATTTATTTATAAATTCACATATGCATACATGAATGTTTGTATTCAAACAATAACACACAATCATTTACTCATATCCCCAAAGATACATACATATACAGAGGTACGCAGACAGACAAACATGCACATGTAAGCTAAATGACAATTTATACATAGACACAAACTATGAAAGATAAAAACAAAATAAGCAAAAGGTAGGTAAGTATCAGTTGTGAAAGTAACTAATAATGTCATATTGGATGTACAAATTGTACTTAGCAGATGTAACAAGAGTAACAAAACAAAACTGTCGACCAAAAGGACAAAGAGAAAAAGATCCCTCCTCCCCTTTGAAGCTGAAAGAGGTCAGACAAGGTGCAAAGAAAGAAAACAACCAGAAAGCCGCTAATTGTATAACGAAGGTAGTGATTCTTAAAAAAAAAAAAGGAACGTCTTAATGCAATCAATGGCAAATACGTGCAAGGTGTGACTATTCAGACTTCCTTTTTTCCTGAATTATCATCCTCATCTGTTAGAAACTGTCAACCAAAACTGTCAACATAGGTTTCTTCAGTTTTTAAATGGGTCTGGCTGTATGTATGAAAATTTAAACATTTACTCCTTATTATGCCTAACAAAAAAAACAAAAAAAAAACAACAAAAAAAAAAACGTTGAAATTCTCCCCTGTAAATAGGTTTTAGGGGGGTATTTTCAATTTACAATGTAAGTTTATGCTAAATCGGTCTCTTAGTTTGTGTCCAGCAGTGTTCACGCTTGTTTTGGGGGGGAAATTCAGACTTTTTTTTAGTGAACACTGACTAACAAAAGACGAGAGAAGTGATTTATTCATTGATCACCGCCTTTCTCCAATTTTTTTTAATTGATAACTGCCAACACAGCATGCTGCCAAAAGACAATGGTCACAAGACGGTTTCCATTGAGCAACTAACCAGACCTGTTTCTATATTTCGATCGTTCCACTCAACTATCAAGCAAGCAATCTGCAACTTTTTTTTTTTGTTCTCCCCTTTTGTAGTGTTTCTATTCACGAGATGTGCCTGCAATTGTCTTACTATTTAGAAAGTGAAGAGATTTATCCTTTTGAGTTATGACAAGAACAAAGTGTTTTTGAGTTGATCTCTGGTTTTCACACAATAGAGATAATGAGAAACTGACTGAAGTGAACAAATAGGAACTCCAAAAACTCAAGTTGGAGACAAATTTGCTTTTGGGCAATAGCTTTGAGGTTTAATAGTAAAAATATGGAACAATGAATTAAAGCAAATTTAGTCACTAGAAACTGTCACATGACCATTGTCTTTTGGCAGCATGCCATGTTGGGGGTGATCAATTAAAAAATTTGAAAAAGAGGTGATCAATGAATAAGTTACTTCTCTCACCTTTTGTTGGACGGTGGTCACTAAAAGTCTGAGTTTTCAAAAAACAAGCATGAACACTGCCAGACACAAACTAAAGGACCAATTTAGTATAAACTTACATTGTAAATTGAACCCCATACTAAAAACCGGGTGAGTTAAATAAAACACAAAACTGTTTTTTCTTGACACAGTAAGGAGTAAATGTTTAAATTTTCAGACCTCTAGCTCCATTGGTGCAACACATACATAGCCAGCCAGTCCCACTTAAAAACTGAAGAAACCTATGTTTATGTTGACAGTTTTGGTTGACGGTTTCTAACAGTGTACTGATTCATTAATGGTTTCTGATTCTTATCTAATTATACTTGTATGTTATGGCCAAATCGCATTGGACATGCCCGTACTCGTACGATCACCAAAGTTAAGCAATGTGAAGCCTGGTCAGTACCAAGATGGGTGACCATCTGGGAATACCAGGTGCCGTAAGCAGTTGGGGATCATGTAGAGAGATTCCCGATACAATCACATTAATCCTCCGAAGGAGGAGACCGATCTCTACACTACACTCAATAACGCAAGCTATAGCACCCCATCTCAATCCTCCACCCTGAACCTGTGACTGTGAGCGACAATGAATGAATATAGTTATATTAAAAAGAAAGGGGGTCTCTTATCCAATGAAATATGTTGAAGTTATGTAGAAAAAATGTCTTTGTCCTCGAGGAAATCTTGTGTAAACAAAGACAAAGAATAAACAAGCCTCTTGTAAATCTATTAGATATTCCATATACACAATGTAATATACTAGCATCTCTAAAGGCATCTAACAGCTGTTGAATGTAGTTTATTTTAAAAAGCAAGAAAAATAGAAAAGACAGCTATGTATATCTTGGACAAGCTTTTCCTGCAATACAAAGGTTGGAAATAGTTTCTGGGACCAGTAAATCCATGCTTATCCCAAGATATTTAAAGAATTAAAAGAACTTAGACTTTAAAGTCTTCATAAAATTGATCTATTCTTCAATCAAACTACTGATATTCTATTAGGAGGTGCAAGTGGCCTAACAGTTAACGGCACGGAAAATGGTATCAGCGAGCCAAGTTCAAACTCCAGCTGAGACAGTTGGTGTTCACTTTGCACTAACAGCCTTGAGAAAGGCATGAATCCATCTCCAGCTATGGGTATGAGATAGCAGGGCAGACTGGGCTCTCTAGCCATGGTTTGCAACTAGTCTATGAGATGGACAACACTGATACCAGGGAGTGAGCCCCCTTCATTTTTGCCTATAAACCATTTATTCAATTTCAAACTCCACAAAAAAAAGCAAAAAAAAGAAATTCATAAAAAAAAAAAGAATTCATAAAAAATGATAAAATTTCATTGAGGGAAGTAAAATAGCTTTAAACTTTTCTTAAAGGCCAAGTTTGTCTTTTTTAATAAACATGAACTTTTCCCCTTCCACCTTGGTGTACAGATGGAGCAATAAAGTTACTTTAAACTAGAGAAGAGCACAAACATATGTAAACTAAATTTCTAGAAGCATGAAGAATTTTCATTTTCTTTTTAGAAATTCCTAGAATCAGCTCAATACATATTTGATATCCACACTTATTTTTCTTTACTCTTTTTCTCGCATCATCATGATCAACAACATATCTTGATAATCCTTGTTTTTATTACTGCTTTTACGTTGTTTTGTTTTCTGATGAATTTTATTTTTGCTGTTATGATGATTACTGTCAAGTATTTTTCTGTTTCATGTTAATATTTATCATTTTTTTTCTTACACATTATCAGGATCTGCCTTTGTTTTAGATACCGGGGTGGACTATTTGTCAAGCCACCCCCCACCCCTAAATATCTAGCCACACCTTTGCTTCATCACAATTGCTTATAGTAATTTGAATCTAATTTATGCCATGTTTATTATTCTTAAAGGTAATCATACTGGCAATATCTCTTTATACTTAATTGCATTTATGTGCATGTGAGCATACACTCAATCCCATAAAGTCAAATTTATTTGTCATTTCAAAGTCATGAACTGAAAAAAGTCACTTAGTAACTAAAATGAAAAAGTACTTATATGCAACACTGCAGACTTTATAAAAACAAAGAGGAAAAGTCGTTTTTTTTAGACTTACCAGAAAGATAAATAAAGATAAATAAACTTGCATTAACATTTATAGGACCCAATGCGCTAAGTGTGATTTTCTTTTGCACCAATAAAAAAAAACTAAAAGAAATTACTTCTGTCCCATAATAATACAATTGCATATATATATTTCAGTCACTAAATGTAATAACTATTATGGGACAGAGGTAGTAAATAAAAAAAAATTGAGCTTTTGTCTGTAAGCAATGATTGGCTGGGGTTGGGGGGGCTTTTATCACCTTTTTTGCCACCTCCCAGCTAAGTAAATCATTTCCTGCATCCCCATGCAGTAAAACTTAAAAGAAAAAGGTGAGATACTGACCGACCGAAATATATTCAAGTCATCCTAATAAACTATAAACAGAGATATAAGGGGAAAAACACACTGTCCCACAATAGTTATTACCATATGCAAATGTAACAAGTAAATAAATGTAACAACTATTATGGGACAGGGGTAGTATATATATAAGAAAGAAATAGATGTGAGATTTTGACAGGCTGTTAAAAAGTCACTGATGTTTCACAATATATATGTAGAAAAAGTAAGCACACAGAAAAAAATAAAGTAGTTTATAAAAAGCTGTTAATTTCCATGTGAAAGGAGGTACACATTTGTTACAATAATACTTATTTATAAAAATAACCAATGAATCATGGTGATCAGTTATTTACCTACCAGGAAAGTACGGGAGTACCGGACCGTCAGCACGGCAACAGCAGTTGTACATTATGAAAGGTAAAGAGTTAATCCTTTTTTTTGCCTTATTTCTTTTTTACTTCCTTTGTTGTTTTGACATATTTTTTTTTATAACCCAGCCATTAAGGGGAGTTTTAATTTCTTCTTTTTCCAGTTTTTTCCCCTGTTTTCTTTAAAACAAAAGAAAAAAAAATTGAACTCCAATTAGTTCCCCAAGACTGTCGAGAGAGACACCTTCTCCACTTCCTCAGAGTCAAGGTGGTTTGTGTTTGACGGAACATTTCCTTATTGAAGAAAGCATTTAGCGCATATTACATACAAACCACCAGAAACAGTAGATACAAAAGCAAAGAGAAAGAGAGAGGGCTCACAGAACCAGAGTTGCAGTGGAATCAGCAGCGGCACCGAAAGAATGGTAGCAGAAGCAAGGCATCTCCGTCCAAGAGGAAGGAGGTGAAATAGGGGGAGAAAAGAAAAGAGAAGGGCTACATGGGTTGGGTGCCCGATGTCCATATCGCCAGTTCTGTAGTATTTATGAATAGCTGCTAACTTTGTCTACTATAAAATAAGACCAGGAAACAGTGAGTAATAAAAGAAAGAATACTGGATCCAGTATATATTAACACTAAGAAATCACAACAACTCTATTGATAATAATGTCTCAGGAATTCCATGTGATAAAAATGTCTTTTTGCTATTGTCTACTCTAAACTTGAAGATTCATACAAACACACACAAATTTAGTAGACACACAAAACACTTGAACACTGTAGAAGATTTATTATAATGATCATACAACGTGAAAGAATTGCTTAAGGCAGAGATGCCAGTTCCAAAAACAAATCTAACTTAGGTACCAAATAAGCCATGAAACTAATTCTGATACAACTGCATTTACAAATAGTTCTTCATAGACACTGCCATTTATAAATACAAAACAAATAGTATGGAGTATCAAAATTAAAAAAATTGCTCAAGATCTAGTTGCTCATTTTCAGCATTAAATTCCCCGTCTTCAAATGTGCAAGAAACATATTTACAAGATGAGTTAGACACTTTGCCATAACTTCCTGTAATGCAATATATACTATTATTCTGCTTGTTTGTATAGAGCAAGAGACAGAGCGAGCGAGAGCGAAAGAGACAGAGCGAAAGCGAAAGAGAGAGCGAAAGAGAGCGAATGAGCGCGAGAGCGAATGAGCGCGAGAGCGAAAGAGCACAAGCGCGAAAGAGCACGAGAGCGAGAGCGAAAGAGAGCGAGAGCGAGAGCGAGAGCGAGAGCGAGAGCGAGAGCGAGAGCGAAACCGAGAGCGAGAGCAAAAGAGAGCGAAAGCAAAAGAGAGCGAAAGCAAAAGAGAGCGAGAGCGAGCGAGACATACAGAGGGAGAGAGAGAGACAGAGACATACAGAAAGAGAGAGACACAGAGAGAAAGAGAGAGACACAGAGAGAGAGACATACACATACAGAGAGAGAG
>VCCN01005798.1:2683007-2698035 GCA_006491835.1 Architeuthis dux
TGTCATAGAAATGTCATCTGCAAATCTTAAGTTGCTTAGGTGGTATAATGGGTGAATCAATGCCTGTTCATATGTAAATTCTTGTAATTGTTCTGCTCAAAATTTCCCAAAATCAAGAAACCTTTTTTCTTTTGCCGGGATAATCTATATGAATTTTTATATAAGTAATTTTTCGATCAGCCCCCAAAATAACAAGTGCGAGAATTGTCAATTTAGTGCCTTGCAGGGTAGAATATTTAATGACAATTGGAGAAAATAAACAATAAATAAAAATCCTTGTTCACTTCATTTTAAATATTAAACCATAGAAAGTCAGAAAGAGGAACAATTTTAAGAGAATAAAAGCATCAAAAAAAAGAAGAAACACGCCTGGCTGCTGCAGGGTCAAATTTCACTCCCATTCTGTCTGAAGATGATTACTGCAACTTTTGTATTATATACATAATAAATAAATTTGTAGATATATAAGACTTGTCAGTTTAGCTCAGTTAGAAAGAGAGCAGACTACCAATCACTTGGTCCCGATTTCAAATCACGGTAGTGAAATGATAATTTTATACATATGTTTGGTTTAACATGACCGGATAGACAAACAGTGAAGAGTCAACTCTAACTTGGTCTGGAGTTTGTCAATAAAATAAAATCAACACCATAATAAATAACAAACATTAAAAATCCATCAAGAATTGGGACAGAATGAACTTTCTATTGTAGGAGAGCTGGTAAAATCTATAAGCCTGCAACTAATAATAATTTATAAATATGGTTGGCTTGACCGTTATTAATTTCTGAGTAGTATTTTCTCTAATCTCAATTATAGTTGCTTTTCATCTGTAGACTAATGTCGCTGTTCAAAACGGGACAACTCAAGTTGGCAAAGCCTCCAAAAATAAAGTTATCTTGTTCGTCACAAGATCCCAACACATTCTCAACAACACCGGAACACAATCTGCATGGAACAAGCGTAATAACAACAACGCAATTATTGCAAACCAATCATTCTACTACTGTAGCCAGCAGAGAAGCCTTCTGATTTCTTCCCCCTCCCCCAACAGCCATTTTATCAGAACAGGAATCCGTCATGTACACGGATGTTATGCCAGTCGATTATAACATACAGGCATCACAGAGACGAGTATCACACACCCGGATGTAAATATTTACATCACATTACATTACGCTTATGCAAATATGTAGACTTCTTCGCTACAGTTACGAATTTTCTCTTTTACAATCTGGGAATGCTCAAAATCTTTTCCCATATAAATTAATGGTAATCACTTCTTTGCTTCCTGTCATTTCAGCTTACAAAAGGTTTTTATAGAAACGCTCTACACTTGGGCAGCTGGGGGGAAACCTGTATATCCAAAAACCCAATAAGCACAGATTATTTACCAATGCCAAACCAGAGGTACACTGACCAACCTATATTCTAATCCTGAACAAAGTCAACTGCCTTTACTCTAACCACTGAAACTAGAAAAATTCACTTTATGCACAAGTTCAGGTACACAAACCACTTAATCTTATTACCTCAGACTATTCTCTCCATTCTAGCCTATTGCATACATGCCACTCCCCTAATGCTATCTCTAAACAAAGACCATTCCCTTATTGCTACCATCTCTCTTCATACAGCTTTTTATTCAAATGTGAATTTAATGTTAGCTAATAATGATCTTGGCCACAAATAATTACAACATAACTAACAGCAATTAATCTCAAATGAAGAATATAATTGAAATCAATAAAGTGATTACTAATTATGATTAATTGTAAATTATGTTATTCGAATTTCTTTAAAAAAATAAGATAGTATTGAAAAGTTTTATTAAGTCAGCCTTAGTAGTGCCTAACAGGAATCTTTATGGACACAGTCTGATACCAGCAATGATAGATACGTGATATTTTGTTTATTTTTTTAATGTGTTATGTAAGATTTAACTTTTTTTTAAAATGTTGACAAATACAAAAACAAGGACATTGCTCTGGTTGTGTCTGCAAATCTTAACAAAAATCCGTTTTCTTGTCTCCATACAGGCAAACTCAAATGAATAATGAAAACAGATGAGGTCAAAATTAGGTACGAGGCTGTTACATTTGTTAGGATAGAAATACAGACATTTGCGAATGTTATTCACAGGTTTGATATTGAAAATATGTACAGATTAATGGAAAGGTGATTGGATAGCCAAAATCATTAGTTTATTTTAGCTGACAAATATTCTTTCGAATAAAAATACAAATAGCATTAAAAAGAAATGTTGATACCATCGAAAAATATGACTGATTTAAATGAAAAGTTGTTTACAATACTGCTACTACTATTTTATCAGAAGCCAGTATGGCAGTCTAAGAAGGCAGTAACTTATTAAATCTCTGTATAGCTCAAATATCTAATAGTGGCCTAATGGATTAGATGCTGGACAAAATCTTTTGTTTCTATTCTAGGTTTCCATACTTTAAAATTATGGACATTAGTTTTTGGTCGGACCAAAAAAAAAAATCATTTTTTTTTTTCTTCTTCCAGATAAACAGAACTCTTTGGAAATCTAGTTTAAAACCGACCCTAGTGAAATATATAAAGCATAGAACCGTTTTCTTAGGGTAAAACGCATTGCTTGCACCACTTTTCCATTAAGATACTGCCGTCATTTTTGACAGCATGGGTAAACTAGTTTGTAAGAAAGTTATTTTCATTTTTTTTTATATATAGAATGAAATTATGCTTGATTCACATAACCAATATAAATGATTTTCTGGCAAATTATCATTTATATTGGTCATGTAGATCATGCATAATTTCTTTCAATACAGAGAAAATTCTTACAAATCAAGAATGTGTGCAATCATTTTGTTAAAAATAAAGCTTACGTAGTCACATTTCATAGAGCAGTATTGCCACCAAATACAAGTGAAAGAAAATTAAGGGATATTACTTATCAATTACTTTAAAATCGTAGAAGAGTCTTCTTTAGCCTCAAGGAAAAAGTAGAATGGCAATTTTCACAAATGAAATTTGTAATTAACTGAATGTACTAAGCAACAGAAAAAAATTGGATTATTATGATAGCAGTTGCACTCTGGTCAAATAGGAATAACTATGTACATCTATCTATATAAACACACATAACTTATTTGGGCAGCAGTTTTTCTTTTAAACATTTTATTTTTTAATTGAATTTGACTGACATGATTTTCCTGTAGAGTTTTTTTATAATCAATTTCTCCTGTCAGGGAACGAATATAAAATTATAACATCTTCAATAAACACCAAGATTAATAAAGAAAATAATAATAATTTTAGGACTTTAAAAATTACACACATTACTTGTCGGGGTAATGACCAATGATAGTCGAAAGTACACAAACCAGACCAACAATACAATGAACTTTGGACAGTTCCTATACAATTGGGACCCAGTTTTGCAGCAACTCATTTGCCAATAGGAGAAATTGATTAAAAACCTTATCTGTCAAATTCAATAAAACATGCTTAAAGATAAACATAGAAATATGCATTCTTTTTTCTTTCTTTCTTTCTTGCAGGCAGAAGAAATAAAATAAAGTTTCTCGTAAAAATTCAATAATGCTTATGGCAATGATGTACAACTTCATCTACCTCACCCTGTACATCCGACTTAGATGAAAGCTATTCCCCACTAATTTGAATCCCAAATACATTTTCCAGCGATTTTTCTCCAACCCACAATATTAATTTTGAAATTTCAAATTGCAAATCCTGTTCATAAATAAAAATTTTAAAATTATCTTTGAGCTCAAACTTGACTTCCTTTTGAACAAGTACATAAGAGCACATCTCAGTCCAGGATCAAACAAAAGAAGCTATAGAAAATAATTATCAATAATTTGGAATAAGTTACTGCCCTCATCTCAACTTTAATGCCCGCATGAGCTGAACATTTTTCTTTGATCAAACATGAAGAATATGCTTAACTGAATAATTGATGTATTGGAAACTGTTGCCATCTTTTGCATATTACATAAGATATCCAAGAGAAATATCAAGAGTTGATTTTACAACATCAATGATACAATTCAAAATCTATACATTTAGAATCTTTTGGGTATCTATTCAAATAGTAGATCAATTCAATTATTTATATCAACAGGATCCCAAGAATATTCCAGACTCGTTTTCTCTTCCCTTGAAAGGAATTAAATGATCATTTCAACTGATCAGAGAAATAACAGATTCCTCACTTTCATAATTTTACAGCAGTACCCGTGGAAATTTCACAGTTTAAAAAAATATTTAAATTGATAAAAAAGATCTATTTATTTTATGTCATTCCATCCACAGTTTTCATTATTTTCTATGATATAATTGTTTCTTTCTTTTTTCTCTACTACCATTCTTCTTTACCCTTTATTTTATTCTGTCTTATTTTTCCTCTTCTTTGCTTTCCCCCTCTTTCTACACCCTCTTCTTTGTTCACTTCAATTTTAAAATACTTTTAAATTCAGCATTTTTCTTTTCAACAAAATAATCTCTCAACTGTCCCCTGCCCATCTTTTACAGTTGGTTTGGGACTGCCATGCTGGTGAAGGGCAATGTACAGCAGTGACTGTTTTTGTGTCTACATATCTCTCTTTTCACCCTCTTAGCATGATATGGAAAGTAGAGATGGTAGCGGTTACGCACTTTAATAATATAGATTATACATACTTACGAGTTGGTTTCACCTATCGAAACAGTATCTTTCAGAGGAACTAAATGTGCACAAGCACTGATACCTATAAATATACTGATAGATATAATAGTCCTATTCTGTCAGTGACATATTAATTCTTGGCCATCAGTTTCCCGATTTTCAATGCACAACAATATATATATTTGTGCGTTACACATTTTAATGAGTGAACAGATACCAGGAAAAGGGCTAGGGAGCAACACTTTGATCCTAGACAGCACTCAGATGCTAGGCATAAGTGCTGATCCATAAATAATCCTATCATTTTTGTTGTTTAGTTTAATAAATTTTTTACCCATTATATTACAAGTTACATAAAAAGGTAGTTTCATAAAATACCATAACATCTCTAACTTAGTTGTTAGCATAATTTTTACAAGAGATCAATTGTGTCTTATGCATAATAATGGAACCAAAATTGACAAATTATATTCAATGATTATCTGCAAACATTTTTCTGATAGCTACTCATTGACAATAGAATATTTAGACAGCAGAATAACAACTTGTAAATTTTCTAAATAAATTGTCAAATTGTTTTTATGCAGTTAAGATCAAATTGAAATGTGTTGTCAGCTTCAAGAAAAACTTGAAACGACCAAGATATGTCACGTGGAATTGCCTTCATTTTCTTGATAGCTAATAAGATTGTATCAGAGTTAATATGACATGGTTAACAAGAAGATTTTGCTTTTCCTCATTACTTCGCTGAGGCTCTTTAAGAACTTGTCTGCTCATGAACAAAATTCACATTTTAAAACGTGTTCATATACCGTCCTTAAGATAACTTCATATAGGGATCCTATAAAAACACCTAGGATAAAGTGATAACATGTTCATAAATCATCCTTAACTCTTAAATTCATATAAGAAAATGTTAATGTTAATATCAAGGGAATAACTACTGATCAAAGTTACCTCCCTTCCAACTCTAGGCAAATTTTTTAGAAAGTTTTTTTTATTCTATCTGTCATAATTTTAAATTTTAACATTATCTTATTTCCGCCGCAGAAGAGTTCCACTGTCAATTAGGAGCAGTATCAAGGGGTTTATGACTAAGAGTTAAGAGAACTTCATATAAGGATCTGGTGGAATACTAAATTGTTTAACTCTTAAATTCATAAACTGCTTGTAATTGACAATGAATAGCATAAAAAAATAGTGCAACTCTTCTGTGAATTGAATAAAAATAAACAAAAATTTACAAAATAGTCAAAAAGGAGGTAATTTCAATCAGATGTTATTTCCCTTGAAATTGACATTCTATTTTCTTTGTTTGAATTTAAGTGTTAACAAATTTTTTTTAAAGCCATTTATTGCTTAATCTGGAATAAAGTAAATCTCATTGGAGTCTTTCACAAAAAAAGCAAAGATGCAGCCTGCTAACAGCAGACAAAACCTCTGTGGATTTGGAATGGAAATAGAAAGTCCTATGTATGAAGCATGGAATTGGCTAGATAAGTCAAGCAATGGGGTTGAGATTTGGCTATGATAGAGTACAGATGTGGAAAATGATTAACTAGGCCACAATGTAACAATTTTGTATCACTTAACACAGAGATGTTAAGACAAAGGAATGGGGTGCTAATATGAAAGGATCACTGGTTTGTTCAGATACTTGGATGAAATAAGGGGGAAAAGCCATTGACATTTGAGCTAGGTACTGAATTCTTTGTTCTGTTTCCTACCTTATGGAAATTTTTCCTCACTTCTGCTAAGGTTTTGAACACTGTTTTTCTCTTTCATATAAAACTATGTATAAAAATTATCCTGATGTTGGAATCTTAGGTTATCAGTACATTTCACCAAGTTCACACATATTTGTTTATTCTAATTTATACTGTTCTGTTTCTGCAAATTTCTTTCTTGGAATCTCAGGTCACAAATGACCATGTTTAAGGGCTAACAGCCTCTTCCTAATACACCAGGGTTGCCAGATGTCTTTTGCTAAATCAAGACTAAATTTGTACGGTCTTGGGACCAAATTAAGTAGATTCAGTATCAAAGTAATCAATTAAGTTAAAATTTATCATCAGACTAAGCCTGCTGGAAAATGGATTAAAATACATATTTTTTGTATCTATTTATGTATATTTGTGTTGTATCATATCATTCATGTGTAAGGTATCTTTTGTGAATTTTCTTCATTACCAAATCTTTATTTTCAGAACCAAATTTGCCCAATTTTGGTCTTGAAAAGTACCAAATGACAACCCAGTAATACACAGTGAGTTTCATTATCTGCTGATATGTGTAACCAAGATATTCCTTCTAAAGCAGCAGACACTAAGTAAGAGCATAAAGTGTTCTCTTGGCTTGAAATTAGATGTGAATAAGGATTATCTCACATTATCCAATCAAGCCTGAGAAACCGAATAAAAGATTTTGTACTCAAGTCCAACATCCTTAATTTGATCCAAAAACTCAATGGAGATAGAATTACAAAACTTAATAGCCCCCAGCTCAGTGGCTTTACCAATGAGCCCTTTCCTTACAGAACAAAGTTACCCTTTCATATCATTATAGAATGAACAAGAAAGATACATGAATAATTGAATTTAAAAACCTTCTGAATGAAGAAAAGAAGCATAGCAAATTTGTGATTATTTTGAAATTAGGTCTTCTTTTACTGCAATTGCAGATGCTAGTGCCAATAAATTGATTAGTAATTAAAACATAATTGCACACACACACACGGCAAATGCCTTACTAACAAATCTATAGCCAACCAGTACAGCAGAATAAACCCTTTTACTTTTGCTTGAAATAGAATTACCTAATATGCTGTCACTAATGAGTAGCTATCAGTAACAGGTCATATACTAATAAAGATATACAAAAATATATGAAGAGGCAAACACTGTATTTTTTTTTAATAACCTAAAACTTGAAAAAAAAATATATTACTCTGAAATAACCAGAAAGTTTAATGTTATAAACAATTAAGTCTCAGTAGACAATCCTGTGACTAGCTGGGTCACCCTTTGAGAGAAGATTAGTGCAATCTAATGTGTCCAGAACAAACCCTGATTCTTTTATACATTTGCAAATAAATAAATAAGACAGACTACTCTATAATTAGCATTTAATAGTTATACCCCTTGACAAATCGGTCATTATAATATATACATGGGTGTGCACAAATGTAGACCCCCCACACCACTATTATTCAGTTGCAAATCACCCAGATTTTCTTTTTTTGTATTCTTCAAGTTAGCGCATTTTAGGGGTACCTTAATTCAATACTTCTGACTACAATGCACTGTTTCGGCTACATAAAGGTCACAAACAGATAAACAAAATCAGACTTAGTATTTTATAGATTTTACAACTATACTTGCTGAAAATTTATTTCATGCAAGATGTGTTACTTAACAAAAATTCCACACTGATGAACAGTATTTTTTTAACATGTAAATGTCACTTCACTTTAAAAAAAAAAAAAAAAAAAAAAAAAAGAAGAGGAAAAATTAATCAATGCCTTTCCCACTATTAGCTGTTAGCCAAACAGGTCTGGTTAGTCAGACAATAGAAACCGTCATGTGACTGTCTTTTGGCAGCATGACATGTTGGGGGTGATCAATGATCAAGTTACTTCTCTCGCCTTTTATTGGGTGGTAAAAAAGTCTGAATTTTCAATAAACAAGCCCGAACATTTCCTGACACAAACTAAGGGACTAATTTAGCATAAACTTACATTGTAAGTTGAACACCCATCTAAAAAAATATTTTGTGGGGTAATTTTCAAAAAAACAAACGTTTTTTTTTGTAAACATAATAAGGAGTGAATGTTTAAATTTTCAGCACTCTAGCTCCATTGGTGCAGCCTGTACGTGCAACATATACATAGCCAGCCAGCCAGCCAGCCCAGAATAAAAACTGAAAAAACCTATGTTGACAGTTTTGGTTGACAGTTACTATGTATCCAAAAGTCCAGGTTTGTAGTTTTCTGAACACAGAGAATAAGTCATCAAATTTATTTTCAGCTGTATTTCTTTTCAGTATTAAAAACTAAAATCTGTATGCCATCGCTTTTTAAACTTATTTAAAACTATCCCCAAAATCATTTTTTTTAAAAATCAAACTCCAAATTTTTTAAAAATTACATGATAAAAATAAAAGTTCAACCATTAAACCCAATTTGGGGAGAGAAAAAAAAAATTATTTTCTTACAATTTAGTTTTAACACAAAAATTCTCCAATGTTCAATCGTGCATAATGTAAACAAAATGTAGAAACTTAATTTGTTGTTAAAATTGATTTTAGTCTGCATAATAATTTAATGTTTTCTTTGATGTTGTAAAATGCAAGAGGAATATTGATATTTCTTAAGTTCCTCTTAGTTCATTGCAGTGTTCAAGAGACTTGTTAATTAGGGTGGAGTGAAAAATTTAATCGAAAAAAGTGTGGTACTTAAAACCTGACAAATGTGACGAAATTGAGATTAAAAATTAATTTTGGATGGTTGCCACCTCTTCTGTCCTGACCACCGACCCGAACATGTCTGGTCTATTAACAATGCCGGACACAGACTAAGGGAATAATTTAGCATAAACTTACATTGTAATTTTGAGAAGGAAATCTCAGTTCTACTTCAAATGGTTCTTCGGACGATTGAACTCCTTGTTGTTTGTGTTGTAAAGGTTGCACTGGCTAATGCATTTATTTAGTCAACATTTTGATGTGAGCTGTAGAGTTCAACTTGATGTGGCTTCCGCTTCTTAACAGACCTAAACCCGATAAGACAAAGACACAGAAACACCCGGGCTCTGGGTTTAAAGGGTTACCCCATTTAAAAATAAAACTTCTGTTTACCCCATCACACTCGGATTTTACACCTGAAGGCCAAAGAATAGATCAGCAGAAACGTCTTGTTTACAACACAAACAACAAGAAGGAGTTCAATCGTCCAAAGAACCATTTGAATATTAATGACCCTTCTCAAAATTATAGAAAATATCTCTCAGTTCTACTTCAAATGACTATTGAAGACCAAGAGACAAAGTTATTTAACTGGTTCTGCATATAGAATTCAACAGGATGATAGACAATGACAAACTAATCATGGTATGTTTGAACTGATTTCCTCATCTTTGTTTCGGCCGTGTACATTTCAGCATCCTCTGGAGTCTTGTGTTCTAGAATGTCTAATCTAGTTTCAGGGGAACATGCACATCTCCTCATATACATATAACATCCGTTTTTTGCATCTGTGTTTTGAGAATTGTCTCCTCCTGACCTCTGTGCTGTCTTTGTGACCTCCTGTTGAGCTTCGCACATGCTCACTTCCCTCAGGCCACGCCCACAGAATCCCAAGTTAAGAGCCTGCACCTTCCTGACCAATGCTTCCCACCAGTCTGCTGATTGAGTTATCCTAGAATAGTATGTAGGCAGATTCTTTCAGTCATCTTATTCGCCAAGGCTTCTCCCAATCTATTATTTTGATCTCATTCCACAAAGGTCAGTGTGCACACCTCTCCCTCCACGTATGGTCAGCCGTACCAGATTTTAAAGTGTCTCCACGTGTTACAGCTTTTCGGTGTTCCTCAACTCTTATTTTGTGAAAATAGACAATAAAGACGAGGGAATTGTCCAAATAAACCATATACAATGATTAAAACACCCCATCCAACAAAATTCAGACAAGAACAGCAAACTACTCCTGGAAAATCTGAGAATCTTAAACAAGTGCCAAACGCATAAAAAGTTGATTGCTACTGCAAAGTGATAAAATCCCCCTTGAAACACTTTATGATTAGTGGCCAGCTTTATTGGCAAGATCAGCAACTGGATCTAGAGACCTATTCTGGCCTGTACATTTAACTCTTAAATTCATGAACCACTTGAAACCGCTCCCGAACACAGTGGAACTCTTCAATGTATAGAATTTTTTTTTTTTTAAATGGAACTCTTTTATGAATTGAATTACCTAAAAGTGCAAGTAACTGATCAGAAGTTATTCCCCTTGATTCAAGATTTGACTTTTAAAATGTGAATTTAAGAGTTAACACAAAAATTTACATCTGAGCAATTCAGAGAACACAAATTAGAATCAACTACAACTGTGGGAACGCTTAGGAACAGTGGTCCCTTACGTTTTTGGAGAGGGGGAACAGCGTTCCCTTACTATCTATATACAGTTGAGCATCCCTTTTCCAAAACTCGAAATGTTCCAAATTCTGAAACTCCAAAAATCGAAACGTTCCAAATTCCGAAACTTTTAAAAGCCAACAGGGCACATAACTCATTTTGACTAAAGTAAACACAGTTATCTTCCTTTAACTCTTTAGAAATGTAAAATTATATTTCTACCACAAACGGTGAAAGACGAAACAAGTCCCAATCAAAACTAGCATTCCTAGGGAAATTATGAATCACCGCCACTCATATATGCTGTGTTGGGGGGTGATCAATAAATAAGTTACTTATCTTGCCATTTGTTGGACTGATCAGTAAAAAAGGTCTGAATTTTCAAAATACAAGTAGACACAAAATAGTGACCAATTTAGCATAAACTTACATTGCATATTGAACCCCGCCGCTCTAAAACCTATTTAGGAGGGGGAATTTTCAAAAAACAAAACATTTTCCCTACTCATTAAGGGGAGTGTGTGTGCAAAATTTCAAGTTTCTACTATGAATGAATACATAGATACATATAAATGTCAGAACACATGAATAACTTAAACCCAGCAATAAAGCAGTGTTGTGGGTAGTGGCGATTAACAAATTACAGCATTGACACCGCCAGACCTACACGCATTAATCACTGAATCTTTTGCTTATTCTCTCAGATCACTCTATTTTTTGCATATTCTGTTATTGTTGAAAATTTTCTTGGGGGTGAGGCTTTACCCCCCACCCCCTAAAGAGCAGGCAGCCCTGTGTTCTCTCAATTCTTTTTCTTAGCACTACATCACTGACAAAAATCAATAAAATACACCTCATAATATACAACCAACAATATTAACTAGTCTTCAAAGGGCACCACTAAGTCAAGGGAGACTGGCCTAAACATGCAAGCACAAATGGGTTGAGACTGCCCTCTATTTTAGATGACCAGTGTGAAATTAAAAGAAACTTAAGTGGGGAAAAGGGGAAAAAAGAAAGAGAAACAAACATCTAGAAAAGGCTGAACTCTTGTTAACTACTTTGTCCAAAATGTCAAGAAATGGTTCCAAGACACAAACTTGGCAAAATGCTCAGTATAGAGCTACAGTTTCTAGAAGCAAAACTTACATATAGTAGGCAGTAAGAGCCTTGAAAGGGTAATTATCCGCATTGGGCTCACCTACTGGTAACCAAAACACCAACCACTTTAAAGGAATCTGAAGGAAGCATTTTTTCCTCACATTTTGGAGTAGACAAAAGACTGCTAAGAACACAGGCGTTATAATGTGGTGGTTGGGGCCTAAGAAATCTGACCGTGTTATAACCAAGCCACGATAACTGCAATTTGGGTAAGGGCGATGTTCAAGGTGACAGATCATTGTAAAAATTAAATGAATTAGTCAAAAAACATTTAAGTAGTCAATGAACCAAACTTTTGTTTAAAAAATTTAATTTGAAAAAAAAAATGTTTTTGTCAAATTCATTTCATGTTTACAGCTAGTTCACTGGCGTAAGTCAAATATATTACTTAGTGAGGGTGGGTGGGAGTTGTGTTACCTCTGTGCGTATGGGCTTATGACATAGCTGTTATGCTGAGCACTATTTTGCTACATTGTAGCAAAGTGCTCTGCCCGAAATATGGGCTTACTGGCCCAAAGGGAAATTTTGTTTTTATTTGCGGTTTTCTAGACTAGTGGGCGATAATGTAGTTAAAAATGCTTGGGTCCACCACCCTCCGCCTTATAATGAACCATGTTATAACGGGGGATGCTTGTAGTAAGAATCTTGCCAGTTTCCATAAGATGGCATTATTACAAATATTCAAACATTTATTTTCCACAGGTTTTCAAATGACATTTTCAGTGAACAATTTAATCCTACATAAAAATGTAGGAAATCTAAGATTAGTTCATTTGATAATTTTTCATTTCATATTTCAAACATACATTTTCTAAAAACTAAAAAAAATTTACAAAAAAAACAACAGCTTATGTCAGTAACAATTCATACTAAATAGTCTTATTAAAGAAGAAAAATGTTCTGTAGTTATAGGACCATGTTGCTTGTAAAACATTTTTCTTATAATTTTCCTCTTATACACTGATATATTCAAAGTGATGTCAGCATCTTGGTTGTTATCATGTTTCGGCCATTGTACCTTCCAGCCATCTTTAGGTGTCTGTCGTATTCAGTAACGTTCCTCTCAGTTTTCAAGGTCAGATCCTTTTTTAGCTTGCAGTAGCTACCATCTTCATTTAGGTTTGCCAATTTTTCTAAACATCTAGCCAAACTCCTAAATGGCAACCCAATAGGAACACCCTGTAAAAATATTGGAAAATGCTGCAGTTTATTCAAAGGTATGTTGGAAAGATAGAGGATCTGCAGTTTATACACCATCAGGACAGTATTCAAAATATGTCTATAACAACCAAGAGGAGGACACCAGTTTGAATAAATCAGATAGAGGTATGTGCTCTCTGAGTGATTTCAAGTTCATTACAATCAATTGAAAGAACAATGTTTAAATGACAAAGAATTGTCCACTTTGAAATACTCACCTTTTGTTTGGAAAACAAGCAATCAAACTTACCTGAAAAATAAAAGAAAAAAGATTTAGAATTATTATATATACCAGTTATTACCCATGAAAATTTCATGGATATATTTGAATTTAACCTTAGATTAGTACAATACAAAGCCAAAAGGTAGTTGGTGGGAGGGAAGGAATATTTAGTAAAAATATTTACCCGTGTTTCTGTGGAGTTTGAGTGCTTTCTTCACATTCTCTCACTAAAGACTTAATAGTTCACTACTTCAAAGCTATTAATAGTGTAAATAATTGTGTACATCAATTTAATCTGAGGTTTTATTAAAAAGTGACAGAACACGTTCAAGTGAAAGAGTCCACACTTTCAAATGGCAGATAGATATTTTTTTAGAAAAATATAAGTTACGGACAGAAAAATGAAGAAACAGTCACACTGTTCATATTAGAGATCGAGAATTAAGGTATTTTGTTGCTTATACCCTGCCAAGCTAAGTAACACTTTTTAGCAGAGGATAGTAATAACAGGATTTCGCCATGTTCATTTGTAGCTAATCTGTGTGTTGAAGATTTTATAAGTGTACATTAATAAACTGCACTGAGTAAAATGTGTAAAAATCTATCCACAGTCTATATGCCATCACAGATATTCTATTTTCAATTAGCTGCTTAAAAATCAATACTCAAGCCCTCAAAGCCACAACATTTACCCTATTTGTAATGCATGAGAAGTGCAGTGTTCCCACAAGCAATTTGTTATGGAGTCATTTGTCAGGATCCTTCAATAATGCCTAACTCAGATTCCTCCGGGGCATCCGGTATGTAAAAATAAGCCTGAAAGTCAGACCATATATGTGCTAGTTCTTTTTTATGTGAAGATCTACCAAGTGTTGCCAACTTTATTTTAAACTTTACATCTAAAATTGAGTAAAAAAAAAAAAATCTTGAAATATCTAGATTCTCCAGATATACAGGACAGCCTGGTTTTGCACACAAGATACATTTCATGTAAAGTTTAGGTGGTAGGGGGAATGCGTGTAATAGCCTGGCACATTTTCTAAGTTTAATCTTAATGTTGTCAAAAACTTCAATGTTAAAAATTTGGGGTGAATTTGTGATAAAAACAACTAAAATTAAGATGAAGGTAAAAAGTAGTCAAAATTACAAAACAATTGGATTACCCTTTCAGTATCTGACCTTTTGCAAGTTCAGCTGTGAGAAATAAAAAGTACAATAGGTTGCCAAGCTCTTTTTATGGGCTCTTCAAACTCAGGAAAGTCTTTTCCTTTTTGCAAGAGACAATCACCGATTTTGTAAACAGAAAGCATTCAACTTAAAAATCACCTTTACAGGTGGTAGCTAAGAGATCAGAGGACTGCACAGGAAGCCTCAAGGTCTATAATTCAAATCCTAGAATCACCTCAAAATTAACTTTACTAAAAACATGGAAACCCCAACAGCAATTTATCTTTTGCTTGTAAAATCAAAGGTAGATCATGTCCTGTTAATCAGGTATTTAATATGTATAGACAACTCCCACAAATACCAATTTAGAAAAAAAAAGTTTGGTTTTCTTTAATTACTTTTTGCAGCTATTATTTTATAATAAATGAATTGCCAATCATCTATTTTTAAAAAATATCCAGCCATGAAGAGT
>VCCN01005798.1:2711609-2724438 GCA_006491835.1 Architeuthis dux
TTTTTTTTCACACTAAAATAAAATGTTCTAAATGTTCTATTAGAAACCTTTTGTAAGCTGAAATTGGGTAAGGAGAAAAAGAAATTACCATTAATTCATATGGAAAAAATTAATTCCCAGAGGTTTTATACATACAAAATAAGACTTGAATCTCCACAACTCCAGCAAGTTCTGTTCCACATTTTCTTAAATCCACTAGAGAAAAAAAAAATGTCTTAAATACAGGTGTCCCCTGCTATAACGCAGGTGTTGGGGTCCAAGAAAGCCAACCATGTTATGACCAAGCCGTGATCAATTTAGCTATTTTGAAGCTAAGTCTAGCTATAACAAACCGTGATATTATGGGGGGGGGGGTTATTTCAACACCTAGAAGTGGTGAAGACAAAATATTTAGGTTGTTTTGATTATATTCACTAAGCATACTGGCTGATAATGGATTTTCAGACACCTTGAAGCACAGACTTAAAATAGAGACAATGTTTCCCAGTAGGCAAGACATGCAAACCATAGCTGCAACTTCCAACCTTTTAACCCTGAATCACGAAAGGGAGAAACTCTTTGGCCTCATCTCTTATTTCTCCATATTCTGGTGAGTGTTGCCAGAGGAAGGAATGAATAAACATTGTGAGTATTGATTCAGAAAACACTGAATGCTATTATACAAACAAGTTTCACAGAAACAAGTTCAGCTTCATCACAAAAGGACAATGTCTTTGTGGCAGTAAAATGGATAGAGAGAAGAGTTCCAGGCAGAAACCAATGAGAGTGGAACAGAAATATTTATGAATCCAACAGAAACAACATCGGAATATAGAAGTGTTAAGCTGGTAAGAAAATACAGGCTTCCATAATTTTATGCCGTTTTGATTTATACCAATTGACAATAATGCTGGTTTGAAATCTGACCGAATTTTTCCTTCAAAACATTAAAGATTTTTGTGAATGTGGCCATAGTTCATATTTTCACCACTGGTGGCTCCACCAGCGCAGTTTCGACCGATCAGCACAAAGCTAAGATTATAAGAGTCGATCTAAGTGTTGTAGTGTTAAGATAACTGTTTGCGCCGATTTTGTTTATGCCCTCACCTCTAGGAATGAATCCCTGGCATAAAATCAGGGCAGCCTGTACATAAGACTTCATCTTGGAGTCATATGAAGCCTTGCAGCTCATTTCTTAACCGACAGTGGTTATTAGGGTATAATGGCTGCTCAAGTCAAAGTATCCATTTTTTTTCTCAAACAGTTGATTTGAATTAAAACCTAAAAGGAAGGCATGGAAACTGGACAGATCTTTTCTAACTTGAAACCTCTTGTGATCAGTCTATTTGTGGTTCTTTTAAATCGGCAATAACCATAAATAGCTGTACAGGTTTCCCCAGCTCTCCTAAAGTAGTGCGTTCCTATAAAAAATCTTTTGTAGGCCGAAATGCATAAAGCACAGAAGCAATTACCATTAATTTTTATGGGAAAACATTTTGAGCATTCCCAGACCCTAAAAAGGATGATGATGGTATGTAAAGCTGAGTTGTCGAAGATTGGGATGGTGGGAGGTACAGGAGACTGGGATATAGGAGAGAGAGGAAGAGGATGTGTGCTGCCTCTATAATAGCTTGCTGCAAAACAAATGCTTACCACTATTTTCGCTTTTATATTTGCAATCTCTCCACACCTTATAAAACAATTTAAAACTATTAGAAATTAAATTTTCTAATATTAATAACTAAAAAGTGAATTTGAATTTCCCCCTCACCTACATTGAAAAATATATTTATATTTGTTTTGAGTCAGAGTTAGCAAGGTGTTAAAAGATATACTAACAAACCAATAAAAACATTTATTTTTAAAACCACTATTTCATTTTCTTTTAATATAATATAGATACTTAGGGATATATTAGTTATCAAAGAAATAATTTACAATTTTGCTGTTTCTGATTTTCTGAACCATTTTAGTTTTAACTAATATCTTTCACAATATTGGACAGACCATTTATTTTCTATACCAAATCTTTTCTTTGAGCATAAAAATCATGAAAATTAAATTACTTCCTTCATTATGACTCAAGTCAACATTCAATTCAAATCAGATAAATTTCTTTTATCTAAAATTTTACACACTGCTCATGAATTTCTACACTTCTAAGTAAATAACTAAATGTCATTAATGCAATCTATTGAAAATTTCCATCATGTTCCCAGAAAAAATATACTCAAACTATATTTAATATTAAATTTAAAATGATTATAGTCAATTTACTATAATAGATCTGCAACCTGAAAAATAAATCCAAAACTAATAAAATCAATTGCATTACTGTTATTTTCTATAATTTTGAAAAGAGTCATTAACATCAAGATTTGTTCAAACAGCTGATCTTATTTTTCTGAACAAGGTTTATCACTCAGCAATGTGTATAACCAAAAAACAAATTTCATGATTGAGAATGATATGCAGGTGTGTCTCTAAAACTGTGCCTAGAATTGATTTACTTGTTGGAAAGAGCCAATCTCACTCATCATTAAAAATGTAACATTAGATTAAATGAAATTACTAACAAATACTACATGTCTATTGTCTGTTCTATGGTATTCATATATTTTATACTATATTCTTCATAAGGGGTACGCCAACATTGACCATTGAAGGGGTACGCTGGAAGAAAAAGTTTGAGAAACCCTGTTTTAGCCAATCCATCCCACAGCCTTCATCAGGAGAATAATCTGAAAGGAAAAAGGTTGGGGGGGGGGTACAGTAAAAGGAGACCCCGATCTTTTCTTATAAATTATGAATCAGCCAAAACATTGTGGTAACACCAGGAACACAAAGAATAAATTCAATTGTCTAAACAAATCTTTGAATGCATTACAATCAATATTGAAAAGCATTAGAAGCATGAATGTTTTAAAGGGAAGGCAAGAGAACTATGTTTATAACATAACTTTAATATTTTTATCTTTTTGCCTACAATCAATGTTGGATATTTTCTTTCTCACATATCCAATGAAAAATGAGTTTCAGAAAAAAAAGGCAGACTAGAACATCAGTTAATAAAAATACTAATTCCTCCCATCTCACAATGTTATGACTGATGCATTGGCATCCGCAGAGATTATATGTATACAAACATATAGTTTTGAAGTTCTATTTCTTCAAGAACAGTATACAAACACCTCTCACAAAGCAGTTGAGAAGACAAAAAAAATTAAATATATATCAGGTTGTAACAATAGTTGCAATAAATCCTGCTGTTACAGTGAGGGAATTTAGCAAACAATTCAATCTTAGGTCATCTAATTGCTAGGAAAAGTGTCAAAGGTTGGAGAATGGGTCCCGCATGACCTGTCCACAGCAGATTGTCAGCAACGTGCTGATTATTATGAGTCACTGCATTCTCGGCACTTCTAAGCGCCATTTTCACAATGTTAAGCGCCCTCATCAGTGGCTCAGTCTCAATGATAGACTGTGCCTCAGCAGAGTGGCGACATCTATCCCAAGATATTGTTGAGTGTTTGGTGGGATATGCAAAGAATCATCCATTACAAACTTTTAAATGATAACCAAACAGTCACAGCTGAAGTTTACTGCCAACAACATTGGCATTTGAAAACAGCTTTAGCCAGAAAACATCCATCCTTATTGAACAAAAAAAGATCATTCTTCATCATGATAATGCACATCCTCATAGCATTTGAGTGACCAAAGGTGGCTGGGAAAAAAATGCTTCATCCATCATACTCTCCTAACCTTGCTCCAACTATTTGTTTAGGAGTTTGCAAAGCCATTTTGATGGACAAAGACTCACTTCAAGAGAAAAATCAGTTAGTCTCTTATTTCAGGTAAAAATCAAACAACAGTATGATAGCTACCAAAGAGGTTTATCCATTTTGTTATATCTTGAAAATCCTCAAGAAAAACAGAGATGTATTCTCTTCACATCTTCAATCATAACTGTGCACTACATGTGGTCCACGAGGACTAATTTCCTTGTCTTTGGTGTTTGGTTTTTTCATAACGTTTCGACCATGTACCCACTGGCCTTCCTTGAGTGTCTATCAAGTTCTGGAATGTTGTTGAATCACAACAGACACCCAAGGAAGACCAGAACTGAATCATTGTGGAAAAAACAACAAAGATGGCAAAATTAGTCTGAACCCACCACAGTCAAAGCTTAACACACCTGTGAGTAGCTCTGTGTAGGACAAGATCGAATTAAGTATTTTTCCACTTTCATTTCCCATGTGCAAGAATTTAAAACATTTTTAAATTTCACCTAATGGTCAAAGGGAGATAATTTTTAATCCGAAGTTATTTCCCTTGATGTTTACATTCATTTTTTAAAATACAATTCAAGAGTTAAATTCAGAGAAATCTCATTGAAAATTGTCTCAGTCTACACTGGTCTTCAAAAGGCAAGAGAAGTAATTTATCCATTGATCACCCCCTTTTTCCAATTTTTTTTAATTGATCACACCCAACACAGCATACTGCCAAAAGATGTTGGTCAGAAGACAGTTTCTATTCAGTGACTAACCAGACCTGGTTTTTTTATTCATTTTTAGTGCATTATGACTTAATCCTTTTCTCAACCTTTCTCTAATTGAACACATATCTTTAACACAATCACATTAATTAACCCTTATCCATTATGCCATATTTTTTGGTTTTTCTGTCTAAAATATTTTACATATGTATATAAAATTGGTGAGAGATGGAGAAACATCTGAAATTGCTTTCATAGATAAAATTATTTACTAACCACATCTAGATAGTGTAATCATAAGAATATATATTAATTCACACAAAACTATCCAGTTGGTTTCCCAATGACATTCTTACAGAAGCAGTGGTACCATTAACATGAGTAAGATATTTATCACAAAGATTGATTACATGCCAAATTCTTACAAAACAAAAAATATGAAAACATCTTTGATCTACTTAATTTTATGCAATGGATACATTGAGAAAACAGGTAGCTACAAGCAACAGATATATGTATGTAAAATCTCTCCATGAAAATTAGCCTATCTTCACATTCTCTATCAAAGGAGAATGCCAACTGATCCTTTACTCCTGACAGAGAGAGAAAACAAAAAGCTGGTTTGCCTTAGTGTTTCACATAACTACAATCTTAACTGAGTTTAGAACATAACAGAAATTATGTTAATCTCCTAATTTTCTGAAAGAATTTGATAAAATAATGAAGAATTCTGATGTAACATAATCAAACAAGTATTAGTAAGAAGGTAAGAAAGAATGTTCTCTGGTGGTCTGCTTTTTTAAAAACTGAGTGACCATTTTTATAGTTTGGAGGAGGGGGTTAGAACCTTACAAAATTTGTGCTCCTTTTGTCACTAGATGTTATTTGAATGAAGTAAAGATCAGCACCACTAAGGTCCCCTAGTAAAGACCAATACCACTCAATATAACCAAGTAAAGATTAATACCACCAGGGCAAGAGTTAAAGGTAAGGATGAGCAAAAAAAAAAGAAAAGGTTTTACAACAATTTATTAAACTCCATTTATTTTTTTAATATCAAACAGCAGGCCTGTGCTTGTCTGCCCGGGAGTGTACCCAATATCTCTTTGAATGTTGTCATAGCCTAAGTGAGAATTAGTACCACCCAATTGAACCAAGTAAAGATCAGTACCACCCAGCAGAAAAGTGGTGCTGATCTTTACTTGACCAATTATTTCTCAAGAGTAGTGGAGAACAAGGCCAACATTTTAAAAGATGCAGCCTATACTCATAAGCTATTCCTCAAGTAGTCACTTGAAAAATATTTCATTGGATTAAGCTTTTTCTGACATCTTTTCCAGTCTAAATAGGATGTACATCATACTGATATTTTCATTTTTTTTAGTAAACTCCAAGTGCCCAATTATTACACTGGACCAAATAGTAGAGTTTTTAATCCTACAATGAAGTTTAGTTTTGTAAATATACAGCATTAATTACATTCTTATTTTAAGACTCCGATCGGAATCCTCTTGTTCTTAACATGAATTGTTGGAAAAAAAGAAAAGAAAAAACACCAAGTATTCCAACTTTTGTGCGGACAGTCTAATCTCTTCTTCCCATCTTTGATGCTAGCAAAGAAGAGATTAGATTGTCCAAACAAAAGTTGCAACGTTAATGACTCTTCTCAAAGTTATAGATAAGACCAAGTATTCTCTATAACTTTGAGAACAGTCATTAACAGACCAAATTTTGTGCAGACAATTGAATCTCTTCTTGCATCCTTGATGTTGTCAACACAACATCAAGGATGCACAGAAGAGATTCAATTGTCCATCCAAATAAAATTAGGAAAGACCACATAATTCAAATATCTCTTTAATTTGTCTATTGTCAAAAGTAAAAGGTTACCAGCGTAGTTCCCTCTAAGCTGTGCAATCATTTGCACGCACACAGATTTTGCAACCAAACCACAAAGGAAATGAATGCGTCCACAAATGGTTAGTTAGCTAATATAATGTAGTAATTAATAATTATACTTGTAATCCTAAGTATAATAATAATATATCATAATTATACTTATTGAAAAATAATCTCTTATGTTTCCATTAACTAGTTAGTTGGTTTTTCAAATACCACATTTGTACATCACTAATTTCCTAATTAATTCCAACTTATAAACTCACTCCCTTGCCCGAGTTAATAAGTGTAAATCAGCTTCTGCTAATCCATGAAGTCTTTGTGGCAGATTGGTAAAAACAGCTAAGCGTAAACTAGTCTCTCTCTGGCAATGAGTGTGTGAGTTCAATTCTCACCAAAGGCTTACTCTTTATTTCTGATTGCGCTGTTATTCATTGCCATAGAAACGGTAGCCCGAATTAATAAGTTGTATAGAAACATAAACTTAGGATGAAGGTAGAAACTAGTCAAATTTTTTTTTTTTTAAATGGTATTTATGAAGATCTGTTTCAAATTCTGTAGATAGCTTAAGTTTTTATTGAAAAAAAAATATTGATTCTCTGTGTTGAATTCGACTGAAGTGCAAAAGAACTGCAAGTTTGTTTAAGGTTAAATGGCTTAACAAAATAGTAGAAACTGCTACACCAAAAGGTTATAAAAGTTATGAACATTCAAGAAGAATCCTGCAAAACTACGGTAAAAATGAAAGCAAAAATAGCATATCCACCAAACATGCACACTGAACTTTAAAATTACAACTTTTTCTTTATCTTAATTCATTTAATCTTCTTATTAACCCTTTATAGGGCAACCCTAAAAATATTTTAGATATCAAAACAACCTTTTTGTATGTTAAACTAGCCCTATTTGCAAGTTTTCTGAATTTTTTGTTATTTATGGGGGCAAAACCCCCTCTGATGACGTGATCATACAGGATGCCAAAAAGTGACCGAAATGGAAAATATAAAAAAAATAAAAAAATTAAAGTAAAAGTAGAAAGTTAAATAAAACATAGAATTAAAGAATAACATTCAATATAATGAATAGATACAAAAAATTGATATTGACGAAAAAAGAAATAACACCTCCAGATTAATTTTAAAATTTTATTGTGTGGGCCAAAAACTGGCTATTATAATGGGGTGTGGTATGCCTCAAAACAGTTTCTGCCTTTGTTCAAGCACAAGTGTACTTTGCAAAGCTTGCAGACCACATTGGTGCAGATTATGTTGTCTTTGTGGCTACAAAATTAGCATGTGCTTGACGAGTCCTCAGGTTATCATATATATATATAGTCACTTGCCCCATAAAGGGTTAAACTAATATTGTTTCAATCTTGCTCTGAAAGATTAGGTACTACAAATGTACAGATCCGAAATTAATCCAAGCATCTGAAAAACATTTTGATTCAAAAATATAGATCACTTCCCAATAATGATTGATTGATTGTTTTGTTTAACGGCACATCGACCCTTGGTGGGTCATTTAGTGCCAGACCAAGTAAGGGGGGGGTCCCCGTGACTAGAGGGGGGAGAATCCCAAATCCCTGTCTCTGAGACAAATGCCATGAGGACCAAGATAAAGTGGGGGGGGGGAAGAGATCCCAAATCCTGAGTATGCTAATGGTGATCGCCTCCCGACCAGCTGGCCAAGATATCCTGTGCAACTTCTCCCAGAACGATAACCGAACATACCACAAGGACCCCCCGAAGGGCCGTGGTTCTCTGAACTTCGAGGCCATGGCAGTTTCAAAGCACAGATACTACACTCTGATCTTAGCCAAAAGGCCTCAAGCTATCTCCCCAATAATGAACTCAATATCAAATTACATCATAATATATAGTAGTACTAGTTAAACCATATGGAAAAACTTCACGGATATATTTCTAGGAGATTATTTTTCTTTTAGAAAAGAAACTACTGAGCTGTTTCAGTGGAAGAGTCCCTGGTTTCAAATGGTGAGTAGGAGTTATTTTTATCAGCAGAATTGTTAACTTTAAGCGGAAGAGACTATTGTTATGGAGAGAGAAACAAAAAAGTCATACTGCTAATTATAGAAGTAGATAATGTATCACTGGAAATTTACTGCTAGGACAAAATTACTCATCCATCTTTAACTGATGTATACAAATTGAAATACTAGTGAGTAATTTCTAACAAACTGTAGTAAATCTAATTTTTAGGTTGACATTAAATAAAAAGAAAAAGAAAAAAAAACATTCTTAAAGGTAAATATGTTAAGCAGGGACGGATTAAGTTTAATAGGGATCTGAGGCACAGGTCAACTTGGGCCCCTCTAAGTTGACCTGTGCCTGTGATGTTCAAGCATAAACAATCACTTTTTCAGTGCGTAGAGTTTGTCACCACCAGTTCTGCAGAGTTTCTATCAGCTACACTTGTAGAAAAGTTTATTCACTGCCTTGGGGTACAGCCAATTTACATGCTGATTAGCAAGGAGGGTTAAATCGCGTTTAGCTGACTGACATAGCCAAAGGGTGAATGTTAAAAAAAGAAATTCTCTTATTCTTTTTTTGGGGTCATGGCCTACTTGGGGCTCCCTAAATCTGCCATGGAGCCCATTAGGGCCTGTACCTCATGGTTAATACAGAACTGAAGTTAAGCTTGAAAGATGATTTCAATTTTAGTAATGTTTGAAGCTGCGGATCAAGTTTACGTCTGGCTCCCTAAAAATTGACGAATCGAAAAGGGACACATTTTGCCTTGACACTGGTGACATCACTGAAATGTAAGCAGTGTTACCAAGATAAACAAATAGTCTCTGCAAGCTGTCTCTGAAATGTTCGAAGTTACTTTCATTCGATAAAAAATAGGTTGTTCTTTGTTTTTAAACTAACAAATTTTCGAAGTTACTCAGATACTAAGATACTTTCTCCCGGATGAATGAAAAGTATTTTTTGTGCTTTCAATCCAACTATTCTTCATAAAAGACTGAGATCGAAATTAATAATCTCAAAGTTTTTAAAAACTTTTCTTCATCCAGTCCAGAAAACAGAAGCATTTTTAGAGTTTTGTTACAAAAATGTTTACATCACAATGTTGTTTAAATGTTTAAAACAGGCACTAACTCCTCATAATTCTAAATATAGTAAAACACAAAACGAAATATGAAATGGCTAATCAGTTTCGATATTAAAGTTGACACAGACACTTGATGATCAAGATGAAAAAAGTTGTTTTCATTCATTATTTCATCACCAAAAAAAATGTATACCTGGAAATGAAATGTTTCTAAATAAAATAAATATATTGAAAGAAACGAAGACAAAAATCGAATGCATTTTAAGGAAATTAAAATAATACTACATGAATCAGTTCGATTTTCTTGTAATTTACAGTATTATTTTTGTTAAGAGTATTTGAATCAGTGATGTCAACCGGTCTCGAGGCAAAGTGTGTCCCTTTTCAATTCGTCAATTTTTAGAGTGCCAGATGTAAACTTGATCCAAAGCTGCTTACTGTTTCTATCCAAGTATAAATTTATGATTAAAATGATCAAGATCAAAACCATCTCACAATAATTTTCCAATAAATCATTTGAAATGAATATAAAATATGTAATAGAAAATCAGGCATTATTAAGTACCTTTAATCATTTGTTTTTCAATTCTATACAAACCAAACTTGGTAGCACAATTACATCAACTGGAAGAGCTGTAATACTACCATGTAATATGTCTTCTGAATGAATACATACACATGTATTCTTTTTACCCAAGAAACAGCTAAAGCCAGACTATCAGGGTTAAGAATTAAAAATCAAATACAATGAATGAGGATCATCTGAGGTGTTGCAGAAAATGGAAATAAGTGCTATACAGGGTTGTCATTTGGTATTTTTCAAGACCAAATTGGGCAAATTTGGCCCTGAACAAAGCTATTTGGTTCCGAAAATAAAAACTTGGTACTGATGGAAAATTTACAAAAGATAATCCTTTATACACAAATGAAATGATACAACATAAATATACATGAACAATAGTTAAAAAATATGTATTTTAATCCATACAGGAATGTTTTGATTAGTGCAGATTTGGTGCAGTATGTTTAAGGTATTTCTGTACATATTAATGTAACTAAGTATAAGCTGAAAAAGACACATACATTAAATTACGATAAGAACTTGAACAGTGTGGTTTTGAACAGTAGGGAAGAGTTTTGGAACAAATTAACCACACTAATCAAATTATACCTGTATTTCCTACAAACTTAGCCTGATGATGGATTTCAAGTTATTTGATTATTTTGGTACTGGAACTACTTAATTTGGTTCCAAGACCATACAAATTTGGTCTTGTGCAGCAAAAGACATCTGGCAACCCTGGTGCCATATGGAATTCAACAGCTAGAAATATTTAATAGATAAGAGAAAGTTACATCAAAGGGAACACTGTCTAC
Organism: Architeuthis dux; assembly: GCA_006491835.1. NCBI lineage: Eukaryota > Metazoa > Mollusca > Cephalopoda > Oegopsida > Architeuthidae > Architeuthis > Architeuthis dux. The sequence continues at coordinate 2,722,444 of VCCN01005798.1, forward strand.
ATTATAAATAAGGCTACTCAGCAAATGCCACATCCACACAAGAAAGACTTTAGAGTGGGCCAGCCAAAAAAAAGAAACTGTCAACATAGCTTTCCTCAGTTTTTAAGTGATGCTGTGTGTGTGTGTCATGGGTACAGGTCACACCAATAGAGCAAGAGAGCTGAAAATTTTAACATTTACTCCTTATTATGTTAAGAAAAAAAAATTTTTGTTTGTTTTTTGAGAATCCCCCCCCAAATAAGTTGGGGGTGGGGAGATTCAATTTACAAGGTAAGTTCATGCAAAATTGGTCCCTTAGTTTGTGTCCAGCAGCGGTCACGCTTATCTTTTGGAAATTCAGACCTTTTTTAGTGATCACCGCCCAACAAAAGGCAAGATAAGTAACTTATTCATCGATCACCTCTTTTTCCAATTGTTTAATTGATCACCAACAAGGTTTCATGTGACAGTTTCTATTGAGTGACTAACCAGACATGTTTCATCATTAAACTAAATAGAATTACTTATGTATTTGTATTTAGGTAATTTGAGAAAGAGACAATGTCTCTAAGAATCCTGAAGTGTTGCATTTAGCATAGGTATGCGGCAGTGGCATATGGGACTTTGTATCTTGGGTGTGATGTGTGCTACGAATGCACAAAAGGGAAAAAATATTTTAGTGAATTAATGAAAGAAAAACAAAATTTGGATTAGACACTATTATCCACTGATAGTGTCTAATCCAAATTATGTTTTTCTTTCATTAATTCTCTTATTTTTTATTTATCAATCTTTATTATTATTGAATGAAGTATCGTAACACACCACTTTTTATTAAATTTGACCAGTGTTTACCTTCATCCTAATTGCAGTTGTTTTTATACAACTTATTAATTCAGGCCACTGTTTCTATGGCAACAAATAACATCACGATCAGAAATTAAGAATAAGCCTTCGGTGAGAATCAAACTCACACCTCATTGCCAGAGGGAGACTAGTTTATGCCTAGCTGCTTTTACCAATCGGCCACAAAGACTTCATGGATAAGCTGATTTACACTGATAAACTCACTCCCTACAACCAACTCTCTGCGCCATATTTATGTTGTTTTACATATGGAGACCCAGTAGTCTTTTTATAAATCAATCTTTTTATTTCTTCCCCATTTGTAACATTGAGTGAGCGAGGTTTGTGAAACTTTACAACTTAAAGCTTTTACTGTTCATTGCTTTTTACAGACAAAAATATTTTTGCCCTTTTGTGCATTCATAGCACACCCAAGATACAAAGCACCATACGCCACTGGAGGTAGATATAAATAAGCACATCAATTTATCATTATGGATGTCCAACTAACAGCAATCTAGCTGGTTTGGGTTTTTTTTTTAGAAATTAATACCCTCACACAAATCAATTCATAACTTTAAGAGATTAAAGGTTTAAAAATGATGCAAACAAGCAGAAAATAAATGAGACAATTGTTATTTTTATCTTTAACAGATGGTTGAGCAATGCTGACCTTCTGTCTACAAAATCAACTCATAGCTTATGCCCCAGACACCAAACCATTATTTTCTAAATAGTGAGTCCAAAATTCCAATGCCCAGAGTGCTCTTAAGTAAAGGAAGCTCACGGTTGATTAAAAGTTTAAATTAGTCTAATCATATATTGAAAAAAAAAAAATAAAATAAATAAAATAAAAATAAAAATTACCCAGTGGGTTTTAAATGTTTATACAATAGCAACAAATACTGCTTTTCATTTAATGTTGGCCACAATTTTGTTCATATCAGTTCTTAGCCTTTGAATTTTATATCATAACCAACATAGTAGCCGTCAGAAATAACAGGATTATTTATGTATTGATTGGTACTTCTGCCTAGGATCAGAGTATCTGTGTGCTCTGCCTAGGATCGAAGGTGTTGCTTCCAAACCCTCTACCTAGGATCAGAATGTAGTATCTGTGCATCTTGAAAAGTGTAACACACACACAAATTATATATCATCATCATCATT
>VCCN01005798.1:2736384-2767499 GCA_006491835.1 Architeuthis dux
AGTATCTAAAGAGAGATTCACTAATTTACATATGTGGGGAATCAGAATATCAATAGTCTTTTTCGTTAAGTCTTTCGGGAGCACATCACTGAAGGCAGTTTTGATCATACTGTTTTATAATGCTCTGAAATTCCCCGACGGTAGTGGGAGGAAATTTCTCGAGTCCAGCACCAGCAAAATCGTCAGTCACAATAAGTTCTGAGGAACAAGTGGATGAAATCTGGTCTCTTAACTTAGTAACCTTTCCCACATAAAAATTATTGAAATAGTTGGTAAGAATATGGGGATCTCGCTCATACTGTGGTAAGATACCAGAGGACCCGTTTTTTGTAAACCCGTGAAACAATTTAAAATAAAGCACCTTGATTATTTTTCAAATCAATAATGAGATGACTATAATATGGAGAGCACTTAGTCTAGGACAAACCAGCATATTTAATCCTCTGATTTACATACAATGTTATTTCAATGCTCGACTTGTTTTCAGACTTTTACCTTATGCCTCAGTGCTCTCTGTCTTATACTCATCAGCGTGCCAAGGGATTTTGGAAACCATGCTTTTTATTTTTTTGTGGCGCAAATTTATTTATGATCTGAGAGAAAAGTTTGTACTGATCAGGAAAATCCAGATCTTGATTAAATAAATGATCAAGTTCTGAGGATAAGTCAGACTTAAATTCATCAAGATTAATTCCTCTTTAATTACGAAATGTCACAGGTCTACTAGTATTAGGCCAATAACATTCAGATAAAATCTTACCGGCAAATGATCACTCAGACTAGTCCAATACAGGCGCTACAATTCATAGGGGTTGCTAAATATGAAGTCTAAAGAATGGCCACATTTGTGTGTAGGACCAACTACAGATTGAGATAAGCCAAATGAAGATGAGATATTCATTATAGAAAGTGTATCAGGTGTACCAGTTTTGTCATAATGTACATTAAAATCTCTGGTTAAAATAAATGAGTAACAATATTTGGAAAAATCTAAAAATATCCATAAGAATTTCTTGATGGCGATAAATACATATTATATGAACTTTACGTTTTAAATTAAAAATTAAGCACTGATATTGAAAAGAGCAGTGCCTTTTAGTGGGAGTATTGCATTTGGCTGTGACGGGTTTAAGATTATTTTTTGAACACAATAGCAACCCCGGATCCTCGTTTCTTACAATAAATAATGCACATCATATCCCACTTTTTTGATGGTGGCAGTTATAGTGCTATTTTTGTCGGTTAACCAGGTTTTCTGGATACATACAATGTCTGTTCATCAGTCGGAATTTGCCGCATTTCTTCAGTTTTGTTCTCAATTGACTGAGTATTCCAAGAGAGAAGGCAAATGGTGGTCACCCGATTTGACGCACTCAGTTTAAATCATTGTAGTTATAGCCAATAAAGCTTTTCTGTTTCAACTGTTGCATCATATAAGCTGGACACTTGGCCCAAAAGGCTGAATGTCCAGTCGAAGGATTAAAACTGAGTGTTCTATAGTTATAGCAAAAATTTGGTTTCTATAATTTTTAAATTTGCTTGCTTTACTTTTTACAGAGAGACCCCTCTCTTTCCTTGTGAAGAAGGCTGTAGAACAAATCAACCAAACATTGTGGTAACAACTTAAACAATACAAAGAATGAGTTCAATTGTCTGAACTACTCTTGTTACTCTAACTGTAGTTTGAAATTTACCTACAACAAAAAAGTTAAACTATTCCATATAATTTTCCACCCTAGACAAAATAAGTAACAATGCTAATTGCCCTCCTTGTTAACAACTGATTAATGTTTGGTAATCAGTTATTGTAAAATTGGCCAAACTTTGAATGCCAAGGACAGAGCAAAAACTGTATTCCTTACCCAAGAGGACAATCTGTTCCACAAAACATCTTATTATTAGATGAAAATTTGTTAAGTGAATATTTAAAGTAATTTTTAGTAATTCGTTCCAAATAAAAATATCGGACCCATAAAACCTTAATAATAACTTTGTAAATAATGTATAATGTACTAATTACTTTCTAAATAATCTATAAATACTAATAAACATGTAAATAACGTAAACAAATAATCTGTGGAAATGGTGCTTGTAACCATGCCACATCTTTGCTAAGTTTTGTTCTAGACGCCAGATTCACTTTTACACACAGTTTCCAGTTTAATATGGATTGTAATTGTCTTTCTAGACCACCTGCAGTAGAAGATATCTTAGGATGCATGGTTTAATAATTTTTTCAAAAAGAATAATGCACAATAACATAATAGTTCACGAGATAACAAACGTAGCAACATTTCACGAGACGCAACTGGTGGGATAGATGCTAAACAGCATAAGAATACACACACACACACATCTTTATTCATGTTTTCAAGCTCACATGATCTCGAAATATTTTGTCACTAAGAGATATAATGTTGACAATTGGGGACCTCTCGCTAAATGAAATTTCATAATTTTTTTCTCACAAACTGAAAATATTTTGCTAAGAGATATTTTAGGGAATTGGGACCTCTCGCTGAGTGAAATTCCATTATAAGACTCCTTCGCTATGAGAGGTACCACTGTATTAAGATATTCTTTGATTTATGGACTTTAAATTGATACAATCATCCTAAGTTAAAAACTTTTGTTTCAAACTTAAATTTAATACCTAATCCAGATTATCCACTGAAAATATCAACCAAATATTTCCGTAATAGTCAGCACACATTAATTAATTATCATTATGTCAAGAGCTTTGATGAACAGCAAAGAAAAATGTTACTGTAAGTATCTTGAGTTATTCCCCTTAGGCAAGAGAGCACTTATTGACTTCCGGTAAGGGGGCGTTGTTTTACATTCTGGTGAGCGAGCAGCCATATTGTTTTTGGAAAGATTAAGGAGACACATGTACAGTTGATTGTTTCGTAAATGCATACATGTATGAATAAATTGGATCTGTGTGAGTACATCTTTTGTTGCATTTTAAATCTGTTAATATCTGTCATTATAACAACCGTACATTAATGAGACAATTTTAAAACAAAGATACGGGAAAGATGAACAGTGATATTTCCGGACGTGAAAAAGAAAACAAATATTGCAGAGGATGTCAAAGTTGAATTGGTATTACCAACTATATACAATCATCCTAAGTTAAAAACTTTTCTTTCAAACTTAAATTTAATACCTATATCAAGATTATCCACTGAAAATATAAGCCAAATATTTCAGTAATAGTCAGCACACATTAATTAAGTATCACTGTGCCAGGAACTTTGATGAACTGCAAAGAAAAGAATAAAGGAGAGAAAACCTTCATTGACCACATGATTACTGTTCATCTAGAGCATTTTCTAACATACCAAAACTCTTCTATTAATCAATCTTTATTATTATTGGATGAAGTATTGTAACACACCACTTATTAAAGATTGATTTATAAAAAAGACTACTAGGTCTCATATGTAAAACAACATAAAAATATGGCGCAGACAGTCGGTTGTAGGGAGTGAGTTTATAAGCGTAAATAGCTTCTGCTAATTCATGAAGTCTTTGTGGCCAATTGATAAAAGCAGCTAGGCGTAAACTAGTCTCCCTCTGGCAATGAGGGTGTGAGTTTTATTCTCACCGAAGGCTTACTCTTTATTTTTGATTGCACTGTTATTCGTTGCCATAGAGACAGTGGCCCGAATTAATAAGTTGTATAATAACAACTAAAATTAAGATGAAAGTAAAAACTAGTCAAATTTAATAAAAAGTGGTGTCTTCTATTAATGTTGCCCCTGTGCAATCCCTGCTAAAGAGTTCTATCTGCAGTTAAGTCATCACCTTGTCTAAAAGATTAAATTAATTCTGGTCAATGAAATTATATATACCATATTTGCTGGCATATAAGATGCACATTTAATTAAAAAGACAAAGTTTGTAAATATTACACTGCGTCAAATGTGTTGGTATTACTAGGGTGTCATATCCCAAAGCACAAAATGGACAGCTAAGGGGTCTGGAGGAGTCCCCCAAATATCCTTGTAAACTATGCCTTTTATAGTCTGATAAATACAGTAATTGGAAGTTCAATCTAAACAGAAATTGCCTATACTGATACTGAATTTATAGAATTGAATCTTAATTAATTTCAGGTTATAGAGAAAGTATTCTAGCAATGTTAAGCGCATTGTATGTAATTCGTAAGCGCAGGTTTATTATCAAACTTACCTTAATTGAAGAGTGCAAGGCGATCTCATGAATTAATTTCTCTAGTAATTAGAATTAAATTAGGATAGATTCCCAGAATCAGTGCATAAAGTGGAGATAACTCCTGTTAATGTTAAAATAAACTAAAGATTATCTTCCCCTTGAAAGAAAAACAGATTGTTATTGCTTTGAATGAATTAAAAAAAAAAATTGTTTGTGCTCCATTTTTAACATCGAATGGGCATGTGTGTGAAACGTTAAAAGTTTGTATGGAAATAAAGTTGTTTTTTTTTCTGTTGTTGAAAAAGGGAGATAATCCTTAGTACATTTATGGCTAACCAGAGTTATCTCAATTTTACCCGTGGATTCTAGGAATCAACCTTAAATTTTCTTTCATTTTCAAGTAAAATTTTCTGTCAAGGTGGAATGACTTCATGCAAATGTCTTTCTGAACTTAATCAGGTATCATTCATTTTAACAAGTCACAATGAAAAGATTATACAGTAGCCCCCCCCCTTTATAAAGCAGGTGTTTGGAGTCCAAAAAGACAACTGAACCGTGGATAATCAAAAGTCAATCACAAGTGCCAAACAAGTTTATTTTTGAACGAAGGTGTTGTTTTCACCTCAATATTAAAGAAATTATGTGTAAAAAACCATATAATCATATGTTAATTGATTGCAAATTGAAGAAATTTAATATTTTAGTCATATTAAGTAAGTCTTTTGATGAAATTCTATTTTTACTCACAGGTTTCTGGACAATGGGCGATAATGTGGGCAAAAGAGTTGGGGTCCACCACCCACCTGCCTTATATTGCAAACCAGGCTATATCGACGGAATTCATTCAGCCTAAATGCTTGCTCCGACTAAACAAGGTTTTAGTCACTTTATCTCTCATGTAGAAATTATTTGGGGTTTTTGTGTATTGGGAGGTGTGGGTTGGCCGAGCAGGTAACAGCACAGAGAATGGACATGGCGATCAGAGTTCAAACGCTGGCTGAGACAGTTTGTATTCCCTTTGCACTGATTCCCTTGGGAAAGGCATGAATCCATCACTCCTAGCTATGGGTGAAATAGCACAGGGTGAAGTGAGTGAGGCCATAGCCAGCGTAATGGTACTACTTACTTATTTTTGGATATGGCTGCATGTCAACCACAGCCAAAAATGCTGCTAAAAATAAGAATATGAATTGAAAACCAGTCTGACAGATCAATAATTCATTCTGATGTTATTTATGAAGAAGGAGGAGGAGAAGAAGGTGAAGGCAAAGAAGAATGAGGAGGCAAAGAAGAAGGTGAAAAAAACATACATGAAAAACACATGCACTGTAAGAGGAGCGTGGTGTTACCTTAAAAGGTATTCTTTCGGTGAACTCCCCCCAAAAATATAAAAGTAAAAACAAAAATATTTAGATTAATAATAATTACTTATATATTATGTAAATAAAGAAACTGAATTATTAAATTTGAATAAAGGCAATTAGCTTCAATATGTCATACAAAGTCTCCCAATAAAAGCATTAATTAATGAATAGCTTTAAAGAATAAAGTCCGCTGGGATAGTGTAATGGTCAGCACATCTGCCTCACATGCAGAAGGTTCTGGGTTTGATTCCCGGTATGAGCATAGGGTATGGAAAACTATTAGGACAAATTTATTTCCCTGTGCACTCAGCAGCTAATTGAGTACACTCTAAGCTGAGTGATTAGGGTGGAGGTATCCCTTCAGTGGACTTGCATCCTGCCAAGGGGGTGGTCATAAAAACTTGTAGGAATAAAGTCCTGGTTTCATCCAGACTTGAGACTTGCAACCTCACTAAGCTGATGCATGTAACAGAAATTGGGACTTTGTCACCGGCCTCCATATCCATTGGGAGTTGTCTCTTATGCGACGGGATGCTTTACCTTTAAAGAATAACCCACTAAAATCGGAAAACACTGCATCAGGAAGATTTAAGTTAAATTAACACTCCAATCAAAACAAAAACAAAAAAAAGAACATTTGTAGAGAATACAAAAAAAAAATTGAATGATCAACAAAGATGCATATCAATCACATAATTCTAATAAGTTTATATTAATTTCTCCTTGACTTGACAGAACAACAGATTTGTATAACCAAATAGCTTTTAACTCTTGAATTCATACAAAGAAAATAGAATGTCAATTTCAAGGGAAATAACTTGATTAAAATGATCTCCCTTTCTTTTCTGATTCACAGAAGAGTTCCACTTTCTTTTCTTTTTTCTCAAATGGTATTCATTGAAAAGTCCCACGTTCAATTACAAACAGTTTCAAATGGTTTATGAATTTAACTGTTAATATCTGAGTGTCAACATTATAAAGTCTTGCCATTTTAGAAAAAGAAAAAGACTTGCCCGAGGATGACCGGGGATTGTACAAGATCTTCAAACTATCTATTTTACAGACCTCAACTGAGAAAGGTTTGCATATTTCAACCATCACTGATTTTTTTTACAAGTATTTCTTAATTTTAGTTGCTTTTCATCACAACTACTAAGACCATCAATCTACAGCAGAGAGTAAACAGTGCAGATCTGAAGTGAAGAATAAGCCCTGGGCAACAGCTCTACCAATTGAGCTACCAGAATTCTTACAGCTGGCAGAAGATCAAATCTAAAATCAAACCCTTAAACACATCCTTTACTTTCACCCCAATTGCTCGGTGCCATATTTGCTATTGTTTTTATAGTAGTAATATTATCTTTTTGTCAACAATTATTAATTTAAAAAGGATTAGATTTTATCTGCCAGCCATAGGTGTTCTGGTAGCTCAAATGGTAGAGCAGTTGCCGTACATAGGTGAGCTTCCTGAGGTAAAAGGCATGAGAGTTTGAGTCTCGATGAGAGCTCATTCTTTATCTCCAATCTGTGCTGTTTACTAATCACTGTAGACTGATGTGGTTGCAATGAAAGGCAATTAAACTTATGAAAGAAATACTAGTCAAAAATTAATAATGGTTGACAATGCTTCATCTAATAAAAAATAAATAAAGTTTGCATATTTGTTTTAAAATTTTCTGTTTTAATTCAAGTTGAACAGAACTGGTGAGATTATGAGGACATATTTAAACATTGAAGATGTAAGCGTAGCTTAAGATTTGGGGGCCTGGCTCCTTGAGGGGCCTCCTCCAATATTTAGGGAGATTTGTTATTGTATAATTTTGGTAGAAATGCAGTAGATGAACTACTATTCGTAAATCTTTTGATTTAAAATCCCCCCCCCAGTTACACCCCTGAGTGAAGAGGGTAAAAATTGACAAAATCAGTGTCAAGAATTTTTTGAAAAAAAGAAAAAAAAAAAAAAAGGTATTTTCAGAGTGAATTACGGTCAGACGAGAAAAGGCCCACAAGACATTTTTAGTTTCTTACTTCAAGGCCCTCTTGAAAAGATTCATGAAGATAAAATTGTAAAAATTCATGGTGCAGCGTTATCATTGGGTTCCTATAACACCAGGACTCTATAACAGCGCAATCCAACAAGATTTTTTCCATAGCATTCATTTTCCACAAATCCTGCTGTAGGCTAGGAACTGACATAAAAATAAATTCATGAAGAGTACCAACTATTTGATAAGAAAGTAAATAAAGATTTTTAATGGTTTGCCTGTATATAACTCATGTTATAAATCTTGTCACACACACACCATTTCAAAAAGCTATCATGAGTCACTTATAATTAGAAACTGTCACCAAAACTGTCAACATAGGATTCTTCAGTTTTTAAGTGGGTCTGGCAGGCTGTGTATGTATCTAGAGGGCTGAAAATTTAAACATTTACTCCTTATCATGTCAAGAAAAATTTGTTTCTTGAAAATGCACCCCCCCCCCATTTTTAGTGGGGGTTTCAATTTACAATGTAAGTTCATGCTAAATTGGTCCCTTAGTTTGTGCCTGGCAGCCTTCATGTTTTTTTTTTTAATTCAGACTTTTAGTGATCACTGCTCAACAAATTGTGAGAGAAGTAACTTATTTATTGATCAACACTTTTCCAAAATGTTTAATTGGTCAACCCCAACACAACATTCTGCCAAAAGACATTGGTCATGTGAGGGTTTCTATTGAGTGACTAACCTGTTTTATAGTCTTATAATACACAAAGATTTGTTTCTTTTAAATTTTATTAGAGCATTGTCAATTAATCAAATTTATTTTATCACACAAAACTATCTTCATGTATCTAGTTATTCAAAGCATTTTTCTTCTATTTTGCAATGCAATGTTAAAATTTAAGCACAAACTAACGCCACAAATAGAGTTTCTAGTCAGCAAGAAAAAAAAATGCAACTCAATCTTTTTTTCTTTTCTTTTCAGGCTTCCATACTTTAAAATTATGGACATTAACTTTTGGTTGGGACTAATGAAAAAGTGCCCCAAACTGCATTATCTTCTATGATGACCTCATATTTATGAACAGTATACTGCAAATAAAATGACATACAAGTATACTTCATTCATATAGTGAACAGTTTTTTTGTTTTTTTCAAATTCTGTCCAACAATCCTGGCCTTTTGGCTATGTACAAACCTGTGGGCTTTACTGGAAGATGAGTTGAAAAGGTTATATAGTGAATAAACAAACAAAATAAAACCCTATATTTGAAGAGAGATAAAAAGTGTTCAACACAATAGTTACATCAATGAATGAACCAAGCAGAACCCAGTAATATAGTTCCATCCTCATTTCATGATAGCTGAGGCTTGTGAATTTTTTATACATGTATTCTCTATTAGATATACACAGAATGATTTTTGTATTGATACTCAGACAATTAGAATCCGTCAACCAAAACTGTAAACATAGGTTTCATCAATTTTTAAGCTGGTCCAGCTGATTGGCTATGTATGTACCATACGTACAGGCCGCACCAATGGAGCTAGAGGACTGAAAATTTTAACATTTTACTCATTATGTCTAGAAAAAACTTTTTCTTTGTTTTTTTAAATCCACCCCTCTAAATAGGTTTTAGTGGGGTTTTAATTTACAATGTAAGTTTATGCTAAATTGATCCCTTAGTTTGTGTGCGGTAGCATTCACGCTTGTCTTTTGAAAATTCAGACTTTTTTTAGTGATCACTGCCTAACAAAAGGCGAGAGCAGTAACGTATTCACTGATCACCCCCTTTTCCAGTTTTTTAATTAAATCACCTCCAACAAGACATGCTGCCAAAAGACATTGGTCATGTGACAGTTTCTATTAACTAACCAGACCTGTATTCACTTTAATCATTCAGTTAGCATCTTTATAAACCAATAAGGCAGATATTTGTTTATGACTGTGACGTTACATGCGTAGTTGTGATACTATGGATGGCATAGATTTTACAAGCGTATAAAATTAGGCTAGTATAAAAGTTTAAAATAATTTGGAATCTATAAAATGCAAATATTAGCTAATTTAGTACAAACAAAATTTTGTTAAAAACAATCTTAGCTAGACGTACATTGTGATTCACGTTTACTAATAACAATGTCTAACATGTACCATGGTTAAAATGTCACCTAGTGCGAGACAAAGAAAGTGCACCCAATTATATAAACAAACTTTCAATGCTGACTCAGCAGAGAATTGAATTTTTACAAATTTTCCATGCCAACTCAGCAAAGTGATATGGCTGATTTTGATTGGTTAATTAAAATCGGCATTGACCGTATGCCCCACCTTCATTGATGGTGGGGAGGCTGTTCGATCAATCATAACTATTTTCTTTCCCTTTCTTTTCACCATAAATACCCTACAATTTTGGGGGTTCACAATTACTGCAGGACCACGAGATGACCCATTTGGCAGTCGCCAAAGTTTGCTAATTGAACCTGGATGGAACCTTCGTTTTTCACACAATCACAACGACTAACAGAGTTTTACATCTGAGGGAAATAAAAAGTTTGAAAACTTATTTCATTTCAGTCAAGTCAAGTGTTTGGCTGTCTGATGATGGACAACCCAAACTACGCGTTCGGGCATCAGAACAATGACCATACACAAGGATCCTTCAACCAGCATGGTAGAACGTTTCAGCCAATCCATTCTTCGGCCTTCTTCAGATGTAAAATCCGAGTGTGATGTGGTAAACGGAAGGTTTTTAATTTCGAAGGGGATAACCGTTATATAGGAATCGGGTGTTTCTTTGTCTTGTCGGGTTTGAGTCTGTTGAGCAGCGGAAGCCATATAGAATTGTCTGACTAATGCATTTAGTCAACATGTTGATATGAGCTGCCTCTTTGATTTTTATCTGCTTCAAACAGCATTCTAAGGTCAGACTTAATGAACACAAAAAAGCCATAATCAAGGACGAGATATAAAAATCTGCAATGGTTGACCACATCTGGAGAGAGAAAGGAGAGACCATTTTCATCTCTGGGAGGAAGTCCAGATTATTGACAGAGAACACTGTTGGAAGCAGAGAAAAATCAAAGAGGCCGCTCATATCAACATGTTAACTAAATGCATTAGTTAGACAAGTGCAGAGTTTAACACGATATGGCTTCAGCTGCTCAACAGACCCAAACCCGACATGACATGGACAAAGAAAACACTCGAATCCTATGTAAATATTCACACTGAGTTGGCTAAATCAAGACTATAAATAATATTAGTTCATTTGTACAGTAGTAAATGAAATGAGAGAAAGATAGACCATAAAATTAATGGCATACATATTATTTTTGAGTACTAAAAGAAAATATTTAAATACTTATTTTTAAGTAAAAAAGGCTAAAAAATGAAACATTTTTTTCTAAGGAATTTTCAGTTTTCAGAATTTCAGATAAGAAATTGTGTAGCCATCAATCTTAAGGTCTAGAGCACATATGGGCAATCGTAAGCCCGAGGGCCAGATTTGGCCTGCAGAAATATATTTTGTGGCCCACAACCAATCTAGGAATTTATTTAAATATAGTTTTATATAATTTTTCTCAGAAAGTCAATGTTATAATTTACACTGTAAAATTACAATTGTTTTGGCTTCACAAATAAATAATATAATTGTAATTCACATGTTTGTCTAAAATAGAAATTAAATACGTTTCTATAATACAATCAACATTTTTTAAGTGAATGTGTGGCCTGAATAAAGATGAAAATGTCTTATGTGGCCTGTTAGATCAAAAAGATTGCCTATGCCTGGTCAAGAGGTAAGTCATAGATGCTACAAGTGTAAAATATCACAGTTCATTCCCACCTTAGAGAAGGTCCCAACAATCCATGTGTTTAGTAAAGAGCCATATAACTGGGTGGAGAAGACAGGTTCCTGTTTTAGGAAATGTTTCATTAAAATAGTATAGACAGGGAAAAAAGCCCAACCATCTAAGCAACTGCCTAACCTAATTTTTTAAAGCTGAAATTGGTTCTATAGGTCATGAGGATCAATTTAAGTCTTATGATTGATGACGTCATCAAAAGGGCCTAAATTTTCTTTAAAATGTTGATATCTTTGGACATATAGGTCACAATCAGATGCAAATTGCATATCTAGATAGAGCGAAACAAGACCTATCAAATGACAACATTTTGAGAAATTAGCTGAAGACACATGATTGATCTACCAACAGGGCATGAACAACAAGATGTGTGTCAGCTTCTTCATGGTTGCACTTATGAAGCATGAAACTGCCATTTTTGTTACTTAATATCTCCAGCGATAACTATGTATAGATGATGCAGTAAGCCTATACCTTCTGATGTTTCGAGGTACTTGACACTGAGTCGTACAAGCTCTTCCTTGTTTTCTCTGCTATTCAGAAAATCTCACCATTTGCATCCTTGCTGGTCGAATCCATCAATCCTGACTCTTGCTCCGGATTCTCTTTCTTTTTTTGTGCTGGCCTTTATGCTATCCCTTTTGATAGTCATTGATAAGCCCTGTCTGGGAGGCCTCTGACTCTTCATGTACCAAACTCTTCATTCAAGAGTATTTGCCAGTAACTGCAGAGCCACCAGAATATCCTATATGTAAAGAATACCTCGATTTTTTGCTGGACATCATGGCAGATCTAGATATTCCACATATATTTGTTCATTCTCATAAAGCAGTTTATTCAAAACTGTTTCATATCCTCTGGAAGAATAAAGATCTGTACCAAAACCTAATCTTGCTAATGGGCGGATTTCACCAACTGCGTATCAGACAAAAACTGCTATTCAAACAGCATAGTTGCAGAGGATACAAACAATGGTGCACTGACCCAGGTTTAATAGCCTCGTGGTCAGTAGATCAGGCCTTTGAAGGACGTCACTACTATAGATGCATGAGAGTCCATTTAGAATGCTTTGATGCCCTTGTCCGGTTCAAGGTCGAAAGAAATAACAGCTTGTCATACCAACACAGCACCAGAATTACTGTCTTTGCTTATTGCTCTAAGAAAAGAACCCAAGCTCAAGTACAATGGAGAAAGTAATCAATTCATCAGAATTTGAAAGTCTACTTACAGATCCACGCAAAGCAGAGGATAGCTCTGAAGCAAGCATGGATATGGCTTATCTCAAAGATGTTTGCTTGTAATGGTATCAGCTGTAAAAGATGGAAAGATAGTGCAACATCTTCAGTCTGAGAGGGATAAGCTTAACCAGATCTTCTCATACAACCATCAAAATTACACAAGCTATTTTGGCTACCAACATGTTTATTTGTGTTCTTTACAATAGCAGGGTCATCCAGTGTTTGAAGAACTGAGAGTAAAGGGTTTTGGGGGAAGTATTGGAGGTGTGAAATTCTTGTTGATTCACAGAGATTTAATAACAGAATTATTTAATAAGGAAGCAAAAGGAACCACACAACCTTTCAGAGCCGGCTTTTAAACTAAATCTTCAGCAGTTGATACATGGATTCAAACTATCCATAATCATAGTAAACTCCAGAAGATGTTTAGGGGGCAGCTTATTTTAAAAACAACCCCCAAACTCACTCCAGGTAGAAGAAAGAATCAGGCTGATCATGTAAAATGTTTGAAGTTCCAGCTAAAGAATTACAGTGACAATCCCTTTGACACATGCTCACCAAAATGGTTTCATACTGGTTTAGAAATTGAAAAATCTTTAGTGAGAGATATGATCAATGTTCCTGCTACCTGAAATGCATTGTTTAAGACCTTTGTCAGTGAGAGACACAAAAGCAACGACAAAGGATTTTGAGCCAATCGAAAGGAAGCTGAACAATGGCCTCGAAAAGAAGAAAAAAACCCACAAAAATCAGTATCTTTACTATAAAAAGACCACCAAGCATTTGATCAGATCATTGCGAAATCTGTCAGATGAGAAGAAGCATTTCAATACCCAATAACAACAGTGCCGTTAGCTTTAGCCACAACCGATGCATCCCTCAGACAGTCTGACAAGACATCACTGAGAAACTATCTGATCACTGAATCTGACTGAAGTTGTGAAGAGACACCAAAAGACTGATCATTGTTCCTCAATGGTCTGGCTGCATTTCTTTCCAAAAAAATTTAGACACTTTTGATGATATCATCAATCATGTGACTTCAGGTAATTTCTCAAAATGTTAACATTTGATAGGACTTGCTTTGCTCTATCTAGATATGCAATTTGCATCTGATTGTGACCTATATATCTGAAAATATCAACATTTTAAAGAAAATTTAGACCATTTGATGAAATCATCTTATGACTTCTGGTAATTTTTAGAATTGTTATCTGGGCTTAAATTGATTCTCATGGCCTATAGAATCAATTTCAGTTTTAAAAATTTAGGTTAGGCAGTTGCTTAAATGGTCGGGATTTTTACCCTGTCTAGTAGAGGTATTCATAAATGCATAACAGGTTTTAGCAATTATCAATACAACAGAGTTTGCACCTTGTGTTTTTTCTGATCAACTCCTTGAAACTCATTAGCTTCAACATAACATTTGTTAATCATATCATTTAAATGAAAACAGGTATGTTAGTCACTCAATAGAAACTGTCATGTGACCAACATCTTTTGGCAGCATGGCATGTTGGGGGGGGGTGATCAGTTAAAAAAAATGAAAAAAAGGGTGATTAATGAATAAATTATTTGTCTCACCTTTTGTTGGGTGGTGATCACTAAAAAAGTCAGAACGCTGCTGGACACAAACTATGGGGCCAGTTTAGCATAATCTTACATTGTAAATTGAACCTCCCACTAAAAACTCATTTCGGGGGGGAAAAAAACAAAAAAAGTTTTCTGGATATAAGGAGTAAATATTTGAATTTTCAGCCCTCTAACTCTGTTGGTGCGGCCTGTACACATAACACAGATAGCCAGCCAGACTGACTTGAAAACTGAAGAAACCTATGTTGACAGTTTTGGTTGATGGTTTCTAATATCATTTCTCCACTTGATTTATTTTTCTGGTTAATTCTTTCATGAGAAAATGTTCATCTTTTACACCTATATGATTGGTCATCCACTGCATCCCAGTCTGTCTCCAGCTTCCCTGATTATGTCTTGCTGCTGAACCTAGGTAGGCACGGATGAAAGAGTAAAGATTGACAGTGTGCAACTCACCCTTACTATAATCCAAGTCAAGCACAAGTCATGACTTTAGACCTTGCGGTGCACCACTCAGAACTGAAAGGATGGTCATCTTTGACCACAAAAGACAAACACGCCATGGATGTCATACATTTTCTAAATCCAAGAAAAGGCTATATTTTAAGTAGTAAAGTACTGCCCCTATGGTGGCTACAGCATCATAAGTTTCTTAGCTAGTTGTTCAAGGTTTGCAATATGTGAAATAGATGTAGAGGTGACAAGCTGGGGGCTCACCGATTCAGGCCTTTCCCAAGGGCATTAGCCCCAGTCTCAATCAGAGTTTGAACTCCGCTTTCCCTGTCCATTTTCCGTGCTGCTAACTGATCAGCCCCCGGCACTTCCTTGGTTCCCAAATGGGGATATTTTAAGTGGCTTTCAAATAATTTTTCCTCTTTATGTTATTGATTATGCATTGAATCTCACCAACCTGGTTCTTGGGATAGGGTCTAAAACCCATTAATTCAGTTTTCTTCTCTACCATAGAGCCATACACATAACTATTAATAGCATTTGTGATATTCTATTAAATGTATGTAATGTCACGAATAAATCCTCTCTTGCACTTGTGTAGCTTCTACTTTGATACTGGTGTCTATAACAGGCTTCAATTTGCACATTAAAAGGAAGTAAAAATATCAAAGGGAATGCCAGCTAGTACATGTATACACATATACACTTCATTGCATTACCCCTAATAGTATATTAAGATAGAAAGAGTAGAGTCCTGTAAATAATAAATTCATGTCAGTAATAAGATATGACAGTTGCTGATTTTTTAGCACATCTAAGTTAAATATGAATGATTTTTTTGTTATGCATATAGGCCTGGCAATTCGGATCAAATGTAGAATCTGGACCCCAAAATTGATTCAAGTCAAAAGCGCAAATTTTCAAATTATACCATAATCAAATCAAGGATTAAATGTAACTACTTCTTCACAATATTCTTTTATGTAGTTAAAGGGGTTTGAAATCTATATTTCATCCTTGTTTTGATTAAATTAAATTTTGATTAAGGTGTAATCTGAAAATGCACTTTTGACTTTAATCAATTTTGGTGTCCCGGATTATACATTTGATCCTTCAATTTTAACATTGATTTCATTTAAATCATACACCAGTTTGTAAAAGATTTAATCTCAAATAGTCAAGACAGTAGTTTTGTCATCACTTGGAGGCTTTAAAAAAAGCCTGAACAAAACTTTCACCCAATGTCAAAACAAAAATATGCAGTTTTTTTGGTTGTGTGTACAAAATAAACCTGACATTTATTGTCAGGTTTATTTCATCCAGAAAAGTATAAATATTGACAAAGTTAATTTAACCCGGGGAAACACTAGTCAAACATTCAAGTCTACAATACAGTTTTACAAAAATCTATCAGAATTTGTCAGTCTATATAATGAATAATTTACTATTACAAAGCCTGAAATAATGTACCATTCAACCTATAAGCATAAAACATTTCTTGCTCACATATTGCACATTTGCTAGGGTATATATTAGAACTGTTAAAATAAATCCCAAATTTACTAAAGTGGAGAAAAAAAAGACAAGGAAAAAATTTGAAAATCTCTTTGAATGAAAGCAAAAATCTTATTTTCATCTCTGCAATAAGAGTAAACTTTGTTGATCTTAACAATTGTTGCCCATTTTATTTTAAAATGCAAAGTTTTATGAACAATACAATCTTAGTGTCCAGGACACAAGTTATTATAAAAACAGAGAAATGGAATGAATCAATGCAACAATTGCATCTTGTTCTTAAAAAATGCAAGGGGAAAAAAAAAATGGAAGAAAAAAATCACTTTAGTCCATATTTATTTATAAATAATGAAAAAACAGGAGGTGTCCATATATAATAATAGATTCTATTGTTTTAATTTTTGTTCAATGCCATTTTACTGAGGTAAAGGGGTTCTGTATCAATATAAGTATAGACTGTTCAAACAATTTATTTTTGGCTTCTGCTCCTGGCATTAGGTCCCCCACAAACTTCAGCTAAAACTAAAAACGATAACATCAAGAGAATCTCACTAACTTTCAATTTATTTTATGAAAGAATCTTAAAAGCTGTCTCGATAGTACAATCTTTTTTTTTTTTAGGATTCATTTTTTGCATTTGAAGGAAGCAACTTCCTTTTTATTATTATTATTATTATTATTATTATTATTAGCAGCTAATTTTCATCTCAATAAAAAGATCTGAAAGAATATTTTTCAAAGTAAATCACTTGGTTACAGGTCAAGTTGACCTTTTTGTGACCAATTGGTAGATTCTTTTTGGAGGAGTGGAGGGTTAACATCTTTAAAAATATATTCAGCCAAAGGAATATATATATATATATATTAGTACGTGTTTATCTTGCTTATCCATTGGTACATACATCTACAGTGGCACCAAATTTATGATATTTTGTGAAGCTACCATTGGATCTGATCAACTGACAGAAAGAAAAAAAATCATTGGTAAATATATTTCTTTGGCACCACAAATTTGTCAAATATCTTTCAAAATTCAACTTATACTATAGTATCATAATAAACTTATGTAGGTAAATCAATAGGGCCATAGCCTAATGGTGAAAAGCATTTATTTTACTCAAATATTTTTCAACATATCCTTGTCAATGCACTTAATTCAGTTGAGAATATTGATCACATTGAACATTATACAGTGAAAATTTCATATCGAAATTCAGCTAATAACTAAGTGTCAGGCTGCGAACTTATTGATGTGCCCTCATATATAGGTTGTGCGTGTTTGGGGAAGATGGAGAAAAAAACCAAAAAAAACAGGTATTTATTAAGCTGAGCTTATTGTGATGACTTTGGGACAGAGTCTTTTAGATAACAATAACTGGCTGACAACATTAAGCAAAGGATATAAAAATTGAAACAACTTACATTCATTGTTATGAACAACTTTAGCTTATAAAAAACTAATATTAAATTCATGTTTTAATTTTTAAAATTTGTTTAACTCATTTTAAATAAAATGCTTGGGACCAACTGATTTTGATAACGATAACAATTTGATAACATTATCCATGATTATAATAAATGGCGGGGGTGCATGAGTAATTTCAAGGGATGCGAGCCCACAGGAAAAAATTAAAAAATTTCTATAATCATTATAGGAATTCTCTTAACAAGTGTTTATATAATATTGTGATTAACAAATATTAAATTTACTTTTTTTCTTAGTGCAGTACCCATTTCAAACTAATCATTTGATTGAAGATATCGGGTGTGGAGACAAGGTCTAACTACTACACTGAGGCTAGGTGTAAAAATATCCACTGGTCTATACATATCTATTCCAATACAATCTCTCATACCCCAAAGAAACAAATACAACCTGTATATTTACATTAGTTTTTTTTCTCCATTATTTTAACAGATTAGAACCAACTTCCCACAATGCTTCACTCCTATCCCATAGTGCAACACCTGAAAATAACCATCGCTTCAAGCTACACTGATTCTTTGCCTCCAACAGACCATACAAAATCAAATAAGCCCAAAATAAACAATATTCATGATCTCATACTGAATTGAATTTTTTTGTCAGTACTGTTAGTCAAGATTTTTTTTAAAATAAAAAAAACATTTGAACAGATCTGAAATCTATCTCAAGAGAGAAAGCATCATGTCAATACATTTTCTGCTTAGTTGAGCTTTTTAGATGTAGAAATAATCCACCAACAAAAAAAAGGTTCACTAGTAAACAAATAAGTTTACCATTGAAATAAATCTATTTATGTATTAATATCTGTATCCTGTGGGTATTATGGATTTTACAAGTACTAAACACAACTAATGAACACCCTGTATTGCAACTTCGAAATCTGTTTTTGTTCTTGGTGATATGTCACTAGCAAGGTACAAGTGCAAGAATCTTTTGCCATTAGGTCTTCTCAATCCTACACTAACCAGTGACCTACATATACAACGGCAGAACTATCAATCTGTTCTCAATGAATCTAGGACAAGTCGGACGCAAATATTTCAAATTCA
This sequence comes from Architeuthis dux, assembly GCA_006491835.1. NCBI lineage: Eukaryota > Metazoa > Mollusca > Cephalopoda > Oegopsida > Architeuthidae > Architeuthis > Architeuthis dux. Next base: position 2,755,120 of record VCCN01005798.1, read on the forward strand.
GACATTTCGGCCACATTTCGTTTTTAAAGGCAAACAGGACTATAGACGGGATTTAAAACGAAATAGAACAAAAAAATATATAGCTATTCGGTTGTATACCTATTTAACAAAATGTTTTTCTAGAATAAAGTCCTGGTTTCAACCAGACACAAAATTTGCAAGGATCACTAAGCTGACGCAACAGAAACCAGGTCTTCGTCACCGGGCTACATTACCTTTTTTTACACGAAAGAGAGCGAGTGCAGATGTTAACACATTTGTGTATCACAATTTTACGTGTACACAGACATTTCACCAGGTTTATGATTAGGTAACTTAGCTAGAAAATTCAACATTTTTTTTTTAAACTACAGGTGAGAGTTGACAATGGTAAAATGTCCCAGCAATTTATAATGCCAAGTTTTTATTCCAATCATATTTTATTGGTGAACAAAATATATAAAAACGTTTAAGAAATATTGTTTTATTTCTGAATGGAAAAAAAAAAAAACAATTTTGCAATAAGCTTGTGCATAAAAAATTAAATAGATGGAATGGCAGGGGGAAAAAAAAAATAAAAAAAAGACTGGTTTGGTTAGTTACTCAATAGAAACTGTCACATGACCGATGTCTTTTGGCAGCATGCTGGGTAGGGGGTGATCAATTAAAAAATTGGAAAGTGTGATCAATGAATAGATTACTTCACCTTTTATTGGGTGGTGATCACTAAAAAAAGTTTGAATTTTCCAAAAACAATCGTGAACGCTGACAGACACAAACTAGAACCAATTTAGCATAAATTTACATTGTGAATTGAACCCCTCACTAAAAACGTATTTTGGGGGAAATTTTCAAAAAAACACCCCAAAACAAACCTTTTTTTCTAGACATAATAAGGTGTAAATGTTTAAATTTTCAGCTCTCTAGCTCCATTGGTGCAGCCAGCCAGACAGACTCACCTGAAAACTGAAGAAACCTATGTTGACAGTTTTGGTTGATAGTTTGTAACATTGCTATAAGCCAAATTACCGAAAAGAATATAACCAGACCTAAGTTACCAAAACCTAAGTTGGAATAAAAGAAAATATCAAGTTCATTTGAAACAGGGGTAGGCAACATGCGGCCTGCAAAGGGATTTCGACCGACCCATGAGCACATATTGGGATACTATGCTTACTTTTTATGTTTTAGAGATTCTATGTGTCTTTTTAATAGATTCAAAAGATGCCTTGATTGAAATAAATTATGAGTAAATGGATTTCTTTGATTACTACTTAGCATCCTTGGTTAACCACAAATGATTTCTTAGCATGCGTTATTCATTGATTTGAAGCTAAATATAACTAGATATATTCAAATGAATAATTCCCATATTTCAAGTTTTTTTAAAATTTTTTAATTTTTTTTTTATTATGGCATTTACTGGCCCACCATCTACTCATTAATATGCCATCCAGCCTGAAGAGGCAAAAAAGGTTGCCAACCTCTGATTTAATATTTAAATTATTTTCTCTGCTTATAATCTAAAAAATGTACTTATTTGCTGCTTTTATCAGTATATCAACGCCAACGTGGCCGATTCAAATTTTACTTCTATTTCTGTTAACATTGGTAAGTACATAAAAGCAACAAAAATATTGCCTCTCATAAAGATAGCATAATGTACTTAGATCTCAATAAAGGATAAGATATCAAAAAAAAAAATACACCCACGGATCAATGCTTTAACCAATAAGTCAAAATTTAATTCTATTCTCCAGCAAAGGCAACACGGGGAGTCATGCATAGTGCCAAGTGCTAGAGGGTGCCTGTCATCTTGTCTGAGACAGAAGAACTTTCCAAATACAAATGAAAGAATGGGGGGTGGGGTATATAAATTAAATAGAATAGAAACAGTGAAAATAAGAAAATTCACTGATGTGAAGTCAAACTTTTTTATTCCTCTATATTTATTTTTCTCACTGTAAAAGATAAATAAATAGGATAATACTATACTTCGAAGGGAGCTGACGTTCAGCTTGCCTGGAGCACCAGGAAACCCTAGGACTGGCCCTGAGCACAAACATACAGATTTTAGTGCATCTACCTTTTTCTTATGATTAATACATTAAAAACATCTATAGTAGGAAAAAAAGCATAGCATCTTAGAAAATATTATTCAGTACTTGAACTACATTTTGTTTACCCCTGCCAAAGAAATTGAAAGAGGTATATGTATTCACTCATGTCTGTCTGTCTGTATGTCTGACCAACCAAACAATATCTTCAAAAGTTCAGAATTAATTTCAATGAGATTTTGTGGAAGGGGTCATGGTCTAAGTAAGAATTGATTAAATCCAGGTATTTATTTCTCCATATATTAAGACAATAGTCTGAAATATGGAAGTCAAAACTCAGTTAACTCCCCTACATCGTAACTATATCTGAACTGTTTTTTATTCAGTTTTTAGTTAGTGTATGGTGTTGGCAGAGGTATGAGCTCCGTGTGTCTGTTAGTTTTATGATTGTATCCTTACAAAAATCAATCTAATGCATCTTAGGTATTTAATATTAGCAAAACACCCAAATATACATTCATACAAACCATAAATACCTATAAAACCAAAAAACCCACTAAATTTTAAAAAAACAAACTATTCCATATCCACTCAAATTCTTTGACATGTACACACTTTATTCATATAGTAAAGTATTTAATGTTCGAAGATGTATGGCCAAATCACATTGGACGCACCAGTAAGATCACCAAAGTTAACTTCGAGCCTGATCAGTACCTAGATGGGTGACACTCTGGGAATACCAGCTGCCAGATGCATGTAGAGATCTCCTTACCACTGGCGTCATGAGCCAGCATGGCAGGGTAAGGCCTATCGTCCTGCATGTCCTACAACCCGGGGATTCGCAATGTCCAAAAATGGTACATCCTGACTTCGAAGGTGTCCCAGCAAAACGTGAGTGGCACATGTAAGGGCACACTAGGATGCAGCAAAAGGTGGTGACCAGCCAACTTGGAAAGGATAAGGGTCCTACCATGTATCATCCCATAGTCAGACACAGTAGATAACTACTGTGTCATCCTACGTTGAAAGATATGAAACCTGAAGAAAAAGTATATAAATTAGCAAAGTGTACAATTCAAAACTCCTGCCTTCCATGAGAGTTTGTCGTTAGCTCAGAGGTAGAGCAGAACCTGTGTATAAGGTTGCTTCCAAGGTGGACGCAGGGTTTGATTCCCACACAGCGCCAGTTTCTTTATTTACACGATTCAGGCTGCTCATTTAGCAGTCACTCACACCGACGATGAGCAAATATAGGTTTCCAACTAATAAATGTCTTTATAATTATCATATTCTGTCAGATATAAAATTACCCATTATTTGATTTCATACTGTCGGCATAGGGAACCACATTAAATTCATGCCTAAATACGAATGTGAGAGTAGAGAGACCAGCAAAGTGTACAATTCAAAACTCCTGCCTCCCATGAGAGTTTGTCGTTAGCTGAGTGGTAGAGCAGAAGCAGCATATAAGGTTGCTTCCAAGGTGGACACAAGGTCAATCCCTGCACGACGCCTCCCATGAGAGTTTGTCATTAGCTCAGTGGTAGAGCAGAACCTGCATATACAGTTGCTTCCAAGATGCTTGCACGATGCCCGTTTCTTTATTTACACCGATGCTGAGCAAATATAGGTTCCCAACTAATAAATGTCTTTATAATTATCATAAATTACTTTGTCTTAAAAATTAATTATCTGCTTTTGACCCAAGAGAACCAACTGCCAGAGGCAATAACTTGATCTAATTCAAGTTGACAGAACCAAAATCATCCAACTAAAGATTAATTCTTAAATTCATGACCCGCTTGATAATCCTGCTAAACGACAGTGGAACTCTTCTGTGAATAGAATGAAAAACAATGGAATTCTATTGTGAATAGAAAAAAAAAATTTTTTTTAAATTTACCTTAAAGTCAAAAGGAGGTAACTTTAATCAGTAGTTATTTCCATTGATATTAACATTCAGTTATTTTTTAATATGAATCTGAGAGTTAAACTAAGAGATACCCATAAAATAATCTTTTGTTGCCATGCTGCTGTGGTATCCTTACCCAGAAACATCAGATATTTTCTGACAAAAGATCACCCAGCTAACTTCCAGCAAGCATGCAAATTATTTAACCTGTCCAAAGTGCTTGGGCAGATCAACTCCATTCTTATAATCCTGCATCCAGAGGTACAAGAACTTGTACCTCTGGATACTCGATTATAAATTCTATAGACTTAGTATTAAGCTTCAACTCAAGATGGGTATTTAAGATTTGGCAGCCAGGTACCAGACGGCTGACCTGGAGATTTAAAGTTTATTGCAATGTTTTCCAAAGTTATGTAATCATAGATGTCCCAAAACTTTTGTTGCAAGGTACACCTCAAGTTGTACAAAACCTATTTATAAACAAGCATTACAAAATCATTTGACATGTCTAGTGCAGCTATGATGTGATAGATACTTTATAAAATTTGAAAAATTAAATAAAATCTTAGGTTCTAAGACCAGGCTAATAAGACTTGTTACTAATATATTTTCATAAATGAAATAGAAAGAAAGATTGTATGGAAAGAACAACAAAAGCTTGTCTCCAGTTAAATATCACTGCTTACATATAAAATTCTTAAGGATGCCATGCAAGGAATTTCAAAATGAGTTATTGTCAATGAAATGATCCTAATTTTTATTTGATTTTTAAATTGTATTATCATCTTCAACTTTGAATGCTGCCCCCACCCTTCCCTGAATGTGAGAGAAAATCGGTAGATTTGGGTCAGGTTGTCAAGGGAGAAATGGATTTGTGCTGTTCAAGCTTTTCAAAGCTTCACCGATTTTCTCTCGCATTATATCCAATAAGAACCCACAGTGACACAGGTGTCACATACACTTTAAATGTTCTGGAAAGTCCCTTATACAGCATTATCCTTATTTTTTACTCATGGAGTGTACTAAGTAACATCTACTGAACATCCTGGTGCAGTCACATGACTGTGACTATTTGCCTACCCATCTTATGGATATACAAGTAAATATGGTAGTCTTATTTTTGTTAACTTTGTTGCTGCTATGAATATGTGACTCTGTAGAAAGAGAGCTTGAGCAAAGGAGCCATAATTCTTTGATCCATGTGTTAAAAGGTGCCAAGTTGAAGATTTGGGCTTCTGTGTTCAATGCCTATCAATACAACGCAATTGGAGATACCATGTACACCCTTCTACAACTAATGTAAACTATTAGCAATTCTTTTAAAGAAAAAATCCTTACACTTAGTATTATAAAGATGACAAATGATTGTTTGTTTCTTTGCTTATAACTTTATGTGTGTGTGTGAGAGAGAGACTGAGCGGGAAGATTAGAGAACGACTGAATTTATCCTCTTCATGGAGAGGCAGATGCTCACAATTCATTAATAAAAATTTCAATAAGACTTAGAGGTTTGTCATATGATAGCTCAATAAAAAAACTATTAATGCTATTCGTTTAGTTGTATAGTTATAATCTACAAATCTATCCATAATGTTTATCATCATTTTAAGAGGATGGTTGAATGTTACTTAGCTCTGGATGATTTATTTTAAATGGTATGTTTACTCCTCCCTTAAATAGGGATATTAATTCATAAAGATGACAAAGAAACATCATCATACATAGAAAAACCATTATCACAGTGAATTTTTCACTAATTGTGTGTGAGGACCAGCCAGGCCCTCACACACACTTAGTGAAAAATTATGGTGGGGAGAGTTATAGTTGTAATCAGCCCCCTTATTTAATTTTATGAAATCTCTATAAAATATAATTTGATTTCCTGTGTTGGTTTGGTTTGTGGGTAGGCCTGAGGGAGGGGGCGGTGTGAGTGCACCCTGCCATAATTAGTTTTATGAAATCTCTATAAGATGTAATTTGCTTTCCTGTGTTATATTTGAAGTTTTTCCCCCCAGGCAATGCTGGGTACACCAGCTAGTAAACACATAAATAGCACCAAATATCATACAACATATAACTGGATGTCTATCATAGCATGTTGGTTAGCAAATTTGTCTTGCAGACCATGCAGTGAGTTCAATCCTCACTGGGTGCCCCACTGCTGTGGCCTTGTGTCAGACTAAGCTTAGTAAATACCTATATACCGTATATAATTACTAGTACCAATATAAACAGTAAGTTTTAAAAACATTACATTAAGAATTAAGGAGCTACTTATCTGTTGACTAATCAAATATGAAGTGTTTAATTAGCTAACTAATGAAATGCATCCTAATTCATTTGTGCACTCATAATTGGAAATGACAGCCTGATTGGCATTTCTGGGACAAATAGCATTACTGTCCACGGATACTCTCCCTTTGCAAGTGGGGCCAAAATCTTTATTCGAATAGTCACTCAATAGAAACCGTCACGTGACCAACATCTTTTGGCAGCATGCCACGTTGGGGATGATCAATTACAAAATTGGAAAATAATATTGCCTTTTGTTGGATCACTAAAAAGTTTGAATTTTCAAAAAAAAAAAAAAACAAGCATGAATGCTGCCGGACACAAACCAATGGGGCCAAGGATAAACTTATATTGTTTTGCGCACAACAAAAATATTTTATGGGGGAATTTTCACCCCCCCCCCCTCAAAGATTTTCTCTAGACATAAAAAGGAGTAAATTTTTAAATTTTCAGCCCTCTAGCTCCATTGGTGCAGCCTGTACACATGATACATAGATAGATAGATAGATAGATAGATAGATAGATAGATAGATAGATAGAAAGCCAACCAGCCAGGCAGGCAGAATCACTTAAAAACTAAAGAAACCTATGTTAACAATTTTGGTTGACAGTTTCTAACAACCTCTTAAGAACAGATCACAAGTGTCTATTTGGATTTGTCCACCTGAGAAATTTTGTTATAGAGAATATCTAAGAAAGATTATTGCTTTTTCTTTGGAAGATTTCAGATTCTACTTTGGCAAAATGTAACGTCTATCAGTCAACCTCTACTAGACGGTAGGCTCATAATACTTACAGCTTACTGGATATATTTCTGTCATCGGGAATTATTCTTTTGCTTCAACATAAATCTGGCATTTTTTTTTTTTCCTTTTTGACACATACATAGTCACCATTTTTTTTTTGGTTCATTTAAAACTCCAAGAAAATGTTCCATTCTCATTAGGTATCTCGTATTATGTATGCAAATAAAAGAAAAATCTTAAGTCCCAAATGCTTCCTCGCTAAAGAAAGCTACTTTTAATTGAAATTATTTTCTGCAAGCAAAAACCATGACTGAAAATGCTGCCCAATTGTTGTTCTCAATGTTCTGACAGCTTCAGAAGAAAAAAAAAACAACATTTGGACATGTTGAGACTCTCAACAGGTTTGAGCTGCCACAAACAAGATGGCGTACACATCCTGGTTTGTGAAATATACAGAATTAAAGGCAAAAGAAAAAATTACTTACTTCTGAACAAAGTCGGAGTAGCTTAAATCTTACTAGGGCCACAAGAGCAGCTCAAAAAGAGTGAAGTACTTTCTACTCATGATTTTTAAGATTTTTTTAAAATACTCACCAAAACTTGAAAGCAGAAACTTACCTGCAAGCAAAAAGAAAATGAGAGAAAGAATTAAAAATATTATATACAGTTGATCTTTTTTAAATAGTGGTTATTAACAGTATTATCCACATTTTTATTGCTATTTTATCCACCCACAGTGAGTGCAAAAAGGATCAGATTCATTTCAAAAAGTTTACTTTAATACACACCTGAAAAATTGCCAGAATTTGAATTTACAATTGCTGATTTTTATATGTAACTTTTCAATGTTCAATCTTGTTTCAATATTTTTTTTGTTTTTGTATTTTTTAAACTTTTGTCAAAATTCTATCAATTTTGAAGCTGTATAAGGATGTTAAAATGAACTTTTGGAAATGTATTGGATACTTTTTGCACTCACTGTATGCTTTTTGGGTCGTCCTAGAGGATGCCTGATATAACATCCTACTATAAATTACTTTTGAGCACGTATTAAATTCTTTAGAAAAGCGCTGTTGAGAAAATCAAACATGTTTCTTTTCATAATAGCCAGAAAGGATTATTTTTTAAAAAAAACAAAGCAAAAAAATGTAAAATAATCTATTAAAACTGAAACCTTTTCAATATTGCTCATCTAAATAGTTTAATTTATAAAAAATGAGCAAACAAATACTAGAATTGCAAAGATCGCATCTTATATAAACATTATTTTCATACACAAAGAGAGATAATGTTGCCACTGACAATCTTATCGATGTTTAATTCACATTTGATGCAGCTACCACCTGGGAACTTCAAATATAACAAGACAGGAAGACAAATGATATTTTAGAGAAATTTCTCTACTCGTTACCCCCACCCGCAGTCACAGTCCCCCCCCCCCACACACACACACACTCCTGGGCAGAAGAGAGCTAACTAGATCCCTTCATTTTTATGAAATTTGGAGGAAAATGAGTTGTCTCACTTTCATTCTTGCTAAAAATAGTAATTGTAACCTTAAATTGACCTATGGTAATTCTGGGGTCAAGTTAGCCTTATAGACAAATTTGCAGCCCCTAGAGTGCAGCTGTTTGGCAGGATATAAAAACATAGTAGCAAACAAGCAAGGAAACAAACTAAAAACAAAGAAACATTTGCCGCCTTTATAGTATTAAATTTTTAAAAATCATTTATTCAGAGTGAGAGAGAGATCCTTAGGGTAGCGTTCTTTATGAAGCACCCTGTATATTTTCATTTCAAGAGCAATTTGAGATTGCAGTTGTTTCTTTACTTATTCATCATAAGAAATATAGCATTCACTTTATATTTTCTCTCCCCTTACATCTTAGCACAACATATAGAAATCTATGAAACTGAAAGCCGTCTTCCTCCTGAAGATCTCATTTTTATGACATCTACCAAAATAGAAAGGCTTTTTTCATCCTCCAACTTAGTAGGGCTGCCATTTTAGAAATAAACCAACCGGATTCTGCTATGGTTTTTAATTTCCAATAACTGACAATTCAAACTATAGGACAAGGTCATGAAGGACCAAAGTTGTTTAAACTTGTGTTATGGACAGTATCTGTCCACGTGGAATGGTCAGTGTATGCGTGGGATTGACATATGCCTTGGAGCAGATTTTAATACACTAGCCTCCCAATAGAAAATAACTAAATAGACCTGGTGCTGTAATAGTGTTCCGAAGGAATTTTTGAGTTGACTAATGAAACAAATTGGGCATGGTAGAGGGACCTTTGTAAGTCAAAATAACTTGGGTAGATATTCCAGATCAGTTGCAAAAGAATTTTAGTGCCATTTTTCATAATGGTAGATTTTCGCTGTAGTGCCCTGGTTAGAAAAAAAATCTTTTTCATCAAATATGGACATACTGTATATTGTTGGTAAGGAAATTTCATGCTGAGTAAAGTCTACAAAAGAATCCTATGCCTCAGAGCAAGTCATTTTGAGCTACCTACAATCAAATGTCAGATAAATCCTTGTAAAAATGAACATCGCCTGGAGTAAAAAGAGTCATTCACAAGCTTTACAGATATTCTTGGCTTCATGGCTCTTAAGAGGTAAAGAATGACTGGAATAGCTTATCTGAATTTTGGTTAGAAATCTTTCCAAGGTTAAAACATTTGCATCAGTGAATTGTTACAGGCAAAACATGTTGGATACACCAGTTCTTGTATGATCACCGCAGTTAAGCAACGTCAAGCCTGATCAATACCTCGATGGGTACCATAAGCAGCTGGTGACCATGTAGAGAGCCTCCCTGAGGAGAAAAACGGATTTCTACACTATGCTCAGTGCCTGGCTGCAAGCGACAAGAAATGAATGAATCAGTGGATTTATCTGAACACCAAGACAGAACACATGTAAAAAGTACAGTATATAAATAACAAGCTTTTTTAAGGGAAGATTAATACTAATGGTTTGTGTTAAGAAACATTGCTATTTTATAGTGCCCATTATTTGGGCCCCCCCCCAAATATGATATGAAAATATATTAGTAACAAGTCTTATTAGCCTGGTCTTAATTAGAACCTAAGATTTTATTTCCTCACGTTAAATGCTTAATATTTCAAGTTATTGAGATGCAAGAGATTAAAACTTCAAGGTGTCAACTATTTTATACACAGCCACTAAAGACAGGATTTTTCAGTTCTTATTTTTAACTGAATTGTCAAATTTTCTCAGTGTGGTATTTAACCAATGACTTATTCTTGGATGACTAGAATGCACTCGGAGAGTGCATACCTCTGTCAATGCCATACACTAATTAAAAACTGAATGAAAATAAAATATTAAAAAACAAGGGCGAGAACTGTACAATGTACACATATTGAGTTACTTTCCTTGAAATTTAAATTTAGCATTTTTATTAACTGTTTGTTTTTAATCTCTTTTCCTGCAGAAAAATAAAGATATCTCTGAATCGGAACAAATTCCTGGATCCGCCTCCAAATTTTATCACTTTTTCCATAGCCCTCTTCCACAAAATTTAATTGAGAACTTTTAGGGATATTGTGTGGACAGACAGACAGACACGTGAATGCATATACCTCTTCCAACTTTGGTAAAAGAATAGCTGCTGAATAAACTTAGAAGAGATGATAAATTAAAATTTGCTTTTTAAAACTACAATTTTTTTTCAAACAATTTTACTATATTTGGTAGAAGGCATTATCTAGTATGATATCAAGAACTCCCTCCAACCCATATTACAATTTACACTTGATCTTAGAAAATAGATCTACAAGTAGTTTTTATTTCTATTGCCATCACTAGTTTATCTCTGAAAATATTCAGGGATATATTTGAATCAGTCTGCTGGTGTCAATTTACAAAAAAAAAAAAAAAAAAAAAAAAAAAAAAAAAAGAGGAAAAGAAAAAGATCATCAATAGAAATTATACATCAACTAAAAATCTCTTTCTATACCCGTTAAAAATAACAGGATTATTTATGTATGGACTGGCACATCTGCCTAGGATCAGAGCATCTGTGGATAATTTGTATTAGAAAATTTGAAGGCAAAAAACACCTAGATTTTAAAAATCTACCAAAAATCAACTAATTATTGGATTTTATAAAAATTTCCAGTACATATTTGATAAAGGACGATGTTTATTTAAAAGAAGTCTCCATTCCAAATTCCAGAGAAAAAAAGAAGTCCAGTAAGCCTGAACTAGGTTTATGCTTCATTATATTGGTATCAGTCATTATCAGCCGTTATAAGTCCACTACTGGACAAAGGCCTTTCCCATCTCCTTCCATGACAACTTATCTTGTGCTAACCTCTGCCACGTCCTACCGGCAAACTTTTCTATTTCATCCCTCCATCTTGTGTCTGGTCTTTTCCTATTGTGTTTACTCTCCCTTGGGCACCAATCGGTTAGCCCCATCTATTGTCTTCTCTTCTTGCTAGGTGACCAGCCTATCTCCATTTTTGCTGCTTAATTATTTGTATACTATCCTTCACTCTGATCCATGTTGATCTTTTTCTATCTCTTAAGGTTATCCCTAGTATTGCTCTTTCCATGGCTCTTTGTGCTATTCTAAGTTGGTTTTCTGATCTTTTCGTTAAGTCATGGCTGGTATTATGCAACCGTTGTATATTTTATGCTTTACAGTCACACTGTACAGTATACGCATTACTTTTTCATTTTTTACTCTAAGCTTCACTTATTCAGAAAATCTGCTACTCCGTCACCTGTCTGGTTCCAAGCTCAACGTTAAGTGAGGTTCAACTTGTACATGATTCTCACACACACAAAAACAGGGTTTTGAGATTAATTCCTCCAGTGCTCTACAGCAAACACAAGACAAACATCCATAAAAGGCGCCCCCCAACTGACAATTTACTGACATTTGAGTCAGTATTTTTCATTAAATGTAAATACATTAAATGTAAATACATTAAATATGTAAATAAATGCCAAGAACTTTTATCTCAAGATGCCATGACTGAATCAATAAAAGTAGAAAGGTTGGCCCACAAGCTTTATTAGATGGCTTGGCTGTGAATTGTTTCATTACTATTTTATTGGCATTATATAGAAACGTCCTAGAATGAGTGATTACCATTTTTCTTGTAAGGGATATTAAAGACTAAGCAGTACCTTCCATTCCTAAACTTTAGCTTTTCTAAACCCCCCCCCCCATCTCCACTATCTTCCCATGTTTAACATTCAAGCTTCTAAATTGTTTAGCCAAATGTTTCTTGGTATGAGTTTTCATTTTATGCAGTATGCCTGTCAATATCAGGAATCTTTTCACTCAGTTAATATTTAACTCTTAAATTCATATAAAGCAATTCAAATCTTAAATCAAGGGGAATAACT
>VCCN01005798.1:2773796-2784905 GCA_006491835.1 Architeuthis dux
AATCAAGCTTACACAAATACAAAATGATCCATTAATTTCTAAAATATTTTGTAGAATAGGGAAATCTAAATGGATCCTATTACTCAATTTTCTAGGACCTTAAAAAGATACATCTGACTTTGAACTATACATTTTTTTAATATTAAGATCGCAAGTATAAAAAGTTAATATCAAAGTGTAAAATAAATATGATAAAACTTTTTTAAAATGCTCGACTGTAAGATAGACATATTGGTTCAAACCAAAGCAGTTTCTAGAAAGAGTAATGTTATAAGAAGGATTAAATAAAGAAATGAAAATATAAAAAAATCTACAAAGCTAAAAGGTAGGGGAAAAAATTCTGATTATAATAAATAAGTGGTCAACCAGTGCTGATAAGGTCAAAGTAGCTTGAACTCCTATTTTATATCAACAGTTACCATCTTCCACAAATACTCAACTGTAAACCCAAGTGTTTAATGTGATGAGAAAATGCAGCCATTTTTATTTTATCTGCATTCATTGCACAAAGTGAAAAAAAAAACGCATAAGAATCATGGAGAATATACAAGATATTGTGCAGTGAAGTAGTGACTGCCCTCAATAGAAATAATAGTTCACCTTTAGACGGTCACAAGTTCGATTAGATCAGCTTCACTAACTTTAGAAAAATGAGCCAGTGAGTTTGGTTCTAGTATAGAGCCATTCCATCGTGCCAGTTCAGAAAGAGGCTTTTGCTGGCTGCCAACCAGTCAAAACAAGAATTTGAAGCACAGTTCACTGATTGTATTCAATGTTTGTTAAAAGCATTTTTATCCAAGGTCACGGCCAAATCGTGTTGGACGCATCGGTTCTCATAGAATCACTGAAGTTAAGCAATGTCAAGCCTGGTCAGTAGCTAGATCGGTGACTGTCTGTGAATACCAGGTGCCATAAGCAGCTGGGGATAATATTCACAGTCTCCTGTGGCAATCCCGTTAATCCTCCTAAAGAGGACACCGATCTCTACACTATGATCAATAATGAAAGCCAAAGCATCCCCCCACCCTGAACCCTCTGACTGGCCTAGGTGTGAGCGACAATGAATGAATCAGAGGCTAACTTTAGACAGATGCTTTTAAATGAGAAGAAGGTTGACCAGAATTATCAGGGCTTAAAACTGTGCGGTATGCAATCTCAGCTCACCCAGAAAATAACAAGAGAGTAGATACGAATGTACTGAATGGCAAGTGGCCTTATATGTACACATCCATGTTTTAAGATATTTCATAGTCATTTAAATTATGTTTATAAACAGTGTTAAAAATATATACCTGGCAGTGAACAGGTTAAAGATTCTGAAAAAACTAAGACTATACAGTAATACAGGACTCCCTCATTATAACACCGTGTTGAGGTGCAAGAAAGCCAACTGCATTATAACTGAGCCACAATCAATTTAGCTTCTTTTTTTTTTAGCTAAATCTAGCTATTTTGGAGCTAGATGAATATTTCGGGGTCCACCATCCATCCATGTTATAATGTGGGAGGCCTGTATAAGACAAACTAAGATTTACTTCTAATCTAAAATACAGTTGACATAACATTATTTAGAGAGTTTAAGTCACAGCATGATTTATGAGCTCTTTTAATAAGTAAAACATGTGCCGCCATACAAACATGACTTGTGACTCTTTACTTATTAAGAACATAATAAAAGAAAAAAGATAAAAATGTGACAAAATGACCTGTTGCTGCTTGAGAAATTATAAGAAATCTACAAACATTTCTCCCTAAAGAAGTTGTTACATCAACACACAGAGACATACAAATATAGAGATACATACGCACACACAAATAGAGATAACCGCGCGCTCACACACACAAATAGAGATAACCACGCACTGGCACACACAAATAGATAACCGTGCACTCGCACACAAATAGAGATAACCACGCACGCACACAGATACACACACACACACACACACACACTCTCTCTCACAGTAAGAGATAAACAAGAAAGTCCCTCATTTTTAATACAAAACTCAATATTTCCGCAGTAAGAAACTTATTTGTATGCTTGTAAGTTTTCAGTTAAAACAGAACAGTTTATTAATAGGCCAACAAGACTTTTAGGATTCTTTGAAATGAAGACCTTTCCTTGGGGACAAGTTCAGAAGCACTGATTGTCTGTGAAGGACAAAATTACTTCGGACAGTATAGCAGTTATAAATAGCACTTACAGACAACATTCTTCATTTACAGTATCAGTGTGCATCAGCTATATTTCGTCCAATTCACTATTGAAGATATTTTAGAATATGTTTACAGAATCATATATACATGCCTGCAGCTGTTCTAGGGTCTGTGAACATTATAGAGGCAAACAGTTCCTTCTACAAGTATCTTAATGAGTCACCTTCCTATCACCAGGCATGATATATAATACAGTAGTCCCTGTTTATAACACAGGAGTTGGAGTCCAAGAAAGACAACCACGTTATAACTGAACCGCAGATAAAGCAGGAGTTAGTTACGAGTGCCAAACAAGTTCACTGGTGAATAAGTGTTGTTTTCATCATGTCCAGTCATTTTGGCGAACAACATATCGCCACACAAGTCAGCCGACAGCAGTTTCATCATGCAGACATTTCGTAGATGTTTGATGAAAATCAGTTTTGCCGACTTGACTTTTCGCCGACTGCCATTTCGTTGAATTTTTTTTGTAAAATAGGGTGTCGATGTCTGCTTGATTATTTCTCTGATCATTCGCAAAAATTCATTTTATAATATATGTTTTATTATCCTGTTTTTCCAATGTTGTTATTTAAGATGTAAAATAAAATTATTTTTCAGAAATATCACTTTTCGTTTTTAACCTCTGAAATGGTAAAAACATGTATTCGACAAAACGTCAGTCGGCGAAAAGTCAAGTCAGCAAAACTGATGCTCATCAAACAGGTTGTCTATGAAATGACTGCATGATGAAACTGCTGCTGGCTGTCTGCATGTCAGAGATACATCATTCAATGAAACATTTTTATCACAAATAAATTATGTATAAAACACCATGTAATTATATGTTGATTGAAGAAATTTAATATTTTAGTCATATTAGTCTTTTGATGAAATTCTGTTTTTATTCAGTTTTCTGGATGAGTCAACGATAATTTAGGCAAAGATGTTGGCTGCTTTATGTCGCGAACTGTGCTATAGCGAAACAGGCTATATCGAGGGACTCCTGTACTCTCAATTTAAGCATCTTGCTTGAACTCCCAATTTTACATACATAGCTTTGCACAACTGCTAAAAAATTACAAAGTAAAACAGGTTATTCTATTTATATAAAAATACAGAAAAGAAAGGGATACTACACTTTGAGCTTAGATATTCTCAGGTAACAGGACAGGCCAAACAAGTTTCTGCTCCTCATTAAGAAACCATGGCCCAAAAGGTCTCCCTTTAGTTTATTCAAACATTTGTCTTACTTTCTGTTCCTTCTCTGACAGCAGTGTTGGTTAATTTAAAATTAACCAACAAAAGTTTTATGCTATTCTTGGATGTTATTTTCATCAGGCAAATACTAGATGACCTAGCAAGTTTATTCTAAGAAAACATTCCTCTGTGTCCTCAGGAGGACTACAGAGTAAATCATACCTTGAATGTTACAGCCAAATCACATTGGACACACTGGTTCTCATACAATCACCAAAGATAACATCAAGCCTGGTCAGTACTTAGATGGGTGACCGTCTGGGAATACCATGGTACACCAGCTGACGTAAGCAGCCAGGGATCATGTAGAGAGCCTCCCATGACAATCCTGTTAATTCTCCTAAAGAGGACATTGATCTCTATACTATGCTCAATAATGCAAGCCAAAGGTCCCCTCCTCCCCATCTCCACCTCAAACCCACTTACTAGCCTAGGTGTGAGCGACAAAAATGCATGAATGAATCAGAGGCCAACTTCAGACAAACCAGAAAAGGTTGACCAGAACTATGATGGCTTAAAACTGTGCGGTATGCAATCACAGTTCCTCCTAAGGCGGAGACCAATCTCTACACTAGGCTCAATAATGCAAGCAAAAGGAAGAGCCATATACTATTGCAAAGGGCAACCATTTATTCTGAGAACAATTTCTTTGTATGTTTTTCTATTCATACGCATTTTAATCTACAAAGGTTAGCATGTTTATAAAGGTAAGTATGCTAAAGGGTATTAAAATAGGTAACCTACAAACAAACAGAAATGCAAATATTTTTGCAATGCGAAATAATGAAGCAGCCTAAGAGAAGATAAAATATTGACCAGTTCTTCCACATTACATACCACAGGCTTCTTTCATAAGCAGGTGGTCAGTTTTAGAGCAGTGGTTCTTAAACATTTTACCACCATTTAGCAGTTGGACCTTTCCTCTAGGTCCCCCCACCCTCACATCTTCAACCAAATATGTTCTTTACAAATTACCTTAACTTAATTACGAACAGAACTGCAAAGAACAGAACAGAGTTTTGATTCTTTAGTATTCTACTCAAGGAATTGTCCTAAGCCCAGCGATATCTGTCAGAAAATGGTTAAAATATTACAAGCAATTCATTTAACAAACTATGTAAAAAAAAAAAAAAGAAAAAAATCTCATTAGGTACAGGGTTCAATATTTCTGTTCTTGCACAATTAACACCACTAAGCAGCTATTTTATGTAACTAATGTTCCATTTAAAAAGAAATCACAGTATATTTAAATACATATAAAAATAAATCTAATCAAAAGGGGGTTTCACTTAAAATCTATCATCTTTGACTTGGTATGGATAAATGAGAAAAATTAGTATTGATAAGCAGTTTGACCTGACTCTTAGAACCTGGTCAAATCTTTCACAAACTATACCCCAAACAGTGAGTTCTTACTTTTAAAATGTCAAATTCACTGAGTATATCAAATACTGTATCAGTAATTTGATTGTCTGATATAACACTTTGGTAAGGATAATAATTAAAAACTGATATTGAGCAAAACTTTCCATTATTGATCCATGCAAAAATCAAGTCAGTAACAGTGACAGGAAGGACTAGTCTAGTTATTAGAAAGCGTCAACTAAAACTGTCAACATAGGTTTCTTCAGTTTTCAAGTGAATCTGGCTGGCTATCTATGTATGTGTCATGTGTACAGACTGCACCAATAGAGCTAGAGGGCTGAAAATTCATTTACTCATTATATTTAGAAAAAAGGTTTTTTGTTTTTGGAAATTCCCCCCCAAATAGTTTTTTAGTGGGGGTTCAATTTACAATGTAATTTTTTGCTAAATTGTCCCCTTAGTTTGTGTCTGACAGCATTCACGCTTGTTTTTTGAAGATTCAAATTTTTTTAGTGATCACGACCCAACAAAACGCAAGAGAAGTAATTTATTCATTGATCACACCCTTTTCCAATTTTTTAATTGATCACCCCCAAAATGGCATACTGACAATTTCTATTGACTAAACAGACTTGTGTGCATAGTTTTTGTTGTTTTTAAAAAAAATTAAATGACCGTCTCATATACCAGCATATACAGTATTGATCACCCCAACACGGCATGCTGCCAAAAGACATTGGTCATGTGACAGTTTTTATTGAGTGACTAACCAGACCTGTTCTTTAAACATCTGTATAACCAAGGCTGAACAAGTAAAATTCATGCTAGTTGCACTCATGTGGTACACTTACTTCATAATTCTTTTGTATTTTAAGATATCTTTTAAACTTTGGTAGAGACCAATTCTTTTTTGTTGCACTAATATGATTACAAAAGTTTAAGATTCATTCACATATAAATTTAATTTAAACTGAAAGCTTAAGGTTATCTGCATTTTGAGTCCAAACAATAGAGAGATCCAAAGAACACACAAATTGCAAAAACATTAAAGTAGGAGGGTAAAATGCTTTCATTGATACTTTTTTTTTCCTTTTAATTATTTAGATTTAGTCAACCATAAAAATGCTCCTTGCATGACATTTAGATTAAGATTTACACACTGGAGCATTTTCCTTAGAAAAGAAAAATGGGGGTTATTATCTTCTTAAACAGAGTTTTACAACTGACCGCATTTTCCAGTAATTGTTTCACCAAAGAATACACCAGAAAGGTCAATCATATCTGACATTGATGAAAAGCCCATTTTGAACAAAGAAAGATTGATTTTCTGATTATCTCCTTCAACTCATAGCAGTCTTATTGATATTTGATGATTGTTTATTTGTATCATCAGCCATCATAAGTCCACTGCTGGACAAAGGTCTTTCACAGTTCCTTCCATGTCAACTATAACCGTGCTAATCTCTGCCATGTCTTACATGCAAACCTTTGTATCTTATCTCTTCATCTTACGTCTGGTCTTCTACTGTATTTGTTATGTTTAGAACACCAATCTGGTAACCTTTTGCACCATCTGTTATCCTTACTACTTGCTAGGTACCCAGCCCATCTCCATTTTTGTCTCTTAATTATTTCTATGATATCTTTTACTTTGGTCTGTTCTCTGACCCATTTTTTATCTTTTTCTACTCTCTTTCCATCGCTCTTTGTGTTATTCTGAGTTTGTTTTCAAGTGATTTACTTAGTTTCGATGTTTCATATCCATACATCATAGCTGGTATTATATATTCATTGTACACTTTATTTTTTAAGCATATTGGCAAGGGGTTTTTCATGTCTTTATATTTACTAAATGCTTTTCAATCAATCGTTATACATTGTTTTATTTCACTTTCAGTCTTTCTCTAACTTTATCACCTGACCTAAGTAAATGTACGCCTTAACTTCTTCCAAATTTGATATAGAAACTTATAGAACGGTATAATTTTGATGTTCTTAGATAATTCTTTAGTCAATATTTGATGAGAGCCAGTGCTGTGGGAACAATGTTCCTTTTGTTTTGGAGGGGAGAATAACATTCCCTCACTATCTATATACTACTAAAATTCTCATTCTGTTTATACCCTCAAATTAGCCAAAACAGTGCATTGTAGCTATATACATTCAATCAAGTTACCCTTAAAATGTGTTCCAAACCTCGATTCACCCAGCTGTAGAGGCTTGCTCTACTCACTAGATCATTACACTCGATAGGGCAGGCAGCCCTGCAATCCCTCACTTCTGTTTTTAGCGCTACACCACTGATGATAGCCACTTCAGTTATTCCATGAATTATTTGTACGAGTATCCCCATCTTTTTTTATTTTTTTTATTGTGATAGTTTTCAATAGCAAAACTACACAACTACTTTCCAAAGGTCAGACCTTTATATCACGTAAATACAGGCCTCCTCCATTATAACGCAGTTTGTTAAAGTACAATTCGCATTATAACACGGGTGGATGTTGGGCCCAAAATATTAATCTAGCTCTAAAATGGCTAAATCATGGCTCGGTTTAATGCAGCAGGCTTTTATAGACTCCAACACCTGTGTTATAATAGGGGATGCCTGTGAGTGTACTACATTCTATGCAGAATGGCAAAAGAACATAATAAAAATCAGATGATACTCGAAAAGCCAATAAAATCAGGCTTGACAGGCTACATGTAGAAGGAAATAAGATTATACTACCATTCTAGAATGAGGTAAAAATTATAGAGGTAGCCATCTTGGAAAGTGTCTACAGTAGAAGTGGCAGCACATGGGTTTATCAAAGTATACTAAGTGTAGAGATTTAATGCTACATGAGAACCAGTGTTCAGGAGAGTTGAAGAATAGCTGTTGGGAGCTTCCATATCATAGATTAATAATTAATTAGTGATTAAGGTTCCTCATACATACTGTACAGGGATTGGAATGAGTGCTAATCTTTTCAGCACATATAGTCTCTTTTTCCAGTTAAAGCCTGAAGCATTCATTCCTGGATCTACAAATTTTCCCCAATTGATTAGGTAGTGATAGAGCAAATATTATATATATATAAAAATATCTGATAAAACCAAAGAATGGAAGTGCGGGTTAGCAGTACAGAAAATGGAATTGGTGAACCGAATCCAAACTCTGGCTGAGACAGATTGCATTCATTTTGCACCAATGCCCTTGGGAAAGTCATGAATCCATCTCTTATCCCCCAGCTATGGATAAATAGCAGGGAAGACTGGGCTCTTCAGCCTTGGTTCTCAGTCTAGGAGATGGAAAACTGAATTGAAACCATGAAAGTCCAATCCCTCGGCCAGTGTCGTGAGGGGCTAGCAATGGACAAATATACGGTCAACAGGCCTAGCAAATCAGGAATGGATAAGAAATTGCTCCAGTAAAAATAAAGGAGAATAAAAGTGAGCGCACAAAATGGACTCCACCAACCCACGACACATTGAGTACAAGTGGAAGATTAAAAAAGAAAAGAAAAACAAACACATAAGCAGGAATGTTATGATAAAAATAAAGATGAGATTAGTTTTAAAAAATCATAGAATAACTAGAAAGCACTCAGACAGTGCATACCTCTGCCAAAGCCATAGTCAGGGGAAGTAATTGTGCATGGATCTGCCCCAAAACTTAATCACTTCTTTTGTAGCCGATTGCCCACCCTTCCACAAAATTTCATTGAAAACATTTGGAGATATCCTGTGGACAGACATGAACTTTTGGCAAAGACATTATCAGCATGTTGAATTCATGAGTTCATCCATGTTCATGGGGTGATATTTTCAGATTATGATCAACCTCCCACATTTATAGTTGTCTCTCAATATACAATTGCAGAGCCCAATTTAAAGAAAGAGGAAAAAAGCTTTGATGTCAGACAGTTTTCAAGTATTCCACATTCACTCATTCAGTCAGTCCCTTGACTGTACCACTGTCGGGGGAGGCAGGGGGCTGAGGGCAGTCCTTCTCGACACTGGTCTGTCTGCAGCCTGCACCAAGAGTTCCAGCATGAACATGTCCGTCCACCTGTACATTGTCAAGCCTGCTCTTACTTTGCCTTGCCTTTGCCCTCCCGCAATGGTGCTCTGCATGATGGTCTTTCGCCAGCTTCCGCCAACTTCAAGGTGGCAAGGAGAGGTTCCTGGGGACCCACAAGGCTCTCCAACACTTAGCCAAATTGGATATTCAGTAGTAATGAATGTTAAAGTTGTCCAAGCCTTAGAACTATAGCAGTGGTAGTGGGGAGAATGCCCCCCACCCATGCACAAAAAATTGACAACAATTTTTTTTTATCATCTACTTGCCCTGAAGGCCATCAATCCAAGTAATAGCCACAACATCTGGTCAGGCATTCATTCATTGCTGATCAGACACATTGTTGCTTAATCATTAACCTGACATAGGCAGTTGTGACTACACAGCAATAGACATCTCAAAGGTGAATTCGCCTACATCTTCAGATATACTTCAGTTTGAAGGCCACAGAAATATTACTGTGAGCACATAAGTGTACAAATCCCCCACATCTCAATTTTTTTAAATGCAACACTAAGTTAATGGGAGCAAATATTTGAGTAATATTTATTTACTCTTTATAAAATGAATTTGTATCAACTCCAATAAAATAACTTTTAGTGATAAACACTATAACAATAATTTTTTAAAAATCTATCTTATAATAAGCAACGGTAACCAACCATCTGTTACACTTTGGAAATAAAAGTTTTTGTCAAGGGAGATAACTATTAAATGCTAAGGGAGAGTAGTCTCCCTTATTTATACAAATGCGTAAAAAAAAAAAATCCAAGTTCATTCTGGTCACATCAGATTGCACTAATTTTCTTGACTTAAATGGTCTTTATTTTAAAATATATAATCCGAACAAGAGGAATGCGTAAACATGACAATGAGGAAGAGGGAAAGAGGAAACTAACAAGAATTGCATCTATAAAGAAATAATTGGTTTATATGCATGTAAGTAAATTGCCTAATACATACAGTGAGGCAAAACAAGTATTTGGACACTTACAAAATATTCATTTTTAATACTTCTGATGCTCACATTTACTTTAAATTCACAGAGGTGATGTATTTCGATATAAAATTAAGAATTACTAAGAAAGAAATACATATTTCCAAACATACAATGCAGAATAAAATATAAACAAAAGTGATGGTAGATAAAAGTATTCGGACACTATTAAAAATTCATCATAAAAATGTTATTTAAGAAGGAATGCAGGTCTAGACCTTTCTGTACCTACATAGAAACTTTTTCCAATATTCCAGCAATACTTAAAGGTATGATTTCATCAGTTATCATTCACTACTTTTACCTTCTTTAAACGAGGCAGTCATGTTTAAGTAAAGGAGCTCTCAACCGAACAAAGAAATGTTGTAATTAAGCAACATAATGAAGGTTTGAGCTACAGGGCCATTGCCAAGATGTTAAATATCCCTGTCAGTACCATTGGATCGATTATTATGAAGTGGAAGAAGTTTGGCACCACCAAAAACCTTCCACAAACTGCCGCGCCACGGAAGATTTCTCCTCGAGCAAAGTAAATCCAATTGTAACTCGAAAGATGATTTGAGAGCAGCTGGTACATTGTTTACTAAAAAACTATTAGTAATGAACTACACAGGAATGGCTTAAAATCCTGTACACTATGGAAAACACCTTTGTTAAAAAGAAGGCGCAGGCAGAGATTATTGAAAGAAGTTCGCTAGTGACTATTTAGATAAGCCTAATTATTTTTGGAAAAACATTCTCTGGTCAGACAAATCAAAAATTGAACTTTTTAGCAAAAACCCAGCTTGTCATATGTGGAGAAAAAATGAATGCGCCTATGATCCAAAAAACACCCCCACACAGTAATGTACAGAGGTAGAAGTATCATGGTTTGGAGGTGTTTTTCTTTCAATGGTACGTGGGCATTTCACGTGATTGAAGGTACCATGAATGAAGCGAAGTATCAGAGTATTTTGGAAGCTAATGTTTTCTCTTCAGTGCAACAGCTGGAGCTTGAAGAAGGTTGGATCTTTCAACAAGATAACAACTCAAAGCATACAGCTAAAATAACTCATGAATGGTTTGTTCAGAGCAATGTAGAGGTGCTTCAGTGGCCTAGTCAATTCCCTGACTTGAATCCAATTGAAAATTTATGGCAATGTTTGAAAGTTCGAATTCATTAGAGGGACCCCAGAAGCATTAATGATTGAAGGTCGTTTGCAAGGAAGAGTGGGCCAAGATTTCAAAA
>VCCN01005798.1:2788262-2805297 GCA_006491835.1 Architeuthis dux
ATATATCTCCTTTGTGAATTAACCCCACAATTTGGCCTATAAAATATACTTGAAATGTCCTTGTAAAATACGGAAATACCTATGTCTGAAAACCATGATTTAGCCCTTTAAAGTACTCAGATATGTTAACTGGGAGACGAGATATGAAATTCTGTTTTTTTGGTGTGCGCTAGCGGCCATTTTTTCTTTTTTTTTCTTCTTTTCTTGGGGGACATCTTTTTTCTGAAAGAAGACATCCGAAGGAACATTTTGGTACCCTAAATGTAGGATAATGGGGGGGGGGTGCGCACGGTAGGTCCTGCTTGCCCCCGGCCTATTACATTCCTGGGTCACAACTGCTAAATATGAATATCTTTATTTTTCTATCAGTACTTTACTTCCTATACTTCTCTGATGTACCTATACGTAACTATATGACCCTGTTTCCCATCTCATCAGGGGTCTCCAAGAAACGAGTAGCACAATAGAGAATATAACAGTAAAAAAAAAAAAACAAGTAGCATTGAAAGTGTTAATAAATTATGACCAGAACAAGAAATTTCTTTTATATCATTTTTCATCATTCAGACTTTATTTTTCCCCTTTTATAAATATTTTAATTTAGAGAAAACTACCATATATGTATCTATATCTTCAAATTTCATCACAAAAAGTGAAGGCATAATACTTCTGATTGGCTTAATTCCAGAAACTTGAAGAAGATTTTTTTTTATACACTGACAAATAACACTTCTATCTGATTTGATACAACTTTCTTTTTGCATTATAGATAAGCTGAAAATTATCAGATTTAATATTTTATACTCCATATTGTATAAAATTAAGATGTTTTGGCATATTTACAACTAATTGATCATGCAGCACCACTAAGTATGCAACAAACAACAATGTTTTTTCTTATCTTTTATAAATCTGTAGACCAGTCATAGTAATTTTATCCACATTGCCTTAAGGTTTCAATTTAACTCTAGAAATTCATTAAAAAAAAATTGAATGTCATTATCAAAAGAAATAACCCCTGATTAGAATTATCTCCCTTCGTCCATTCAATTCACAGAAGAGTTCCATTATTTTTAATTCTATTCATTGAAGAGTTTCACTGTCAATTATGTAAGGTTGGTTTAATGACAGATATTAACAGATTAAAAATGCAAACAGAAGAGGTACTCACAGGTCCTTTATTCATAAAATGACTGCAGTCAACGATTTACACACGTGTCCTCTCGAGCTCCCTGATCTACTAATGACATTAACAATATGCCTGCTCCTTTCCCAGAACGTAAAACTGCACCACCTTACCGGAAGTGGATAAATGCTCTTGTGCCTAAGGGGAATAACTCAAGATACTTGTTTAACAGCACTTCCCCTCTTTTCTTTTTTTACTGGGTTGTGCATATAATTTTTTTAATAATGAAAATGTTTTGTTTTTGTCCCACTAAATATATTAAAAAAATAAACATTTTCAACAGACTGTCTTTCGTGCTTTCTTCAGAGAAAGTAATTACTTCTTGATCCAGGAATTGGTCACAAACACATTGTCTGTCCATCTGTTGACAGCATCTTTAAAGATGACATTCAAGTTCATCTATTTATATAGTAGTCAAACTTACATAAAGCGAACAAGCTTTTTTGCAATCAATAATTATTACAACATGATAAGTAACTTTGGTTACCCCGTGCACGTAGTTAAACATCAATATTAAAATGATTGATAATGATAACACTACACATTGGGCATAAAGGAATAATTGTAATCTAGCTCGAAATGTCAAATTTAGTAGTCATTTGTTCACTTTTCTGTGTTTTTACACAGAAAAGTGAACAAATGATTTCTTTCGATGTTGATCTTCAACCGAATTTCACAAAATACAAAAGACTGCAGCCTTAATCCGTAGGCTGTTTCCTTGGTCTCTCTACAGGCTTCTGTAATCTGGATACAACAGATCCAACGTCTGGCATCCTCAGAATACCGCCTGGATACTTTAATATTATTGACCTCCATGGTCACTGTGGGGTAAAAGATCATATAGGAAATGAGCGATTAATTCCTAGTGGGTGTCCACTGCAATTGCATAGGAGTCATTCAGAAAATGCTTGTGCTGCTCGAATCTCCCCCCTCTCAGCCTTCCGACTCAATTAGGGATGGGAAGGTTCAGGACACTTCTTCGTCTCATATTTTTTTTTAATGTGTTGCACTGTTGGGACCATTGACAGTGGGGTAACTCCCAGTGTATCCTTGAACTTTCATGGTGCAGGATAACCTTTTGCAATCTGGCCGGATTTCCAATACCAGTAGCAAGTCCTGGTGTCCGTGGAAAGGCAATCTCGCTGGATATGCCCAAAACTTTGGCAGCTAAAATAAGCCTTCCTGATTTCCTTGTCATAGTGACAAGCAATATGACCAAGCCGGTTGCATAAGTAGCAACATTTCACAGTATAACACTAACGAGCTGTGTGGCCAATTTCTTTGCAGTTGAAGCAGCGGACTTGTCTAGAGTAGCAATCACTAGCCAAATGACTTACAGTGCATTTGTAACAGCGACTAGTGTGGTTTGCTCGTCTATAAATGTTTGGGTTTCCAACTTCCCGATTTTTGGAATTTAAGTTGACATATTGACGGCATCAGGTCTTGCGGGTTTTGTAAAGTTCTTATTTTTATATCTCTGCGCATTCACCAATGGACGTCCTTCAACTCCTTGTTTAGGAAATTCTGACACTGTCAGAGAAAATGATCTTTTCTCCATTTTTGGAGATTTGTGTTAAAACAGATCTCACCTGGTGTTTCAAATTCTTCCATTTTCTGACAAGTTCTGTGTTTTTGTTGTCAGCTCTGTCTTCTTTTTTAAGTGTGTCGTTTTTGCCTCTTTTTTTCAGTAGTGGGACCTGTACCAGCTCCTCAGAACTATTCACTTTTTTAATAACATCACTGGGGTGGCTTTTTTTGGTTTTTGAAGAATCTTCTTGCTTATTTTCTGTTTTGTTATCTTCACTAATAACAAGCCTTTCACCAGTATGTTGAGAAAAAGATTTTGTTGTTATATTCCACGGCACAAGGAGATTCGTTATGGTTAACGACAGATTCAAACGTTTTGTCTTCTGTTGTAAATTCACCGATTCTGGATGCAGTTGTTCAGTAATTAATTTTAAAATCTGGATATTCCATTTTTGAAGAGTTTGATGATCAAGTTTTATGCATTCTAACTGGTTATAAACTTCGGAATATTTACGCCTTCACTGCCGTAATTCTTGTTGATACATCTGCTCGCTTGTATCCTGCTCAGATTTTAATAAGGTGATCAGTTCTTCATATTTGGAATCTTTATTTTCCAAATCAGTTTTGAGTTTGGTCACCTCCTCAGTAAGTTCTAAGAAGGAACTTTCCTCGACTTTAATTTCCGAGCCGTTGTTTACATCAATCGTAGATTTTTCTTCCGTTTTCTGCTTTGTTTTTGCATTGAAGTATTTTTTTGTTCGGAAGTTATTTCTTCGTTATTTTTCTTATTTTGCTCGTTAGTCATAGCATCACTGCTCACTAATCTAATGTTTGATATAAAAGAAATAACCCATCTTCGCTATTTAAATCAGAAAGGTGGTCCAAATCCTAAGTGCTAACACATTCACCTATTTCTTCTCGCCAACTGCAATAATTCTCTGGCGAAAAAGTTGGTAATTCCATTTCAACGTTAACGTAGCCATCTTCGGACATATTTGTTTTGTTTTTTTTGTCTCCTGGAATATCGCCCATCTTTGGTTTTTCTTTTTCGTTTCTGGAAATATCACTGTTCATCTGTCCAGTATTTTCTGTTTTAAAATCGTCAGTCATTTTGTTTTTCAACTACACACTGCTATCAATGTAAGGTTGGTTTAATGACAGATATTAACAGATTAAAAATGCAAACAGAAGAGGTACTCACAGGTCCTTTATTCCTAAAATGACTGCAGTCAACGATTCACACATGTCTTCTCAAGCTCCCTGATCTACTCATGACTGTTCCTTCCCCAGAACAGCGCCACCTTACTGGAAGTTAGATATGGGATGCTAAGTTAAACAATTTTTTGCAAACATCTATGGATGGATAACCAAGTTACTACTTTAGATTTGCTTAAGTTTCCAAGCATTTTATATGAGACTAGTTGATCCCTGTGAAAAAATACACGGATATATTTGAATTTCTATGATGATGTTTTTTTTAAAAGAAACTACTGAATTTGTTTCTGTGTAAGATTCCATTGTTTCAGATGATGGGTTGGAGATATTTTTAACCTTTAACTGGAAGAGTCCATTGTTACGGACAGAGAAACAAAAGAAATCATACTGTTCATTACATAAATTCAAAGTCTTTTGAATTAGAGTAATTAAAATACATTAGTTATTTAAGTTAAACACCTCTGGTTCAGAACTTATTTTAAATCTAAGATTAAGCATTTCATTTTATCAAATAGAGTAACAATACAAATCTACAATGAGCTATTGCTTATGAACTATGTGCGAATTTGAGAAGAGCTGCACTTTAAGCAATCACAATTTCCATAGAGAGATTTTTTATTGACCAACGTTTCATCGAAAATGCAAAATACACACCACATACCACATAAACAAGCTTGTGGAATGCATGTATGAAACGGTGTTCGATGAAAAGTCGTGCCATGGATGGGAATATGATACCTGCCAATTCAAATTCATTTGGAATTTCAATGAATTTAGACAAAGTCAGTACAGCATATCTGACTAAAGTCTATTCCATGAAACAATTGACTGTACATTTGTGTCTCACTGCTGGTCACTTTATAAAAACCACTGAATATTTGACTGGATTCAAAATTGGTCTGCGTTATTGGGCATGGTGTAGAGATTGGTCTACTGTTTACGAGGATTAAGGGGATCACCATGTGCGGCCCTCTAAATGATCCTCAGCTGCTTAGAGCACGGTCACCCATCTCGGTACTGACCAGGCTCAGTGTTGCTTAACTTCTGTGATCCTATGAGAACCGGTGTATCCAACATGATTTGACCGTAACTACTATAATGATAATATTAAGAACAAACAAATATATAAAAATGATACCCTTGCTTTTCTCTGCCTCATATAAATTTGCAATCAATCATATTTAAAACCTGGCATCTGCCAGGAGAAGGACACTCCTGACAAACCTACGACCTACAGGCTCTGTTCCTATTTGTGCCACTCCAGTGGTCCATAAGATGCAAACCCTTGGTTTAATGGGTGAGGTTGTCCCTGGGCAAGTCTCACTTCACTGCACAGGCTGGAGGGTTATTCTGCACAGGCGCCGTCATCTATGATCCTACTGCTGTGGAATACCCTTCACAAAAATGCAAAGCCAAGCCATTCATTCGTACATATTTAATGTTTTAATGTGAAATGGAGAGAACAAAATATAGCATCATGAAAATAAGATTCAACAAGTTTTCTTATATCACTGGTACCTTTTCTTTGATTCTGTTTCCCTTACCATCCATATTTGATGGCATATAAAGCCACCCCACACCCCCAATTTTTGCAGGGGATATCAAGATCAAAACACATTTCCTTGAATTCTCCTCATGTATTACCCTGTTTTTTTTTTTAAAACTCTTCCTCAAGTTCTGTACAATGAAGTTAACATTTAACTTTTGAGCCATTTTTTTTTTTTTGGGGGGGGGGAGCCTTATATGTCAAATACAGTATTTAATTTCTAAATGGTTTGTTTCTATCCCCACACTTTTTTCAATATTCGGAAACAGTCCCATATTTAATTTGGTATTTATGCAATAAATGTGCAGCCAAATAATATCAACCTTTTTGAGTATATATGTTACAGTAAGATGGTGAAATGACAGATCTAAATCCCTGAACATTTCAATAATTTCATGAAATCTCTAGTTTCACAATCAGTACAGTAATGGTTAAAAAGCTTGTGATGCTGACCATTACTACTGTAATGAGTTTGATCCTCACTGGGTGCCCTACTACTGTGGCCTTGTGCCAAACAAAGTTGCACATACACTGTAAATGCTGAATATACTTGATATTTACTACATTTAGCTTAGTTGACAAGGCCACAGTATTGAGGCACCCAGTGAGGATCAAACTCATTACAGTAGTAATGGTCAGCATCACAAGCTTGTTAACCATTACTATACTGATTCTGACACTAGGGATTTCATGAAATTACTGAAATGTTCAGAGATTTCATGAAATCCCTAGTTTCACTGTAACATATACAAGAATAACCCTTTTCAAGAGTGGGGCAAAATGAACATAAAAACTAACACTAAGGTTTTATACCTCTGGTCCCTTTAATTATTTCAAAGACTTCAATTAGAGGTCCTCGCAGCTTCCCCATTATAGGACATATCGATCCCTTTGCTAGTTTGCTGATAGTTATACTTTGTCAGGCTGTAGATCAATTTCAACGCACATTTTTGGATTCTTTCAATCAGATCTATATTTTGCTGATGGCAAGGTCACTATGCCTTCTTTATAGCGTAAACCACAGTGTGCATAAAAACAGGGTTTTTCACAAAGGTTAAATGTTCATCCTGCTTCTCTTGCTGCAGATCTACTTATATAATGAACAATAAGATTTTCTTGGTTATCTGTAACCATGAACTCTTCCACTCAAAGGTAACAAGTTTGCTGATAAAAATATCTCCTACCCACCATCTGAAAGCATGTACTCTTCCAATGAAATGAGTTTTTAGGTTCCTTTTCTAGAAAAAATAAATCATCTAATAAAATTCAAATACAGGTTGTCCCTGCTTTTCAAAAGTTAGCTTTACACCGCTTTTTCGAAAAAGATGAAAAGCGAAAATAATGTTCAGCTTTAATTTGCAGCGACCCATTATAGAGACAGCACACACCCTCTTCCTCTCTCATCCACACCCCAGTCTCTTGTATCTCCACCACCAGAACCTCCAATGACTCATACCACCCTAAACATTTTTGGGTCTGGGGACAATCAAAAATTTTCCCATATAAATTTATGATAATTGCTTCCTCGTTTTACGCCATTTTGGCTTATAGAAAGGCTTTCATAGGAACACTCTACTTTCATATAACAGGGGAAACCTGTATATTCGTGAATTTTTTCCGTATATTCGTGAATCTTTTCCCAGCGATTAACTAGTCATTGAATAACAAAGATGTATTTGTTCAAACCTAACAAACAAACATTGTACCAGAGAAGAAAAAAAATCACTTGAACATAAAGACTAATAATTTTTTTACTAGAAACTAAATTACATAGTTGTTTTAAAACTATATAATAAACTTTCTGTTGTTTTTCCCCACCAAGTCTTAGATATGAATACATTAACTCTTAAATTCCTATAACAAAAATTGATTGTCATTATCAAGGGAAATAACTCCTGGTTAAAATTATCTCCCTTTGACCATTTGGTGAATTTTTAATTTTTTTCCTATTCAATTCATATTCCATTATTTCTAATAATTGAAGAGTTCCACTATTGGTTACAAGTAGTCCATGAATTTAAGAGTTAAAAATGCACAGAAAATTAAAAAATAGATATAAAGTAATGTGTACAGTTGGAAGATCTATATAAAGAATCATTTCTATATAATGAATTAAGTAATAATACAAGAGTAAAAAGGAAATTGAAAGAATCAAAGAACCTGAACTTCTTTAAGTTATAAATTATCACACTTGAATACAATCCCATATCACTATAATCAGTGCAGCATTTAAACTGTTTTAAGATCTCCGGATTTATGAAAAAGAAAATCAAAAGCTTTGGACAAATATGAATTACCTTTCTATCTCTGATTCTAAAGACGATATTGCTTGAAGATAAAAACATGTTACCAAGTACAAATCATTGTACTAAATGACTTGGAAAGTTTTAACACACAATGAACTTTTGTAGCTGCTTTGTACTCTTATTTCTTACTTGTAATTTTTTTTTATTTTTAAAGTAACAGATCTCTTCACATATGTCTATCATTAAAAATTAAAAATTGATAAAAAAAATTACAGGTCCGGTTAGTCACTCAATAGAAACCGTCATGTGACCAATGTATTTTGGCAGCATGTCATGTTGGGTGGGGGATCGTTTGAAAAATTGGAAAAGGGGGTGATCAATGAATAAGTTACTCATCTCACCTTTTGTAGATCCGTGATCACTAAAAAAAAAGTTAGAATTTTCATAAAACAAGCGTGAACACTGCCGAACACAAAATAAGGAACCAATTTAGCATTAAAAACAAGAAAAACGGCCTGTGTGTCAGCCAGAATCACTTAAAAACTGAAGAAAATTATGTTGACAGTTTTGGTTGACGGTTTCTAAAAAAATCATTTCCTTACAAAATGACACATACAAAATCAATTGGTTCATCATTATTTTACTTGATATTAATCACTGCAACCCACAACACTGGTTTATTGTTGGGTTTAGGTTATTCATGTGTTCTGACATTTACATCTATGTAGAAACTTGAAATTTTGCACATACTCCCCTCAATGAGTAGAGAAAATGATTTGTTTTTGTGAAGATTCCCCGCCAAATATGTTTTTAGATGGGGGTTCAATATTCAATGTAAGTTTATGCTAAATTGGTCACTAGTTTGTGCCCACTTGTTTTTTGAAAATTCTGACCTTTTTTTTTTTAGTGATCACAGCCCAACAAAAGTCAAGAGAAGTAACTTATTCATTGATAAACCCTTTTCCAACTTTTTAATTGATCACCCCCAACACTGCATATATGGGTGGCGTGATTCATAATTTCCCTTGGAATGCTAGTTCTCTTTATCAAGCTTAGCAGATGATCGCCAACCTTCTTTACATTAACTGCTTTGTCAATTGCAAGGTGTCAACAAAGTACATAGATACGTGTCGTGCTGTGTTCACAAATTTAATATGCTCCATGAAATTAATTATATCCTAAGTGCAGAGAGCAATATTTTTCATCATTAGATTTCAACTGTTATTTTTCCAGCCTAGTCACACAATCTGACAAATCGGTCTACCCACACATCTGTCTTGTCTGCAATTTCCTAAGAGGAAAAAATAGAATGAGTAAGTTGAAATAGCAAGAAGCTATTTCAACTTACTCAGAACCATCAGGATCCATCTAAGATTTTTATGGTCGAATTATTCAATGCATATAGTTGTCAAGTCATTGTCAACTCATAATTCTTTATAGATCAACTGGATGAAAGTCGACTTGGAGTTAAGCAACTGAAGTTCCGAAAAACTGTTGTCCGTTAATCAGGGTCATGTTAGAAACTGTCAACTAAAACTGTCAACGCAGTCAATATAGGTTTCTTCAGTTTTCATGTGTTTCTAGCTGGCTATCTATGTGTCATGCATACAGACTGTACCAATGCAGCTAGAGGGCTGAAAATTTAAACATTTACTCATTATGTCTAGAAACAAATTTTTTAAATCCCCCCCTCCCCAAATACGTTTTTAGTGGAGTGTTCAATTTACAATTTAAGTTCATGCTAAATTGGTCCCTTAGTTTGTGTCCGGCTGCATTCACGGTTGTTTTTTTTGAAAATTCAGTTTTTTTTTTCAGTGATTGTGGCCCCAAAAAAAGGTGAGAAATAATTTATTCACTGATCACCCCCTTTTCCAATTTTTTAATTGATCATCCCCAACATGCCGTTGGTCACATGACGGTTTCTATTGAGTGACTAACCAGACCCGTTTCCTTTTAGGTTGACAATTTATCACACAATGACAAAGTTCCTGAAAAATGTTTTAGTAAAAAGAAAAGAGTTCTTTTGCTGCTTTTATGAAACTATAGGATGCATTTGTCTTATAACAGTAACACCAATGGAAGGAGGGGGGGGGGGCAAAGAACAAAAACCACTCAATAAAATCTTTGATCTGTTACAAAGGTAAAAGAGTATAATGATACTGTAGTTTTAAGAAGGGTCATTAACTCTTAAATTCATACAAAGAAAAAAAAACATCAATTTCAAGCGAAATAACTTTTGATTGAAATTATCTCCCTTTGACCATTTTGTGAATTTTTTTTATTCAATTCACAGAAAAGTTTCACTATTTTTTATGCTATTCATTGAAGAGTTCCACTGTCAGTTTCAAGCAGTTTATGAATTTAAGAGTTAACATTCAAAGAGTTTTTTTTCCTGTAGTGTCAAGTAACGGTAGCAAACATTTTTTTAAAAAAATAGCAGCAATGCTTATAATGTAGGATGTTTTTGATCAGTTGAAACAAAAAGTTGTTCAATTGTCCAAACAACTATTTGAAAGATGACATCTACATCAAAGCCAATTTACTTGATTATCTCCCTTTTATCAACATAAGAAATTTCTAGTCCAAAATAATTATCTTCACACATAATAAAATAATAGAAGGAATGCGAGAGATTATGATAGATAAAAATAACTTGATGACTTATGTACATAAAAAAAAAGTTTATCTAAAAATCCCATCAAGATCAAACATACAACAACAGGATCTCTTATAAAAGCACTTAAACAAGTTAATGGACCCCCAATAGTTGATAATTTATCTAACTTAAAGTTATTTTATAACAATCAGGTCAAATAGTATAGAGAGTGATAGAAATAAAAAAATCAATTGAAAATCAAACTATGGACATTTTTATAAGAGTACATCTGAAACAAACCTCTGAATTGATATTTTTCATTACATTTTTATGCTTATTTTATCAATGTTTTCATTTTGATATATTAGAAACCATCAACCAAAACTGTCAACATAGGTTCAGCTGTTAAATGATTCTGCCTGGCTGGCTACCTATGTATGAATGAGGTGGTAATCATTTTCCCGAAGTTCATCTTCCCAAACGTTGATTGTTCACTTTTTTTTCATAGTTTACTATTTGTAAAAAGCTCTGATTATTTTTTTTTTTTTTCTAAAATTTCTGCGATGGATGTTTATAATTGGTGGGGGGAAAAAGCATCTATAGTAAATGTGGTGGTTATTTACGATAAGATTTAGTATTTACAATATATATCATGTATAAGATTTATGAAGAAAACAAAAGGAGTTTATTATACAACCATATGTGTATGTATGTTATTTATGAAAGAAAAAAAAGGATTTATTGTTGTTGTTGATTGACTATTTACAATAAAATGAGTTTTATCTTTTTCAGCTATTTGGAATAACATTGGTAATTATATAGTTTAGCCACGTAGAATCATTGTTCATTACACAGCGTGAATTATTTTAAACATTAACATACCTCCATCTCAGTAATTTTAGAAAAAAGAAAAGTTAACCAGTGTTTTTTGCAAATAGTAAACTATGAAAAAAATGACCAATCAATGTTTGGAAAGATGAACTTTGGGAAAATGAACCAGACCCGTATGAATGTGTCACGTGTACAGGCCCACCAATGGAGCTAGAAGGCTGAAAATTTAAACATTTACTCCTTAAAATCTTAATTTCCCATAATGCATCTGCTTCATTTCTTAATACAGTTTTAAAGGATTATTTTAAAGTGCTAATCGTATTGATGAGAAACACTTGTGCCAAGACATTTCAACAAAAACTGAGTAATTTAAAAAGAAATTAAAATCCAGAAAATAATAAACTAATTTCTTTCATTTTCTCTTTGCTTATGAAGTTAACTTGTTTACTAGTAAGATGAAATAAAATACTAAAATCGTATAAGCTACTTGTGGATTAATAAGCTGTTTTTTTTTACTAAAGTCACTTGGCTTCTTACAAATTGATAAAACAATTTTTAGTAGATGAAAAACACTTTGCACCTTCTTTTATTACCTGGTTAAGATATAAGTAAATCATGTTTTGTGGGTGGCCGAGCACAGAGAATGGGATTGGCAAGCCAAGTTCAAACTCCAGCACTAATGCCCTTGGGAAAGGCATGTATCCATCTCTTCCCCATCCCTACCAATACATCAATACATGGCCCATCAAACCCTCTCCAGGTCTCCTTACTTGGGAAGGGAGGTCTATATCCCTTTGACAGGCCTGGCAAGCTGGAAGTGGATTATGGTAGATTGCTCATGTAAAATAAAGGAAACTGGAAGAGGACAGCCGAAAGTAATGCAACCACCTCCCCATGGACACCTCGAGTACAAAGTGGAAGATAAAAAATATAAAATAAAAAGATATGTCAGTCATGTTTTGTTTCCAGTTGGTAACATTTTCTTTTTACTCTCTGGGAAGAAATAAAGTTTATGAAACATCTGAGTCATAAACTAGTAAATACAATGAATTTTTAAACCCTCTGAAAATCGCACATAGTGTAAAAATAAGTCAGGAGTGAGCAGATGCGGAATGCAACTTTTTTGTTCAATTGCTTGAGAACTGAGCTCATGCATAGCACATAAACAAGTTTTACATTCCAGCTATATAAATTTTTATTTGCTAATATCACTGAGCAAATGGAAGCGCATCAATGCACACAGACACACACCTTAGAATCTGTACATACATATAAGCAAATGTAAGAAATGACACTGACTTAATCTATACTAATATTTGAGCACTCTTTATTTGTTTGTGCATGCCTCTTCTCCACAAAAACTACAAACCCTATCAACCTAATATTCTGCATGTAGACTGAGAAGAGATCAACTTTCCATACAGGCTATGTGAGGATGACCTCAGAGGTCATTTCTAGACAATTTTCAGAGTTGTTGGCAACCATTCTGACCAAATTTAACTACTATTCTTCTTATTAGTTTAAACTCAGCCCAACTACATTGAAGCTGGCTTAATGACGCAATTAAGTGCTGTCAAAATAAGCCCATTTCAAGTATATTATATAATGGATGTATTATGCGCTGGTTTTGTTTACGCTGTCTCCTCTAGGAACACATCAAGGAAGCCTATATTTTTCTATCAGCTTTTTACACTGGAAAAAAGGGTATGTTGTTAATCTTAATAAAGTAGTGAATTTTAAAAAAATAATATTGACTTTTACCAAAACAAATGAGAATAGAAATTAATCACCACACTTCTTCCTTCCTTCAAATATATTCAAAAGGTGACTGGGGAAAAAAGCCATTCTGGAATTTTTACCAGACAACATCCAGTCACATTGTTGCTATATATAAGTAACCAGTCACATTTGCAACAAAAAAATGTCTCAAAAACCAACAGCAATATTGTGAAAAAAATATTCCTGATTTTAGATTCAACCTCACCCGCAAATTTATCTGACAATATCTTCAGAGGCTAGGCCTCCTCCATCATGTTTAAAACATAATTTGTACTTTAACACAGGAGAGTTTTTTTTGTGTTAAAAAATACCAGCTCCTAGTCAGATCAGAAACCATCTTGTCTAACAGCTGAAACTTTAGTACAATGAAAAATAAAACTTCCTTTACAAAAAATAAAGAAATGGAAAGGTTCAAAATATTGGCTTTGTTCCAAAATAAACAGGAAGGTATCTGCTGATTAAAAAAAGAAACAAACAAACTTCTAATTTTAACAATGACTTGAATATAGTTGTTGGTATTTGGGCTACAAGGTACCTTACTCAATCCTTGATACATACTAAGTGAGATATCCTTAACTATTTTTTCCACTACTAAAAGCTTTTTATCAATGGATAGCACACACAGCAATAACAAAGTGCCATAGCATGCTTAAGAATAACACACACGCAGAGCTAAAGAAAGTAGACCACTACATCTACCTGGGACAAAGAATTTCCATGAAATCCTCAAAAGAAGAAGAAATCAAATGAAGAATAACTCTAGGCTGGCAAGCTATCGGTAGAGAAAGCTCAACATTCAAGAACAAAAAGATCCCATTAGTTTTGAAAAGAATGGTCTACAATCAATGTGTCCTCCTGATAGTCACCTATGGAGCCAAAACACAGAACCTAACCAGAAGATTGGCTCCCAAACTAAGAACCATGTAACGTGCACAAGAGAGGATCATACTTAACATCACTTGGAGAGATCACAAGACAGTACAGTATATTAGAGAAAAAACAAGAATCAGAGATATCATAGAATCCATTTGAAAACTCAAATGGCAATGGGCAGGCCAACTGCTCGACATCACGACTCACAACGCGGATCCCTAGAGATCATATGCAAAACTGTGGCCAGCAAAAAATAAGATGGCGAGACAATTTAGACAGGTTCAGCACATATCGCTGCCACAACGCTTGCGAAAGCGAGATCTGGCGAATCTTGAGGAAGGCCTATGTCCAACAACGGTTGTTAAAAGGCTGATGATGATGATGATGATAGCAGCAGAGAGAAAAGGTTAGTGCCACCAGGTTGCCATAAAGTTACTGAGAGAAATAGTTACCATGAAAATAATCAACTTTATATTAGATCAATACTGTTTATTGATCTATTGTATTGCAAAGACAAACTCTTAAAATGTTTTAATGAATCTAACGCAACTGACCCTCAAGGATTTTGAAGGTTAAAAAAAAAGGTGGGGCTTCATGTAAAAACTTCACCCTGCGCTATTTTACCCATAGGTAGGTGGAGAGATGGATTCATGCCTTTCCCAAGGGTAATAGTGCAAAGTGAATACAAACTGTCTTAGCTGGAGTCCATTTTTCATACTGTTACCTGCTCAGCCACCCAGCAGTGAATTAACCTAAATACTTCAAAGCCGTAGTTTTGTATGGCAGACGGAAAACTACTTTACATGACAATTATGGCAGGCTACTCCACACATCATAAAGTCTGAACCCTTCCAAACATGCACCTTTGGAACAGCACTGCCGTAGTTTGATACAACTTGCCAACTTTAGTTTTCAGATAAGATATTCTCCTAATAATGTAGAGTTAACAAGCCTCATTATATTTGCATCAGAGATCGAATCAATTTTATTAGTCTCCAACCCATTTTTTAACTACTGAACTGTCTCCCAAACTTAAACAACAAGTAACGTCTTTAAAAAAACTTTTTAAAAAAAACATTGGAGGGAGGCTGAAAGAAAAGGGTTCAAAGCAATCGTATTAGAACATAATAGGACTAAACCAAAATCAGAAAAAAGGTAGATGAAGGAAACTGGTTTCCTCAAACAGATATCAGGATTAGAAACGGAGGCTGATTGAATCTTAATCCAAAGCATATATGTGGATGAAGAAAAGCCACTTCATATTGGTTGATTCCAATTCTTGATATTTTTTTTCTTCAGATAAGACGGTAGGCTGGGGGAAACAACCCTAGACAAATCGCAGTGGAAAGCTGCGATAGGCGAGCATCGAAAGACGGATGATCCAGCACAATACCTGGCCGTCTCGGATTTTCCCTGTGCCAACTGTGCGAGCCAAGACAGTGCTGGTGGTGGTCTGTGCAGTCCCTCCAGCACTGAAATCTCTTTATAAGCTTCGTCTTTTTCCTCGAGGAATAGAGGACGTCATCATCGATATATATTAAGTGCAGGTCAACAGCCCACATCGATCACATCTTCGACGGACTGCCTTAATCATTAATCAATTTTTTCCTCTGTTTAGCTCATGTCAGCTCTGAAATTCATTGCTTGTCTGAGAATTAGATGCCAAAAGGTCACTCTTACAGATATGGTTTACCATGAAAACATGTTAGAGACATCCAACAAGAATGGTTCTTCAAATAGTATGCCTGTGCCCATGGGGATATTTGCTGCAGAGATTTGACAGGTATAAGGTTTGTACCCAATGGAAAAACAGTGCTTTAATCTGATTTGAAATTAAACTTTTTTTCTTTTAGCGTCTGGAATTCTTGAATGGTTATTTTTATATATATATTAGTAGTCCATGACAATTCCTTTTGCTGACAGTTATCATAAGTGTACAACAACAGGCTTGGCTGATGACTGCTACTGATATTATAAGAGTGACAGACATGGTTCTTATTATACATATATGGTAGATGTAATTAGACAATGTGGAAATCAAAGATTGAGAAAAGCGTGTTACATCTCAAACATATTTATTATCATGAAGATAAGCCTTTATGCATTTCGTCGCTGCGAGCGACTTCATCAGAAGTGTGAACACTGCAGAAAAGTGCAACGATCCATGCTGAGGAAAAGAGGGGCATGTGACCATATACATAAGGATGATTTTGTAATAACCAAGAAGCACATATAAAGAATTGGCTTACATGCTGAAATATTTGCCCCACTCGGGTGAAAGCTAATTTTAGAAGGGTAGACAAGGCATCCAAGTTCCAACTCCTCATGTAGCTTTCTTAAGTTCTTAAGTACAATGACTTAACCTGGATGGATTATCATGTATATGTTACAGTAAGATTGTGAAACTAAGGATTTTGTGAAATCCCTAGTTTCACAATCAGTATAGTAATGGTTAACAAGCTTGTGATGCTGACCATTACTACTGTAATGAGTTTGATCCTTACTGCCTCACTGATGTGGTCTTATGTTAAACTAAGATAAACAAGTATAATTTCCGATATTTACAGTGTATGGTGATTTCACAAAATCACTAAATTTCACAATCTTACTATAACATATATATGACAATTCTTTTTTTTTATAGATGTAGACATTTGCAGAGATTTTAACATGTAAAAGTTAGAAATATTTTAACTCTTAAATTCATATAAAAAATGTGAATTTATCATAAAGGGGAATAACTACTGATTCAGGTTAATAACCTTCCATCTTTAGGTAATTTTTTAAAAAAATTACCTATTCTATTCACGGAAGAGTTCCACTGTCAATAAGAGCAGTATCAAGCGATTCATGAAATTGAGAGTTAAATAACAGAAAATGATTGACAGACAAAAATGTAACAGAATTTTTCATTGTTTCCATTACAAAACTAAGAGATATGCAAAAAAAAGGGGCTTCAAATGGCTACATTATGAAAACACACTAAATATGATAAGATTAGCAAGTGTTGCCTGATTAAAA
The DNA here is from genome assembly GCA_006491835.1 of Architeuthis dux. NCBI lineage: Eukaryota > Metazoa > Mollusca > Cephalopoda > Oegopsida > Architeuthidae > Architeuthis > Architeuthis dux. The sequence goes on from VCCN01005798.1 coordinate 2,805,083, forward strand.
TAGCTTCCCAAAACATCATTACTTTAGTTTGATTACTTTATTTTACTCAATCCGCATTTAACCTTGCTATAAAGTGGACAAACAAACAAATGAAAATCACCATAAAGAAAGACTGAGGAGTTCTTATGAATCTTCTTTCAACAGAGCATGGCAAAATTGCTAAGTGCCCACCCCCCTAATTACCCAAGATCAAATCTCAGTAAAGCTTATCAGCA
>VCCN01005798.1:2834756-2850765 GCA_006491835.1 Architeuthis dux
CCAGGGTTATTCTTTCTGTGTATTTTGGAGAGTAAGTAGAAGCGAGCAGGTTTGGTGTTTACAGGTGTTAGTGTTTCTGTTGTTTTTTTTATTATGTTTTTAGTATGCATTTCATTTAGTGAGTTAATTATAATTTTTTTGTATTCTTCAAAGAGCTCATTCGAGAGGTCTTGGTAGAAGTCTGTGATGCTAAGTTGTTTGTTGGCTTCTTTGAAGTATTTCTCAATACCCCAGGAATATTGAAGGGTCGATATGTTTTTGACATTATCTTAAAATTGTAGCATCAAAACTGAAGTTGGTAGTAGATCTGGAGCATGCAGAAATATGCATGCCAAATAGTCAAACAAGTTAGAAACTATGAAGGTGGTTGCAATTTGAAAGTTTAACTTGTGTATATATATATACATATATATTAGCATAGTAACCATAAAAAATGACAGGATTATTTACATTTGGATCAGTACTTTTGCCTAGGATCAGAGTGTAGTATATGTGGACTTTACCTAGAATCAAATTGTCAGTACCTGGCCCTCCGCCCTGGATCAGAGTGTAGTATCTGTGCACTCTAAATAAAGATATACTTATTACCAAATAATTTACTATAAAAATGCAAGACAATTACACAATCACTTCACAATTGTTTGTACTCCAAAAGCACAAAATTCATCAAGTTTTGAAGGGGGTGGGGGGATATTGTTAATCAATCGGAAGGTGGAGTGAACCAGTATCAAAATTGAGAATTCCCACGCATCTCGTTCAGGTTGACCTGGGTCATCAGAAAGGTGTCTTCATCCAACAGGACAGGAAATTAAAAAATTCCCATTGCAAAGTGACAGATTTGGTAGCATGTCCAAATTTGCTTAACAATGCTAATATCATATCTTCATCATATGGGTTTATTATGACGGAGAAAGCAGTGTGTAGTTGAGATGGTAAACAGACACTCAGTTTTGACACACCATGTTTTCCAAGAAGTTCTCATTTGCTCAATTTTTGAACAGCAGATGAATATTGCTCTCAAGTTTGACTAACCATGAATTTTGTTTGAACTGCCCATTATCAAGTATGGTATATTTTTAGTTACAGTGTATGGAGCAATTTAGAGAACTGGACATTCAAAGATTCTGAATTTAGAAAAATACATCTCCATTCTTCAAGAGGGACTTCTCCCAATATTCACTGATGTTTCACTAGACAAAAACAGTCCCTTTCTTATAGATGATAAAGCTTCATTCCATGCAGCAAAAGAGTCTTGTAAATGACATGTTCAAAAAGGTATTAGGTAAGTCATAGCCATAACTAGTGATGTACAGGAATGTCAATCCAGTTGGTTATCCGGCGCTGGATTCACAAAAAAGTATCACTGTCACCAGTTTCAAATTTTAGCCACACATTTGGAATCCGACAGATTCGGATATCCATTTTTTTTGTGATTCTGGTGCCGGATATCCAACCAGATTGATATTCCAGTACATCACTAGCCATAACTCACTTGATATGAATCCCATTAAAACGTGTTTGGTTCATGATATTAAGATATCCAGAAAAACTTCTACAGAATAAAATTTGCTTCAAACTTTCAATACAGCCTAGTCAGCTATGCCACAAGATCTGAGATCTAATAAATTTGTTGCCTGAACCAATAAAAAAATTGTGATTTTAATTTGCTGCTATGGACGATATAACTCATCTTAGCAAGTCGTCAGCCCAGTGGCACGGACATGATTGATAACTTATGATAGTGTTATTCATCTGTATATTATATTTATTAGATATTCTGTTGTACATATTAGTTGATTTGTATGAAAATAAAACTGTTTTAAACATGCAATGCAGACTTTCGATTTTCATTAATTTCTTTTTCTTGATAGCCTGGCACAGGAGTTACATTAAAAAAAAACATCCTTGACAGCGAACAGGTTAAAGATCTGACTTCTTTAGACCATTGAATAAAGGCTCTTGTTTGAAAATAGAGAGGTGTCTATTTATTTTTACTATGTCTCTCTCTGCATTATATCCATATCTAAATGTAACATTAAATGTAGCATCAAAAGTGCAAAAATAACTCCTTTGCCAAAAGATGAATTTAGCAAGAAGATTGAATACCAAAAAAGAAAAAAAATTTTAAATCTTGTATGCAAAGTTATTTTCTGATGACCCAAATCAAGCATCTTTGCAATACTTCTGATAACCCCCAAACTTAGCAGCATTAAAAAGAATCACAGAGCAGTGACCCAGACAACTTCTTCACAGCCACTTTCACCTCAAGTTCAAAACAGACAAAGTCAGTAATAGCCAATTATTCAGATGGTGCAGGCATAATACTTTTGTCATTAGAGAATTCAAAGAAATGATTTTGTTTTCAATCATATATCAAGGGTAACCTGTAATTTAATATTACAAATAATTCATGTCAGATAATTATAAATTTCATTTATTTGGTTTAAACAAAAAAGTAAAAATTACTTGTGTAAAAAACAAAATGACATTCAGTTTCAATTACAGGTTTTCCCCCACTATCTGAAAGTAAAGCGTTCCTATAAAAAACATTCAGAAGCCAAAATTGTGTAAAGCCATGAAGCAATTACAATTAATTTATATGGGAAAATCTTTGAAAAATGGTGATGATGGCATGTTAGGCTGAATCGTCAGAGGTTGCGGTGATAGAAGGTACAGGAGACTGGGGTGTAGAAGAGAGGAATAGGGTGCTCACTGCAGAACAAACGCTGAATGCTCTTTTCACTTTTTGCCTTTTTTCGTAAAAGCAAAAACGTGGCGTAAAATGAACTTTTGAAAAGTGGGTGAAAGATGTATAGCTGAATGAAAATATTGATTACAAGTTAAAAAAGTTTATTTATTAAACCTTACTTTCTGATAACTAAATTCAAGTATCTGTATAACACTCTAGTGCCTTTGATAGACCCCAAACACTGGCACTATCCTGTTATAGACAGTGAATATCAAACAGCCTTTGAGGCCATGTAGAACATCATGACTGTTTCAGTGAAATGATCAACTGGGTTTAAGTTGAGCCTATAAGCTACAACAGGGAAAAAGAGGAAAATCTAAAAGTTGTTAAACTCTGGCCCCAGTAGTCTATCTTGGTGCAATGCTGGTCAGGAACTAGCTTGATAAGAAAAACAGATTCCTCGGTGGTTGGGCTCAAGGGAGATAAGATCTAAACCAGACCTTGGCACTTCCAACAAAATATTAACCCCACATCCTAGAGAAGAAGTGAACAAGAACATTAAATTCTTTAACCAAAGACAGAGCTTCACACCAGGAGGTGGAGGGTAAGGTTGGTTGCTTCAAGGGGAGATAGCATTTTGAATTTCAAGGTTTCTGCATACTTGATAAAGTAACCAAAATATAGCAAAAAACAAATAACACCTTTGAACTGGTGGTGGAAAGACTGAGGAATCAATCATAGGTCTCATAAAGGCCTGGTTCATTTCATATAATCTTCCATCCAATAATATGAAATACACCCACTCATTTGTCACACTTTAAAAACAAGCCTGAAAGTCAGAGTCCTCTCTCTTGCACTTTCAGGCATATATAGGAGTGGGAGTAAACGAGGTGGTGGGAGTTTTTTGGTATGTCAATCAGCAGTCAGTCAGTGACAGCAAGCAATACTAGAGATGCTCGCAAATCTAATAAAAATGTTCATCAAGGGAGATAACTATTAAATGGTAAAGGAGAGTAGTCTCCCTTATTTATCTATTTGCAAATGTATAAAATCTGGGTTCATTCTGGTCACATCAAATTACTCTACTTTTCTTGACATAGGAAGCCTTTATTTTTAAATATATAATCCGAACAAGAGGAATGCGTAAACATCATAATGAGGAAGAGAGAAAGAGGAAACTAACAAGAATTGTCATCTACAAAGAAATAATTGGTTAATATGCATGTAAGTATATTGCCTAATGCATATATATATATATATATTGATTAAAGACATTGATCATTCAAAGTAACATGATGCCATTAAAGTGTTGTTGGATTAGGGTTGAACTCTCCTTAAATTACCCATTGAATATTATATCAGTTTTTAGTTTTTTCACATAATATTACATACATTTTTACTTGTACAATTATGATAACCATCAGCAAATGACGGGTCATAGACTAGTTCATCTGAATTGTGCTTGTCATCCTAGTTTAGGCACAGTGCAAGGAGCTTACATGCCAGGGTTTACAACTGCATGTAAAATAAAATAAATTAAAGATAAAGCTCCAAGTTTGGTTAGTCACTCAATAGAAACCATCACATGACAGTCTTTTGGCAGCATGTCATATAGGGAGTGATCTATTAAAAACGGGGGGTGATCAATGAATAAGTTAGTTCTCTCACCTTTTGCTGGGCAGTGATCACTAAAGAATCCAAATTTCTAAAAAAACAAAACAAAAGTGAACACTGCCAGAAACAAACTAAGGGACCAATTTTGCATAAACTCACATTGTAAATGGAACCCCAACTAAAAACCTATTTTGGGAGGGATTTAAAAAAAACAAAAAACAAACATGTATTCAGCCATGTTTGTCCACACAATATCTCCGAAAAATTCTCAATGAATTTCAATGACATTTTTTGGATGGTTGGACAATGGCCTATGGAAGAATTGATAAAATTTGTGTTGATCCAGGAAGTTGGTTTCGATTGAGAGATATGTTTATTATTCTGCAGTAAAAGCGGTTAAAAATGAACAGTTAATAAAGGCTAAATTTAAACTTCAAAGGAAGTAACTTCATAAATTTGTACATTTACGATTCTCTCCCTTGTTTCTTAATATTTTATTTTCATTCAAATTTTAGTTAGTGTACAGCGTTGACAGAGGTATGTGCTCTATAAGTTTTTAATGGGTTGATTTAACTCATAAATTTCATTACCTAACAGCTATTTTCATGCAAAGTTCTTTTTGCTATTGAATAAAATATCAAATTCCAGAAATCTATTTAAATTGAACAGTGAAAGTGGTTTTTATGTATTTTAATCTAATAACAAAATATTCAGTCATAGATGCTAATTCTGTTCACAAAAGTTTTGGTTTTTCTTTCCTTTTCCCTCCTGGGGAGGAAAAAAAATTTATAGGAGAGAAAAAAATTTTTGCAATTTTCTCTCTTCTTCAAGGGACTTATTTTAGTTATTCTCACAGGTTCAGCACAAGAAATATTTTTTTAATAGCAACATGGAATTATATTATCTTTGCATTTGTGACAGTTTTTATGCTAAACTTATGGCATTAACTATATCATTTCTTTGCACCTGTGCAACTATATAAAATGGCAGTGCAACTTAGCATGTGTAATACAACCTCAAGTTTGTGATAACTCCAAAAATCATACAAAATATGTTATACATGAATTAGATACAAACATGTTATACATAACTGTATATAAAAAATGTTCCAACAATGAGATTATAGATATATGAATGCAACATTATGTGTGGAGTACACATATACACATACAATTTGGACTCTTCCCTCTGAGACACGCATACTGTTGACACTTGCGACTCTTGAATGTAAAAATAAAGCTGCCGAGAACTAAAAATATTTTTTACTTTCACAATTTGACATATCTCCTTACATTAAACTCTAAAATGGCTCTAGTTCAGTGAACATATTTAGAAGAGTAACATGCTTAAAAGCCACCTTTGGCAGCCTTTGGACTCTCTGTCAATTCACTTCCTAGTTATAGAATTTATATTATAATTATTTGCTTAATCCTCTTATAAAGAACAGTAATTAGCAGTTAATAGACCTGGAGTTATCTCCCATGGACAGATTTTTATTTTATTTTGTCAATTTATACTTAATTAAATTATTTGGAAATCGGTGCCCAATTGGACTGGAAATTGCTTTATTCTCCATTTTATTCGTATTTGCAAACAAAAATTACGCTACAATGTGCTGTATTACAGTAACAAACCGACAAACATACAGAAACCAGATTATTATATTATAGATACATGTTGAAGCAGATTTATTATTGGGTGGCTGTCATATTACTTGCCTGAGCAGCAGATTCATAATAGCAGAGCAGGTACTAAAGTTTGAAATTCATCCAAGTTAACTTATTTTAGAGAGCCCACAGAAATTAAAGGTTAAATACAAGAGATTTAATGAGCCGTATATTAAGTTTGATCAGTGAAGAGATCTCAACTTTCAAGGAAATTCCCTCAAATGAAATTATCCAGAGCCTCACAATCAATATATATAATATCAAGTAGTGGTCACCTGAACTATAGCAAGAAAAATCTTTAGAATTACTCGATCAAGTATTGAATTGTAAACATAGACAAATGCCAAGTTTTAAGTGTGCCTACAATACTGGAATATTCAGATACATTATTTTTTTATGAGCAAATTTGTACACAATTGTTACCATGATTGTAAATTATGCACAAACAAAAAAAGTTTCTTTATATATTGGGTCAATTTCTTTTATCCGATTCTATTAACCCTTTCTATTAACCTACTGTATAGTAAAAATTGCGCTCAGGCCAAAATATCGGGCTTACAGTGTATAGTAAAATAGCGCTTAGCCTGAAATAGCGGGCTTACGGGTTGAAATGGTTAATGTGAAAAATAAAAGATTTTAAAACAAAAAATATGAATTTTTAAATATTACAAAGTTTAGAATTTCTTTTTAGTGGAATAGTAATAATCCAAGTTATCTTATGCAATGCAAGACAAAATTACTTTTTAGTTGAATTCTTTTATCTTTAAAAAGTTGATCAAAGCAGAGAATTTAATTTCTACAAATCTACTATAACAAAACACCAACAAGCATAAATAACAGAATTGTCATAACCTCTGGACAACAGGAGTTGGCTTGTGCTATTTTGTGAAGCACTTCCTGCTTGTCTAGACAGTTGACCTTAGCGTCAATTTCAATGTCTCAAATTTCCCGCTCTTTTAGGTAAAAATCACCAGTCAGAGTCAACTTGTGGACAAGACTGGTCGCACCCTACTAACCAGTACTAAAGCCACTAACTAATGCTAATACTTAAGAAACAGATGAACTGAAAGAATGGACTGATCACCTTGTGTTTCTACATAGAAAAAAGGTTGTCTTTTATATATCTTGTTTAACTTTGTGACTTCTTTCCAAGACCATCACATTAATTTGGCGACGAGAATGAGATTTAATACTATTATAAGCCATTTAAAATTCTTTTTTCATATAAAATATCACGAGGAAAACATAAACCAAAAACTTGTTATTTCTTTAATTCCTTCCTTTTATTTATCTTAGTTTCAGTGTCACATAGAAATGTAACAGAGAGAGCAAAAAGTAAATCTGCATCAGTAAAATCCAATGTCATTGGTGACCGTTGATCGATAAAGAGAATTGAAACTGTAGCTGTTAAAGAAAGACTAGTGTACAATTTCTATTTTTAATTTTTCCAAAAATTATACCGGTCTCCCCTGTTAAAGCTCGGTTCGCAATATATCACTGATGGAGGTGGACCCCAAAATAGCTAGATTTAGCCACAAGATAGCTATCACTGATGGAGGTGGACCCCCAAAAGATAGCTAAATTGATTGCAGCTCGGTTATAACAAGGTTTTATCTCTCTTGGAGCCCATCAACTGTATTATAACAGAGGATGCCTGCCTGCACTTGTATACTTTATTTAACCCTGTCAAGACTAATCTATTAAGTTGCTTACAATGTAACTATAAGGCTAAACTGGGCTCTTACTTACCGCCAGTTTTACAACATGAATTATCTTCCCTTTGTTCAGATTTTAGGTTTTTTTTTAGGAATTCTGATATTTTATTTTTTAAACATCATAGGTCCTGTGTCATTTTTAACATAAGGTCCGTGTGGGTCTGAAATTTTCATATTCCCGGGCTGACCCACTCAGAATCTATGTTAAAAATGTTGCAAGCCCCATGTTTAAAAAATAAAAATAAATAAGAGAATTCATAAAAGAATTCAAATTGGAACCAAAGGAAGATAATTCCCGTAAGCCAAACTTCTGTAAAAATGGCAGAAAGTGCCCAGTTTAGCATTATATGTATATAGTAAACAGAACCACCCCCCCTCCTGAAAGCTTTAAAAAAGTTATTTTCTAAAACCTAACAAATTTTCAGATGGTTCAAAAGGTTAATGGATTGAAAGCACCTAAATTAAAAGAAAAGATTTTCATCTAGAAGAATGCGGTAGCGTGTAAAACCGAATCTTTACCCTGATTAGATGTTAACAAGAAAAAATACACATTTATTACACAGAGCAATTTTAATCAAAGAGAAAAAAAATTCAGATATATTAGCGATAAAGATATTTTCTATAGACATGCTATGAACAATTTAATTAAACACAGATTAATCTTTCGCCCACATTTTTTTTTTTATTATATAGAAATCTTTTAAGAGAATTTAATTACACAAGTTGGCTGTTGTTTCTGAAAGTATTTAAATCACTTGGGGCAGCTAAAAAAAAATCATCTGACAAATAAGGGATTTCTTAATTAAATTAATGATAAATAAAATTATTTGTAACTGCTGATTTGACACTATGATATACAGGGTTCTTCAAACATTTCCGATTGAGACAGTTTAATTTTATGCAATAACATCACAACCCACTCACATAATAAACAATCCATTTTATCTCAGAGTTAGGACATAAATTTAACACAGCTAAAAAAAAAAACACTCTCGAAGTTCAAATGTAACTAAACTTGTGTTCGTGTCAAAGGCATAGATGCATGAAACATACTCGTTGTACTGTACGCATATATATCGTGTTTTGCCTATCACACTTCTCTCTCGTTAAATCTCTTGTCATTTTTCAACCATGCCAAAGCTATCATTACTGTTATGATTTAATAAGTTTAACAAATAAATTATTGATTAAAAAGGTAATAAGATTATTAGATATATTCATATTTCAAATCTTAATTATTTCATCGGCATCAATATTTTTCTCGCTTGCTCTTTATTAATTAATTTATTTATTCTGAACCTGCAACCCAGTCAGCAGGACCCATCACTGGAAAAGAACCCTGATATACAATATACACCAGGAATTTTAGGAGGCTTAAGTAACAGATGGAAGGTGGGAGCCATAAAAGCAAAATTAGTGTTTATGGTGGCTGAAGACCAGTGAAGTTAAAGCAATAGATTTTAACAATGAGCAGATGGCTGTCTTCGAATATCTGGTTTTTATGTCTCCAGTAAGAGGACTAAATATAAATGTCTCATCACTTTTTCAGTTTCTTATATAAATGAACACATGCTCCAGCTTCATTGGACAGATGGGCAGACAGACCAGCCTAGGTATCTCATGTAGACTACAATTCTAGGATTTCCCCTGACTGGCACTACAACTCCGGCCACTATTTTGATATGATCTCTATGCAAAAGTCTCACCACTGAACCCTGATGGCACATTTTGTGCAAACAGGCTGAAAATAAATGACTGTTAGAAACCGTCAATCAAAACTCTCAACATAAGTTTCTTCAGTTTCTAATTGGTTTTGGCTGGCTGGCTATCTATGTATATGTTGCATACAGGCCAACCTAAATGGACCTACTGGGCTGAAAATTTAAACATATACTCCTTATTATGTCTAGAAAAAATATTTTTTTTGTTTTTGAAAATTACCCACCAAAATCAGGTTTTAGTTCAATTTACAATGTAAGTTCATGCTAAATTGGTCCCTTAGTTTGTGTCCACGCTTGTTTTTGAAAATTCAGACTTTTTAGTGATCCTAGAAAAGGCGAGAGAAGTAACTTATTTATTGATCACCCCCAATACGGTATGCTGCCAAAAGATGTTGGTCACATGACGGTTTCTAATGGGTGACTAACCAGAACTGTTCTTGTTAAGTTTTGAACCGGTCTAATTTCATGTCTTAGACCTAACACTAAACAAAAAGAGTATTTGCAACCAGAAAAACATTAAAAACTATAAACAGTGTGCATCATCATCTCTAATACTATGTGAGTCATTATTTTTGTATGTTTTATCTTTGCATTTCATATACATGTTTTTCTTTCTTACTTTATTACAAAAGCAGACAACATCGTAAAAATTCAATTAATGTCATGTAACTAAACACAGCTTTTCTTCCTTATTCTATTTGCATTCGTCTATGCATATTTTTTACTTTTTGTATTTAATTCTTTTAATTTTTAATAGTTAATATTACAAATTTGTAAGTAGCTTTTTTAAAAATACAGTGTAGACTTTTTAAATTAATTTTTTTACTGTTATTTTTGCTTAGATTCCAAGTTAAATTGTACCTCATTATTTAATTGTACTGAAAATAAAAATTGCTTTTCCTCCTAATCTCTATTTGTATTAAACATATTTAAAACAAAAACATTAGAAATGAAAAACAGGTTGTATGAGAGAGAGAATGTTTATATATATATGTGAGAAAGAGAGAGGACGTTTATATGTATGAGAATGAAATAATGTTTATATGTGCTTTAGAGAAAAAAAGGTAATCTAGCTAAGTCAAATGCGAGGAAAACATTCTTTATTAGGGGCTAAAAGTGAGGGGAAACATTTTTTCCCCTTTTAGGGGTCAAAATAGAGGGGGATTTTGATTTACCTTTGAGGGGTCAGAATCGTTTTGGGTCCCCCCCCCCCTTTTAAAGGTCAAAATCAGGTGGGAACTTTGTTTTTCCCTTTTATAAAATCTCTAAAATATTTGTTTTCCTGTGTTTTTATATTTGAAGTTATTTTTCCCCCGGGCAACACTGGGTAACCATTCTAGTTAATATATTTGGTGCACAGAATAACACTTATACTCTGAATAAAGAATAGATAATTTCAGTCAAATCCAAAGTATTCAGAAGGCAAACTTCAACCAAGATTTATAGGAGTTTGTATCAACACCTGGAAATATGTATTGTTCCAATGAAGCAATGAAAATTACACACACACAGTATTATTTTTAATTAGTAAAATAAAGACATGCTGCTCAAGCTGCTGATAACAAAGAATTTGGAGTGAACACTGCTACAGTGCCAACTGTTCAGCATTGGTTCAATAGGTTTAAGTCTGAAAATATAGATACCAATAATAAACCTCAAGAGAGAGGCCCAAACCTGTTATTTATGATGAAGAATTATTGAGAGGAAAGGCCAATGATCCATAAAAAATAGTTCAAGCACTTTTGGGGGACTTTAGGATCTTCAGCAGCAAACATATCATCTCAAGGCTACTGGAAAGGTTAAATAGTTGGAAAAATGAGTCTCACTTTGAACTGAATGAAATGCTCCATGACAGTTACATACAACACACTTCTCAGCTAACTGTCTAAGCTTAGAGTATTGGGATGTGAAATCTTGCAGCATCCTCCATATGCATCTGACATTTCTCCTACAGATTATCATCTTTCCAAGTATTTTCAACTTTATGTCCATGAATAAAAGGCTCAATAATAGGGAAGCCATAATTCATGCTTTTACTGAATTTGTGACCACTAAACCTAAAGAATTTTATAGATATGGCACATTATCATCAGAGGATGATTGGCAAGAGGTTATTGCTTCAAATAGGTCATATTTTGATTAAATATTTACAGTTTTGTGTTGTTTATATCATCCTTCATCTTACTATTCAAAAAACGAGATTTCATAGGTAACAACCTAATATAAAATATAATGGTTTAGTTTAGTGGACCCCAGGTTGGGAACCTCTTGTTTAGTTGGTGAATGATTCCCAAGAGGACACCAAGTCTATTTTAAGTCTTGTGAGAATATCATTGAAAACATCACAGGGAACATCACAGAGTTATCTGCTTACACGTGCTAACTCTTTGTACTAATGTCCATGGGAAAGGGATGAAGCTTTCATATTTCTCTACACTCAGTCCCACAGTTATTCATCTTATCAATGGAATTTTATACTGATATATACACAAGGCAAATTAGGGCAATACCAAGTAAGTTCCCCCCAGATTAAAACCTAAGCATCAACCTCAAAGAAGATCGACTTAGCTATCTCTTATTTCTAAGTACTATCAATATCTTCAAACATTTCACTCACTGAAAATTGTAGATAGGGTCATCCCTAGAGATTTTCTTTGTAAACATAATGAAACCTGAGAAATAAGACTGGAGAATTAAATTTTTAAATTACCAAAATATACACCAAATCCCCCATCAACATTGTTTCATATAATGTCATTGACAAAAAAAGATATATGATAATATAAAATATTATAGATGGAATTGAGAAGTAAGTGATTTTTCTGACTTGACATAAGTTAGTCACAAAATTTTACACTACAATAAAGGAACATAACCCTGGTATTTATATAATTGTGTCTATAGTAAAAATCAGTTTCATTTAACACTTAACCTAACCACAATGTTAATGGGAGAATTGGTGTACTTGATTGCATTAAGAACAGCTACCATCTTTAGTTCTTTATTAACTCAAGGTTTTGTTCTCAACAAATATATAAAGTGTGAGTGGTACAACTCAATACAGTACTTCTTCATTGAGTGCAAATACAAACCCATCATTAATACTTATTTGCATAATCATATTTTTTTTCCAGGTTGTGTTGAGTAGACTTATGTTCGTCTTTTGTAGTTGAAGATGACCATGGTTTCAGTGCTGAGTAGCTGCGGTGCACTACAGAGTCTGAAGTCATGACTTGCGCTTGACTTGGATATAGTGAGGGAGAGTTGCACATGTCGTCAACCTCACTCTCTAATTCTTACCTGCTTGGGTCCAGCAGAAAAACAAGTCAGAATGGCTGGGGACAAACCAGGATGCAGTGGATGACCAGGGCGCTCTGCATGTCACACTGTACTCTTCATGATCCACAAGGCAATGATTTGGAATCAAAGTTGCCCATTTCCTAGACTGGTTGCCAACCATGGCTAGAGTGCCCAGGCTGCCTTAGCTGGAGGGAGAAGAGATGGATTCATGCCTTTCCAAAGTGCATTAGTGTGGAGTGAATACAAACCATCTCAGCCAGAGTTTTAAATCTGTCAATTCCATTGCAGTTAACCATTAGGCAGCCCACATCTCCTGATTAAAGACTCATCATAATAAAAACATTGGAGTTTTTAGGGGGTGGAGGACAGACGAATGTATATAAGAAATTGCAACAATTCTTTTTGCTAAAATTTATGTTTGTCAATTCTACTTTATACTAAGTCAAGTATGTGGTGCTTTTCCCTAAAGGTAATAAAATATAAAATATACACAAGAATCACTATTCCAACATTTATGAATCTACATTCATGTTTGTATGCAAATATAAACAAGATGCAACATTTTAATAGTTCAACCTATGGCATTAAGATTTGCCATCTGTAATTAGGTAAAGGAAGAAAAAAAAAATCAAATACATTTTAACCATTTCTAAATGGGATAAAAATGAAAACAGGAAACGGAAGAACAATTTCCATGCTTCCATCTTTATGTCTATTCATAAACAAATAAGATATTTCCATAAAATGCATTAAGCAAACAGATGATTGCTCAATTTGATGACTGCTTACTTTTAAAGGTTAGGCCAACTACATGTGAATGCACACACATACAATCATGCTCTAATTGGTAGCAGAAAGGCAAAAACAGTCATGTGAGCACACTGACTCTCCAATTATTATGCATGTCTTTTGAAGTGGTATTCATTATATCATTACTATTACTTTTAAAAGTAGAGGATTTCAGTTTTGGCTAACTTAGGAAACCTAATGCAAATTATAGAAGCAACATTCATTTAAATTGTAAATGCTAACTGATAGTTGATATCTCAATGTAAATGTTCCAGTGAAATGCAAATGACTTTCATAAACTCAATGGGGTCAATTTAACCTTTCAACATCATTCAACTGATGCCAAACCCTTTCTCCAAATTTTTCATCTTGGAACTTTTAGTACCCCTCCAAAAATGTCTAAGTCATTCTCTTCACTCTTATTGATCAGACTTTTGAAAGATCTTTAAAAAAGATTTTTTAAATTATTTGATTCACTAAAATCCAGTCAGTTGCCCAATTACATATTCCTGCTGTTATTCATATTTCCTGGGAGCAGAACCTCTTCAACTCTTCTAAATTTAACACTATAAAGAATGTGAAATAATCTAAATTAGTGGTTCTCAAACTTTTTAAAATCATGACCCACTATTTATGACCACAGCTTATAGCGATCCACCTAACTTTATTGGGGAAAGAAATGCGCTAAATATAGAAAAACATTAAACATTCATGATTATTTTATTTAAATTACATTTCCATGAATCTTGGATACAATTTAAACAAATTTAAACAATATTTAGACTATGGTACATTAATGTATTTTCCACAAACTTATGTAATTGTAATCACCTGGTCTTTTGCACTCATCTATTGGCCTCCCTGTAGCATTTCTCAAGCCTTTGTGATGTAAATTAAGCTTGATTCCCCAAATTTAATGTAATCCAGATTTCACAGCACAGAACATCATGTGGTAAACAAAACTTGGTGGCTCCGCTATAGGCGATGATAAAGCAGTGAATTTTAAATTTATTCAATGTCGATGTTATCACACACAATGGGCACTTATATATTTTTGTATAATTAATAAAAATCATAGTTTAATAACTTTTCACGGCCCACAAAAATTTCGTTCACAACTCAGTTTGGGAAACACTGATCTAAACTATATAATACACAGTGTGTGTTGCAAGGTTGGTCCATCACGGAGACAGTGTAAGCTAAAGGAAATAAGAAAGACAGAACAAAATCTAAAGCTTACCTGTCCCAACTCCCAAACCAACCACTGCACATTGCCCCTCTCCATTAGTACGGCAATGGGAAAGGCACAGGCAAGCTTAGATTATTTTGTTTGAAGACCCACCACTGTACACCACCCCCACCTCCACCACAGCACACAGCAATAAAGTTAGATATAATAAATAAAATAATAATAAAACAGTTTTATCAATCATGTGACCTAATATTGTAACAGCTAAAATTAACCTCTGAACAGTCAAAAAATGTACAAACTGTCCAAAAATAACAAATATGTATATCCTATATTTTTGTTGATTAATCCTCTATAATTAATAAGACAGTCATCATTTATGACGACACAGGTATACTAGTAAGTCAATAAAATAAAAATTATTTATGATGAAATAAAAAAAGCAAAGAAAATTTCAAGTAACTGAAGCTTGAGAAAAGAGAAGAAGAAAAAGCTCTCAATAAGGTCACAGAACTTACGGGGCACATCATCCAGAAAGGATTTTTGCATCATAAACAATCTAGTTGGAAGGTCAATACAGTTTCCATATTTTAAAATCAACTTTGGTTTTTCCATTTTTGGTTTTTCTTTTGCACAATACCTTGCAAAACTTAATGTTGCTAAAAGATAGCAAAGAGGAAAAAGAAATCAGAAGAATCTCATGCATAGATTTAACTGAACTTTTTTTCCAACATCATAACAGGCCAAATAGAAAAGTCCTGATTCTTAAAGAGGATTGATAGCATTTTCTGAACCAATGATCCACATGATTAATTGGGAACCCAGAAAATCTATATCTGGAGTATGACTAAGAGATATACATTCTGTAGAAGGGAATCCTATAACTGATGCAGTCATGGGGGGCTTTCAGATATCAGAAAGATTTGCATGGCAAATATGATTTGTAGATACATAAATAGCTTTATGGAAGGATTATGTATATATATATATATAAGAATTAAATAGAATAAATAAAAGTAAGGTTGACCTTTTCTAGACAACTGATCCAGATGATTTAGTGGGATCCAAGGTTATATTGGTATAGTGAGGTATATTTGGTCAAAGATGGTTAAATATCCAACAGCAGATTTGTGATTTTCTAGACCAAAGATCTAGATTGCTTATTCTGGTTCAGAAAAATTCTAACTGGAAAGAGATCACACATTGATAAATATATGTATTCTGACAAAATTACCTCATTTTTTCTATTTTTTCTATGTTTCTAGATGAGGAGTGCAAGATAAATTCTTTGTAATATATCAATACTAAATCAATATTTATTATTA
>VCCN01005798.1:2901673-2920437 GCA_006491835.1 Architeuthis dux
GGGGGGGCAATATTAAATTCAAGGCTCTGTACTATGAAGATTCTAAAATTTTAACACCTGCAGAACAATTTTACATTAGCAAAATAGGAGAAAAAGGGAGAGAATGATGTCAAGAAATAAAGAAAAGAAACACGTCTGAATTCTTTTCTTGTGTAAAGATCTAGTCAGAGCAGTGTTGCCAACTTTATTTTCAAGTTTACATCTAAAATTGAGTCAAAAAACATTTTAAAACACCTAGAAATATATAGATTCTCCAGATTTATATCTAAAATCTAGGAAATAAATTAAATGTGACTTTAATCTTCAACACTTATTTTATTGAAATATTACTTATTTTATTACTAAATTTTTTAAATATTACTTATTTTCTTAAAATTCATCTAAATATTAATTCCTGACATCTAGACACAACCAAAAACATCTAGATTTAGATGAAAAACAATCTAAATTGGCCGCACAGGGCAAGGGATGTAAACCATATTTCGGTATGTCAGTCAAAAAAAAAAAAGAAAAAAAAAAAAGATTTTTTAAATAAAAAGATGGACAGATTGATCATTTAATGGAAATGATGAGGCTCCTTTTCTAATTGGCTATTAAATGAATAATAGTGCACATTAAAATAGCCAATAAAAACGATTGAAATGAAAAAGATGCAATATTGCTGCAAGACAATAAACAGCCTTCTGTTTCCCTTCACTCAACACATCATTGAAAAGTAGAAAAATAAAATAAAAATGACCAAGTATAAAGAGAAAAA
The DNA here is from genome assembly GCA_006491835.1 of Architeuthis dux. NCBI lineage: Eukaryota > Metazoa > Mollusca > Cephalopoda > Oegopsida > Architeuthidae > Architeuthis > Architeuthis dux. The sequence goes on from VCCN01005798.1 coordinate 2,902,431, forward strand.
CACTCAAGCCCTTAAATCAAAATGAAATTTTAGGATAATTATTTCTGGAATATTTATTAAAAAGCAAAAAACAGATTTGTTACTAACATGTTTAAGTATCTTTCCTTCCTGTTACAAGATGTCATTTAGTAGTAAAAAAGAAAAAAATCTAGAAAAGTAGAACTGAACAGAAAAATTCACTTAATCATAAGATGTAATTTATTACCAAATCATACAAAACTAGAAAGCCCTCAGAGAACGCATACCTCGGCCAACACTGTACACTAACTCAATTGAAAACAAATTCCTGGATCCGACCCAAAATTGAATCACTTTTTCATTACCCAATGGCCCACCCTTCCACACAAAATTCATTGAAAACTTTCCCGGATATCGCGTGGATGGAAAGACGGAAGAAAACACACGCTGTAGTACATATATCCCTTCAAATGTTTTGCTAAGATGGTCTCTTAAGAAATGCATATGAAATGTTTCAAGAACAGTACAATCTTTTAGATTTTAAGAAACTACGAGTTTCTGATACTTGAAAATGAAATTGCTAACATTTTTTTAAAACATACGAAACACCATTTGAAAAGAAGATCATATTGCTCATCAAAACTTCAATGAGAGAAACAAAAATATAACACTGTATCCAGATTTCTACATGTAAACAAATCTTAACAATTCAAAGGTTTTAGTAATAGTAATAATTTTTTTATATTCACCTTAAATTTGAATTCTGTTATTTATAAAATCCCTGACATGCCACTACCTAATACTAGTTCTCAAACAAACTCCCTGCCACTTCTTAATACTACTAATTCTCAAATATAAACAAGCTCCCTGTCATTACCTGCCACACGTTTCATTAATGTTTGAGAACTAGTACCGGGATCTACTGTAAGATCGCCAAGGGCGGTAAAATGGAAAAACAGCCAAATTTGGGTGGGGGAAAAAAAAAAAAAAAAAAAAAAAAAAAAGAATAAAAGGGGGATCAAATAATAGCCCAGGGCCATTATTCAAAGGCAATCACAACTGCTAAATTGAGCATAATAAAACAATAAAAGTTACGACTTGTATTCACTTCACTATCAATCGACAATAATTTTAATCGTATTTGGTACTTCTTTGGATGGTGTTTTCTTTTTAAGTTGCTACAAGAGTCGAACACACACACACATTATATATACATACATACACATATATATACAGTCTATATTATATGGACTGTATTTAGTACCTGCAAATGCAAAAAATAATTTAATTTTTGTAATAAATAAATAATATAACTTGTTCGTTTTCAAACTCATTCAGCAATAGTGAACAAGTAGCAAGCGAATTAATTTCTTTGTAGCACCTATTTGTTTATACAATGAATTGACAGATATTTGGGACTTGATGTCTTAATTATTATATGCCTACTCAAGTTGTACAGTTTTTATACTAAAGTGCACTAAAACATAAATGCTTTCAAATTTTCATCTACAAAACTTGACCCTTGACAAATAAACACTCACCTAAAATAACCACCCATGGATGATCTTACGGTAGATCCTGGTAGTATTATGAAGTGGCAGGGATAGTTTCTGCCTCAAAATATTTCATTAACATGTAGCAGATAAAAAGTACTGCCGCTTTCTAAAGGAAATGAGTGCAATTGCGCCTGTTAAGCCAATAAATGCAAGGTTTTCATGTAATGCTGGCATTTTAACTTATTCTGAACATTACAATACATTAAAATTCAATAAACTAAAATCAATCTTTGAAAAATAAAAACATCTTAAATATTTGATGTTATAAGGATACTTTTGAGATATATATATATATATATATATATATGATACTATTTTGGTAAGATTTTTATGACTTACAAAGACAATAGAATAAAAATAAAACAAAAATTAGTTGAACCAGACAAAACATTTCAAATCTGTCAATATCAATCATTAGATTGTATAAAATAAATTACAGGGCTGAAAATAAGTATCTCAGACAGTGGCTTTTTGAGAAAATTATATGCTAATTTAAATCTTTATAAAAAATGTAATTACTATTGTAGACTGCTAATGCTCATGCTTTTACTGTTTCAAGCTAAAAACAACACAGGCTGCACTCTCGGGCAGCCCCGTTCCTTCTTAACTAGCACCAGAAATTTTAAAATCAAACCAACTAAGGAATCTATTTTTAATATTTAAAATTTATGAAATTGAGTTTATAAACGGACCTACACTAAACTTTATGTAGTTTCCAAGGGGGAGAGGAAAACACTGATGCGTAACTGTTCGGACCGAACTGTTACAGGTTAGATCAAATGCTCTCCCACGCTGGAACAAAAACTTGAATGGGAAACTTCTTAGACAGTCACCGGTTCGCCTAGATCATGCACTCGTTATGCTCCTCGGACTGACAACAATGTTGTACAAGTCCCAAACGCAACTCAAGTCGGCCAAGCCTCCTGAGATTCCAACAACAGAATTTGCACGGAACAAGCGAAACAACAACTCTGTAGCTTGTTTCAAACCAATCACTCTCCTACTGTAGCCAGCAGAGAATCATTCCTCCTTTGTTTCTCTCACAATGGCCTCTTTATCAGAATGGGAATCAGTCACGAAGCACCCGGATGCTACACCAGCCAATCACAACATACAGGCATCACAGATACGAATATCACACACCCGGATGTAATCATTACATCACATTTCACTTATGCAAATGTGTTCACTTTCACACTTTAAAATAGATATAACATTTATCCTGGCAATCCAAGGCAAAGGCCAAGAAACTAGGATTTTCTATTGTATTGTTAACCAACTTTAATCCATACATCTGCTTTATTTCTATATTACTTTTGTCTAATATCTATTTGCAGGATAAATCAATTACATTTATCTCTTAATTTCATGAACTGCTTGCTACCGCTCATAATTGACAGTGGAACTCTGCTGTGAATAGAAAAAAATAATGGAACTATGAATAGAATAGAACAAATATTTACCTAAAAGTGAGATAACTTTAATCAGTAGTTATTCCCGTTTATAATAACATTCAAATCTTTTAATATGAATTTAAGAGTTAATATGGGTCAGACAAAATGAATTCAAATTAAAAATTGTACAATTATCCTAAAACCTATTAATGTTGATATCTTATATAAAATTTTAAATCCAAAAGAATTTTGAAAACTTTCCAGATTTATTGAAATCATGATCCTCAGCTAAAAGTTATAAAGAAAGCACAGACCCTATGAAAGTTGAATGCACTAGTTTTGAATAAAGAGGCAGGCTAAGTGAAAACACACCCTAAAAATCTGAAAGCCTCAAGCATAACTTCTAATGCTTAAGCAACAGCCAACTAAATTAACCCTCTGCTTAGATGGCATCAGAAGATAATGAGAGGGTCTTTTTTTATCACTCCTTTTTAAAGCAATGATATTAGGAAGGGTGAGAATACTAGTCTGAACAACTCAAGGAATAATATTAGAAATTGATGAATAGATTTGGAGATATTGTACCCAAAGTACGAATTATAATCAACTAGCTTCAAAAGGGAAAAAATTCAGACTTGAAGTAAACGTAGTCAAAAGTAGTTAATTTAGCCTGAAAATGTTTACTTTGTTTAAAAAATTGGGATGAATCGAAGATTTGGCACCATGAGAATGGTAAACAACGAATATTTTTTGCTCAAGCACTTCATGTGCTCATGAAACCTATGATCCAAAAATGGTTTAATATATGGTAGATCCATAATAATAATGAAATAAAGCATAATAATTCTGACATATTCAAATAGTTCTTCGGAAGATTGAACTCCTTGTTGTTTGTGTTGTTAACACAACATTTCGGCCAATCCATTCTTCAGCCTTCTTCAGGTGTAATATCCGAATGTGTTTTAATCTTTTAATTTCAAAGGAGGTAACCCTTATAATGTAGGATTCGGATGTTTCTTTGTCCTTGTCGGGTTTGGTTCTGTTGAGCAGCGGAAGCCACATTGTGTTGAACTATGCACTTGTCTGACTAATGCATTTAGTTAACCAACATTTTTTGTCAATATGTTTATTCTAAAACAAATTCAGTTTTTTTTTTTTAACTTACCATGTGTATTTCGGTAGATTAGATGACACTAGGAGCATCAAAAAAAAAAAATCTCAAAAGATGGGGTTATTTATACAAAAACAGTGAGCTAAAATCATGAAATTTAGACTGAAATTGGGGTCCTGTCTTATCTGGTGGTCACCTTATTTGCGGTAAATATAAATTATTCAAGAATTTTCAGAGATACCGATTCTTTTACACACATTTAAAGGTTACAGAAATTGAAAGTTATCCTTATTCAGTGAATTATTTGAAAAAAAAAACAATACAGATTATGCACTTAGCTTAAAGACTAAAAGGAAGCACTGCACTATAAAATTAACAGGTGTAAACAAATTCTCCTTTCATCTCCTCTAAATTAATAGTGTAAGAGCTCTGTCGGTGACAGTCACGGTCACCTTACATTAATAATTGAGTCGTCCATCGGTATGGTGAAAAAAAAAAAGGAATAGAGGAGAGAAAGCAAGATACATGGTGAAAATAATGAGACAAGCCTAATGATACGTCACAGACGCTGTTACACATACTATGAAAAGAAAGAAATGGTGAAAGGAAGAAAGAAAGTGAATTATTAAACTGCTTTTCTTTTCCACTTCTGTCTTCCACACTCCCCTCTTAATATATAACAACAATTCAATTTCTTTGTCTCTCTCTATCTTTCTATCCTGTTATTAAACTATCATTCTTTTTTGCCCACTCTTTCTTCCTTTTTTTGAAGCATTACATTTTTAATTCTAAACATTGTTCGAAAGAGGATGAAATTTTTTGGAGGGTTTTTTTTTTTAAATTTAAAAAGGCAGTTTTAAAAATCAAGCCCTCAAAAAAGATTTCTTATTAAAATAAACTGATTAATATGTTGTTGACTTAAAGTAAATTTTATGGGGTTTTTTTTTTCTGGCTTTTACTTACGATTTTGTGTTTATTGCCTCAAAAAATATTTTTATTTCATATTGCAAAATAATTAAACTTACACGGAGAGAAAGAGGATTTATTTATTTATTGTTTAATCAATTGTCTCACGATTACGGGCATCCTGCTACATACACTTATTAGCTGAAAGCCGCCCGACAGGGCAGGTTTTCAGCTATTTATTAATAGTTTTACTTCACCTTATTGTTGCTTTTTATCACAACACTCTGGGCCAACACTCTTTGACTGCTAGAGAAACCAGCACAAAAATCAGAAATAAAGAAGTAGCTCTTGATTGGACTTGAACTTGTATCCCATACCACAGGAACCTCAACCACTTCAGCCATGGAAATGTCAGTGATTAAACGCGGCAAAAATCTGCAACCCGTTCCTCTCCAATTCTCTATGGCATTTTTGTTTTACTGCTGAATAATACATTACTGGACCATTTATCCAGTCTGCTTGGATAGTGTAATTGTTAGCACGTCTGCCTCACACGCAGAAGGTCCTGGGTTCAATTTCTGGTATGACAAAGAGTTTGGAAAACTCTTCATTAGGACAAATTTCGCTGTGCACTCAGAATTGAGTACACTCTTCAGTGGACTTGCAACCAAGGGAGTGGTCATAAAAACTTGTAAGAATAAAGTCCTGGTCTCAACCAGACTTGAAACTTGCAAGGATCACAAAGCTGATGCATACAAAGGAAACCAGGATTTTGTCACTGGCCATATACTCCATTTATCTGGCAAGCTTGAGACTGGAAGTGACCCGATCTGAAAACAATTCAACCATTAAAACAAAGAACAACCGAGTGCCAAACTACTACGAAGCCCACCAGATTCAAATCTAGCTGGTTTTCTGGAAGCCGGATAAATGGTCTGGTACTGTAGTAGAATTTGTTAGTTTGAAATCTAAAAATAAAGACTTTCTGCTTCACTTTTTTTAACATTTGTATATTCTCTTCCATTAATTTTAAGCTGCTGTACTAAAATATGGATCTAATATACAATTCCAACAGAGTTTCATGAATGGCCCTAAAAACCTAACACTTTCAATGCTACTCATTCTTTTTTACAGTCATACTTTCTATTGTGCTACCAGATTCCTTGAGACCACTGATGAGACGAAAAACTGGGTCATATAATTACATCAGGGAAGTATAAGTACTGCTAGACAAATGAAGGTCTTTGTATTTAGCAGTTGTGTCCCAGGAATGCTATCCACAAAAACCTTTGAAGAGAAAGCACTGAAAGAGTTAAGGGACAAATGTTTCAATTTACAAAACTCACTTAAAACAGACAAATATTAAGAGAACAAAAGTTGCCACTGACATTTGAAGCTATCTCTCATCTGATCACTTGCCCCTTATCTGATCACTTGCCCCTTATCTGATCAATTACTCAAGAGTGCATTTATGGTCATTGCATTCATAATGCAAAACAAAAATGCCTGTTTATTGATTCTAGCATTAGAAAATATGCTTATTCATTTGAATTTGCAGCATCCACAGCACTAACCAAGTAGAAATATTTTAGTCATGCATATATACTGGAATTGTGTCCAGGGTTGCCATATTGGGCTACAAGAGGAGATAATCCAAGCTTTATCACCAAAACTTACCCAACACAGGCATTGGCTGGTATTGAACCTCTGCCTCCAGACGCAATTTTAATGCTATTCCAATTCCTGTGTTGGGTAAGTTTTGGAGATAAAGCTCAGATTATCTCCCCTTATAGCTTAATCTGGCAACCCTGCTTGCGTCTTTGAAAAAAGAAGAAAAATGTTATAATTATAGGATATACGAGGGCTGTCCACAAAGAAACTGAACTGATAAAACAGTGACCAATAAGACATTTTAGCATTCCCGTTTCTGTTATGTTGTGTAGCAGTGACCAGTTGTATAAAACAAACTGCATCATGCAACATTGGTTAGTATTTGAGTTACACATGCTAGAATGAGCGTAGAAAAAATGCCAAACAGTATGTGTTCAGCGTTTTTTTCTTTCAAATTCAACGGACAACAATCACCTTGAGATACTGTATTCTATGATCCATGAAAATCGTTGCCTGACTTTTACAGATTCTTACCTCTTTGAAAACTCCAGACAGCAAGATGACGTTTTCCACGGATCACAAAAAGCAGTTTTTCAATGCGATCCTCATCCGTTGGCTTGGAAAGAAAAAACGCTGAACGCACTACAGACACTCACATTCTAGCAGGTGTAGCTCAAATACTAACTAGTGTGGCGTGATGCAGTTTGTTTCATATAAAAGGTCAAAGTCACTGCTACACAACATAACAGTACATTGGTACACTTTTTTTATTAGTTCGCTTTCTTTATGGACAGCCCATGTATTTAGGCTACACTGGCCTAAACTAGATATCAGTTGATAGCATTCACTTAAAGTGCTATGGAAACAAGGTTGAACTAATAAGGTAATTGTATGAGATATTATTACTATCAAATGATTCTGAATCCTCATGGGTAGTGTAAGCTTGGTTTAATGACACATATTAACAGATTAAAAATGCAAACAGAAGATGTACTTACAGGTCCTTTATTCATAAAATGACTGCAGTCCGCGATTCAAACATGTTCTCTAGCTCTCTGATCTACTAATAACACAATGCAATATGGCTGCTCGTTGACCAGAACATAAAACAGCGCCCCTTAACAGAAGTGGATAAGAACTCTTTCACAAGGGTTTTAGCACATTTGTAGATGTGGCTAAAAAAGAGATCTACAGGTTCAGAAGACCAAAATTATATGCTAGATCAACCCTCTACAACATCAATTGCTCTCCCAAACACAATAATATGATGTCCTTTATAAAGACGGAAATTATTTTACATGACAATTATGGCAGGCTGCTTCACACACACCATACAGTCCAGCCCCATCAGAACGGGCACTGCCCCAGTAATGATAATTCCTCATCTCAGAAATTCATCCAAAAAGCATCATTTCATGTTATAAATAACAGTGAGCACAAATAAACCTCTTCTTCCACCCTTGTATGTGTAAAAGCAAAGTACACATTTAGTGAGATTTTATGAAAAAGGAAAATTTGCAATAAATAGAAATGCACTACCACTTAAAAAAAACCCAAAGGCTGAATTATTATTTATACAATTCATGTATGTACAAATATATCCTTGTTAGTGTATAATGTCAGTAGAAATGCTGTAGGTGAACTACTATTTATAAAGCTTTGGTGGGGGCCATTTTCAATAATCAATTAAAAATATTGGGAAAGGGGGTGATCAATGAATAAGTTACTTCTCTTGCCTTTTGTTGGATCACTCTGAATTTAAAAAAAAAAAAAAAAAAAAAAAAAAAGGGAGGAGCATGAACACTGCCAGACACAAACTAAGAGACCAAATTAGCATAAACTTACATTGCAAAATGAACACCCACTAAAAACGTTTTTGTGGGTCTCAGAAAACAAACAAAAGTTTTTTCTAGACATAAAGAGTAAATGTTTAAATTTTCAGCCCTCTAGCTCCATTGGTACGACCTGTATGCACGATACATACATACATAGCCAGCCAGGCAGAAACACTTAAAAACTGAAGAACCTATGTTGACAGTCTTGGTTAACGGTTTCTAAAGCACTGTTTCTTTTGGAACACCCTGTATTAGCATGAATTGGGTAGATTTTTTTTTTCTAGACACATGGGCAATTGGTAGTTTAGTACAGAGGTTCCTTCTTCTAACCACCACACACAACATAGTTTTTACTCCATCCAGGCATTACAAATAACAATTAGCTCAGCCAGACAGAGGCAGGCAAGATGTTTCTCACTGTATTTTTTTTTGTTCTGTCAACAATGTCTGTTTGAATTGTCACAAGGAGAACCAAGCCCAAATTAGATAGTAAAGCAGCCAGTGTGCGTAGAAAGTACAACTTGAATCTAACTGTCTACATTTTGCACAGAGTAATGCATAACATAAGGATACAACCATAACATTCCATACACACTTGTATATTCAAATATTACTCTTTCCATAGCCTAAATATGAGATAGAAATAAGAAATATTCAGAGATTTAGCTGATGGGGCACTATTTGAAAACGCCCCTCCAGGCACCCAAAAGTCATATAGTGGTTCACATACTGCATTTTTACTGACAAATCTCACTAGATATTGGAGAAGTCAAGCCCCCCCCCCCCTCAAATCTCTAGCTACACCTCTGAATATTCAAAAGGTTAAAAAATAAATACATTCTTGAGTTTTGGGGGTTTTCTTTTTTTAGTCCGTCTTCTATCGAGCATTAACTCTCAACCTGAAACTGCATATTTGTCCTGTCCACTATGTTAAAAGGAGAAAAATCCTAAATACTAGATCCCTTGAGAACTTTTCATAATATTTGCAATTTTGCTTCCCTCCACTTACCTAGCTGAGAAAAATAATGTACAAAATATTTCTTTGAAAGTTATTCAAAGTTCTGTATAATAAGATAAGCCATAAAAAAAAATGTCAATTTATATACAATCAGAATAGTATGGCAAAAGATTGATTTTGGTAAGACATCAGTTACTTCCCTTGGACACTGATGTGAAATAACCTCAGTTATGTAATTTTACCTTGATTATGGTCTCAATTCTAGCTCATAAAGAACTTTTTGCATAGATGTACCCTATAAAGTTATGAATACTTGTATGCCTGGTAGGATTTCCTTACACAGTGAACCTCAAACAATAAAGTAAATCTATCATTAATACAAATTTCTAAACATATAGACAGCGACATGCTATTTAAAAGCCTATACTAAAACACTGATTCCCTACGATATCTTTAAGATATACTGATGAAATTACAGAACATATCAATACTATTCATAACTTACAGCGAGTGCAAAAAGTATCCAATACACTTCAAAAAGTTCATTTTAACATCCTTATATAACTTCAAAATTGACAGAATTTGGACCAAAGATTAAAAAAATATAAAAATCAAGAAATATTGAAACAATATTGAATATTGAAAAGTTATATGCAAAAATCAGATATCTTTAGTCCAAATTCTGTCAATTTTGAAGGTGCATAAGTATGTTAAAATGAACTTTGAAATGTATCAGATACTTTTTGCGTTCATTATATGTACTAAATGACATGTTCCATTTTGTAGTATAATACAAGAAATCAATACAAAACCATCAAATAACTTCAAATCACATTAGAATTTTGTATAGTGAAAAAAAAAAAAAAAAAAAAAAAAAAAAATTGCATTAGAATTTAATGTGCAATTAAATATCCAAGATGCATTGAATGCCAAAATACCTCATAGAAGCATGATGCTCATTTTTATTCATAACACAATGGACCCAAGAATGACCTCCATACAAAATGCCAGCATGACCAATTCTACCTTAAAACCAATATTCCAGACATCTACACCAGTGCTTCTTAAACTGGTGAATGATTCACTCAAATGTGAATGAAATTATTTTGGAGGTGAATGAAATTAAAGGGGAGAATGAACCATGAAGGTTGAATGGAAAATGAAGGCTGAATGACTTGACTCTTAGATTCATTTTTTAAAATTGAACATTATTATCAAGGGAAATAACTACTGATTAGAATTATCACCCTTTGATCATTTGGTGGATTTTTAAAAAAAATTCTATTCATTCCACTTTCAATTACAAGCAGTTACAAGCGGTCTATGAATTTAAGAGTTAATCTTTCTATACTTAAAAGGTTTTGCAATTAAAGTGGTTAATAAGCTGTTATTCGTTTTTAATGGCAGTTGAGATGAAAATTTTATATGTTTGGGTTTTCTTTTTCTACCTATGGTTTTCTAGTTTCCAAATAGCAGGGTATTTACTAAATATATTATAATATAAATATTTAAGAGAAACCAGACAAGCTGATGAAACAAAATGAATTATGTATAACATTATACACAAGGGAGAAGACGAAAATGATAAAAAATATAAGGAAATTTAGTCATGGGTGAATGAAATTTTGTGATAAAGACTTGAGGGTGAATGACATTAAAATTGTTCAAGAAGCACCAATCTACACAACCAATAGAACCAGTGACCTTTAATTGATAAACACATCAAATATAACAGAACCAGAGAGTTAAAATTTTGAATATTGATTTTAACTAAGTTACTGGTCGAGACAGTGCTAAGTCTCAAGGCAGAAATAAGGTGGGTACATTGTGAAAGGGACAATGCATCATTTTATCTTATTGTCCCATATATCTTTGGTCCCAGTACACCTGAAGGCAGATACATATTCCAGAAGTCAATGCAGGAGTTGAACTACAAAATCAATGCAACAAAGCTGTCTCAGATCCGGAAGGCCTGTCAGATTCAATTTCAAGAGGAGAGGAAAGGAAACCAATAAGAGTACTGGTCATACACACAATAAGGAAGTGCAGATGGCCTAACGGTTAACGCCACAGAATGGAATCAGAGCCCTTTTGCCCTGTAAGATGGTCCATCTGGGGTGTCGAGCTATAAAGCCTTTGTACTGTCTAAGTCATCCACTCGGATGCCTCACACAGAAGGTCCTGGGTTAGATTCCCAGGATTGAGCGAAGAGTGTAGAAAACTCTTCATTAGGACAAATTTCTGTGTTCACTCAGCAGCTAATTGAGTACACTCTAAGCTGTGTGATTAGGGTGGAGGTATCCCTTTTGGTGGACTTGCATCCTGCCAAGGAGGTGGTCATTAAAAAACCTTGTAGGAATAAAGTCCTGGTCTCAACCAGACTTGAAACTTGCAAGGATCACTAAGCGGACGCCATACTCCATTGGGAGTTGTCACTTCAGAGACGGGACGCATTACCTTAACCTCTATAGCAGACCTTTCCAAACAGTGTGTCACCAATAATCGCTAGGTGCATCATAAAATTAAGTATAATTTTCTATATCTTTCAAAATATATTTTTCCGGGGTCAGTTGAACTGTTGGGATGACATTATATATTTGGCTTGTCTAACAAAACTTATGTAATTTGTTGCAAAAAAATGTTGTTTTTTTTTTAAAAGTGTGTTGCCAATACAAAAGGTTTGGTAAGCTCTGCTCTATAGGAATCATAAAGCAACATTCTATATTGAATCATGAGACTTTACAATGTTAAGTTTGTTATAAAGCCAACAAGAATATTCTCTGGTTACCCATCTTTTAGAAGGTGCAGGTGAGGTAGCAGGATTTCTTTTTTATCATCATATGCATCACTATTGAATATATTGTACAGACAAACAAATTCAAAATTGCTATTCCAACAATACTGGGAGTTAAAAGCTGCAGGCAATTATTGTTTGTTTTTAATTTAAAAAAGAACTTACCTTAATATAGCAAATAATCAATGAAAGAATGACACTTACCTGTAAAATGAAAAATATTGGAGTTAATATAAATTCAATATGACAAAGAAATTAATTTTTAAATAAAACCAAACACACAAAATTTCAATTTTGGCCACCCCCAAAACAATAAAAAAATCCCAGGTCTGGTTAGTCACCCAATAGAAGCAGTCAACATCTTTTGTCAGCATGCTGTATTGGGGGCGGGGGGAGGGTCAATTAAAAAATTGGAAAAGGGGTGATTAATAAATAAGTTACACCTCTCGCCTTTTGTTGGATCATTAAAAAGTCTGAATATTTCTAAAAACAAGCGTGAACTCTGCCAGACACAATCTAAAGAGCCAATTTAGCATGACCGTACATTGTAAATTGAATCCCACACAAAAAACTTATTTTCAGCTCTCTAGCCTTATTGGTAAGGCCTGTACATGTGACACATGCATACATAGATAGCCAGAACCACTTAAAAACTAAAGAAATTCAAGTGAGCATCCCAAACTGTGGGAATGATAAATCTATTTATGTCAAAGGTTAGGTTTCCAAATTTCTTTTCTTCCTTGTTTAAATAAAAATACAAATTTTCACTGCTGAACTGGAGATAAGATATGTAAAAGTTTGTGAAATTGATAAATTTTTACTTTCATTAACAATTAGAAAGCACTCAGAGAGCGCATACCTCTCCAACCCCATAGTTACTAAAAACGTTGAAAGTCAGTTCAGAAATAGTTAAGATGCAGGGGAGGTTAACTGTAAAATAAATTCCTGGTTTCACCAATATTTAATTAGTTTTTCATTAGCCCATGGCCTACCCTTCGACAAGATGTCATTGGAATTCATTGAGAACTTTTGGAGATACTGTCTGGGCATATAACTATGATGCAGGGGAGGTAAATTTTACATGGATACGCTCCAAAATGTAATCACTTCTTCCGTAGTTCATTGCCCACCCTTCCACAAAATTTGATTGAAATTCATTGAAGATATCGCATGGACAGACTGGCGAATGGACACGCTTGAATACGTATACTTTTCCCAACATCGTTGCCAGAGGTGAATAATGTACTGACAGAGGAAATGAATTTCAAGATCAAAAGGACAGCTTGATTTTCTGTTCTATTAGGCATTAGCTAAAACTGTACCCAATAAGCCACTAAAACAGACATTCTAAACCAGCTGCAAAAGGCTGAACTTGTAACACTACTGATCAATCATTTCAATTTTAAATACATATCAATCTAAAAACTTTGACTATCAGCTTTATTTACACAATCAAAAATATTTATTTTAAATAATGTAGCCAACATAGTTTGTTTTTTTTAATAGATTTACAAAAATAAAAAAATTCAAATGTGCAAGAGTTAAAGAATCAACTACAGAGGAAGCCGCTTATTGTAATCACTTTGAGACAGGGTCTTTTAGATAACAATAACTGGCTGATAACATTAAGCAAAGGATATAAAAATTGGAACAATTTATGTTATTAATTCTTAAGTTCATATTAAAAAATTCAAATCTTAATTAAGGGAATAACTTCCGATCATAGTTACTCCCCTTGCACTTTTAGGTAATTTTTAAAAAATTCAATTCACAAAAGAGTTCCATTTTTAAAAATCCCCTGTGTTTAGGAGCTGTTTTAAGTAGTTCATGAATTTAAGAATTAAATTCATTGTTATGGTATAATTTATAGGAAATTTTTGTATTCATTTGCAATGAAGTATTTGGAACTGACTGATTTTGATAACAATAACTGTTTAATAACATTACTTGTGATTATAATAAACAGTTTTCTTTGTATTAACTAAAAACTTAACTTAAAAATCCTGTTCTTTCCAAAGTGAATCATATTACATTCTAGCCTATGACCCAACAGCATTGAAAGTATGTTTTTAATAGTAGATGCTAGAGAATAACACAGATTAAAGATTTCTTTTTTTTAGCCAGAGGAAAATGTAACTATATTACACAATTTCCTACACCTATAATTTATGCCAATTATCAGAAACAAAAAGATGTCCCACTTTTTCACAAAATTAAATCTTTAATTCAACTAATTGGCCATCCTTTGAAACAGGAGTCAGGAACATTTTCGGTGATTCTAACCATTGGCAATTTCTGCTATGGAAGACCATACATGTTAAAATTTGCTATTAAAATTATTATTCTTAAAAAACAAATCTTTCTAAAAAAAAAATTCTCCACAGAAACCAGTTTCTAAACTGGTTTCTGTGGAGAATTTTTTTTTTTTTTTTAGAAAGATTTGTTTTTTTAAGAATTTTAATAATACAATGTTTACTCACTTTAGTTGAGGTCATTTCTGAATTTAAACTAAGGTGAGTACCAATTGTATTATTAAAATTCTTTTTAAAAAATCTCTTCAAACAAGAAACCAGTTTCTAAAGAAGAAAAAAATATTTTTTAAAAAAAGAAAAATCAGATTTTTACGCAATTGGTCTTTCGTAGCAGAAATCATCAATAGTTGAAAACACCTGTTTCGAAGGATGGCCAACTAATTAGATTTTAGATTTTTCTCCAAGATAACCACTGTTCACTTAAGAGCATATTTCAATGAAATTGCCTCTTTATATAGTGTAATGCTGAAAAAAGAACTTAGGGAAATGCAGGGCTGCCTGCTCTAGCAAGAGTAGGTATTCAATAAACGAAGCAAGCCTCTACAGTTAGGTGGTTAGGGGAGGGCGCATTTTAGAGGTACCTTGATTCAATATTATATATATATATATATATATATATATAGCTACAATGCACTATTTCAGCTAATTTGAGGGTACAAACAGTTAAACAAAATACAAATTTTTAGTAGTATATAGATAGTGAGGGAACGCTTTTGCTCTTTCAAAAAAAGTAACGAAACACTGTTCCCACAGTACTACACCATTGCTCTTATAACTAATAAAAATGGCTTTCAGGATCAATAAAATTTATCTTTTTGGCAAATTTTATTGATTCATTTCTATTTTCAACAAAAAGAATTATGCAGAAATCTACCCAGGTATATAGACGCCTTCTGTCTCAAAAAAATCCATAATGAAGCTATTAATTTTTTTTTTTTTTTTTTTTTTTTAAGAGCAAACAGTTGCCGAGAAGATTTTACCAACAAATGCATTTTTTCAACAAATGTTAGTTTACTGCAATGAATTATTGTTTGGTAAGAATCTACACAAAACTTCCAGATCTTTGAGAAATATATATATAAGTGTAAAGTGCTAGGGAGGAGAGTAGGGAGAGAGCCAAAACAGGAGGAAATCAATGGTTTTGCCAATATTCATTTTTCTCTTATATAATTAAATACCTATATACTACCTCTGCCCCATAACAGTTGTTACATTTGCATATATTTTTCATACACTAAATGTAACAACTGTTATGGTACAAGAAGGGTACAGGCCTCCCCCTGTTATAATGCGGGTGTTGTGGTCCAAGAAAGCCAACTGCATTATAACCAAGTCAGGTGGGTGGCTAAGGGCCAGCAATAATAAGTGAAAAACAGCTAACATCATCTATTGTATAAAAACTAAGTGAGATTTGAACAAATAGACAAAGGCATTCTTTAATGTCCTGTATGAAGTAATATCACCAAAATAACTAATGTTACACAGTATATGGTATACCAAATTTTAGTAAAAAGAAAAAGAAAAATTTACAAAATTATAGCAGTATTCAAATCAGTTATTTGTTAGCTTTACATTAATAGGCAAGACAAAATTAACTGTTTAGAGAAATCATGTACGAATCCTGATTAACTATGAAAGAAATTATGCATTAAATTTAAAGAGCTAAGTTCCCATAATTCCATCAAAAGTGATTTTACATTGAATCAAGATAATTGAATTAGGTAGAGTATCAATTAATCTATCTACATAATGAATAGTGTGATTTTCTGTCTGTAACAATGGACTCTTCCACTTACAGGTAACAATTTTGCTGAAAAAAAATATATCTCCTACTCACTATTTGAACCAAAGGACTCTTCCACTTAATAACTCATTTAACAGATTTGAAGTAGTGGACTATTAAGTCTTAAGGTAAGTAAGAGAATGTGAAATCAAATGATGGATAATTTTTATATCCAACAGAATATGATAATTATAAAGACATTTATTAGTTGAAAACCTATATTTGCCGGTGTGAGAACTATGTTAGCTCAGTTGATAGAGCAGAACCTACGTTTATGGTTGCTTCCTGGGTGGACGCGGGTTCGATCCCCGCATGGAGCTCGTTTCTTTATTCACATTTACGATTTAGGTTTGCGCTCTCCGAGTGCTTTCTAGTTATACCATATGCTAAGTTTCATTTTTATTCCATCAGCCTTGGAGTTTAGGCCCTGGCAGACAGAAAATCCAACAGGTAGCATTGCCTTTTATTTCTAGAGACAAGAGACACTAGGAAAACAGGTAATCATCCGACTTTATAAAACCTAAAGTACTGAAATATTGATAAATATTGTTGCCACCAACTGGCAGACTTGTTTAGACATTATTCAGTGCAGTTCGTTCCTTTTCCAATAACTCTTTAGAATTCTTACTAGAAGCATTTCTCTTTTAATCTTTCAGAGTGGTAATAAACAAAATTTATAAAATATAAGTAAAATACAAGTGGACACTTGCTTAATAGTTCAGACATTTATCTGAACAGTAATAAAATAAAATTCAATGAAGGATGCTTATTTAATTTAAACATCTGCTATTCGATAGCAGCATCTTTTCATAGGGTGTTCTATGAATAGTTTGAGGAAAGGGAAGAAAAAGATGAAAATAAGGAAAGACTGACAAGGGGAGATGGGAAATAAAAGCAAACATGGAGACAACGACAAGAGAACAATATTGATTTTTAGCAAACATTTAACAGTCATGAATCATATTAGGAGGAAGGAAGCCCAAATAACATCTCTTCATTATCTTTCTTTCGAAATATGGGAAGGAACGCATTCAATCAGTAGGAAATAAGAGTGCTTCCGCAGAGGACATGTCTGATCAACAATAGCCATTGAAAAAAATCTTTAATCTTTAAATAAACTGTTACATGCAAGAAGATATGCTTTGCATTTTTCTTAATAAAAACACATTTGAGAACTGTTTTGGAGAAAAATTCTTGAAAATAAATTAATGAATATAAGTGTGTTTTCAGTTAAAATAAATAATTGGAACACACTGAATAATTTCATAGATGGATAGTTCTATAAAAATTTGAAAAGAACCGTTGTTTTTGATAAAGTAACAATATTTAAATGCAATCATTTTCTACTTATATATAGAGAGATTGCTCAGCAGAGACTGCATGTAATGTATGATGTAAATTCCCAATACATTACCATATCTCAGAGGAATTGCAATTTCGTGACCAAGACATAATGCTACTTAACTAAAAATAGTAATCAACTAGCAATAGACAGTGGTAAACCTGCAGCTTTAATACCATAACAATTCAACTATGTGCAACACTAAGTTGAATTATTGTATGTGGTTTGTTCAGGCTAATTTTCTCATCTTTCTTGGGATTCCATAGGCGTTGCCAGAGAGATGGGCGTGTGTGCAGAGCTCAGCAGAAGGTCGCAGGGTTGTTGGGAGGAAACAGTCCCAAGAACGCAGAGATGCAAAAACCGCACATGCATGCTGCCTCAGAAACGTGAAAAAACAAACAACAATGATATTGAAATGGTTCTTCAGACGATTGAACTCCTTGTTAT